>BJKM01000907.1:42314-112314 GCA_015082035.1 Chaenogobius annularis
CGCCGTTTTTACTGAGTTAAACGCCACTTTTCCGCCTCAATAAACCCCAAAACAAACCGCGAAAAGCTGCGTTTCGTTCTTCTTCTTATGTGTACGCACTTACCCGCACAAAACCGACTTAAATCCGTCCCGTGTGTTCGCCCGCGCCCGTAAATCCGCGTGAGCCCCGGTAAAAGTGCGTTTTAAAATCCACCTCCGTCGCGTTTAGAAGCGGAGAGACGCGACACAGCAGCGCCGCAGATTTGAACGAGCGGAACTCGAGCGTGCTCGGCCAATCAGCGCGCAGCTACGGGTGCCGTCATCGGGGAGGCGCTTGTTTCGCGTCACCACGTAGACCGGAAGCAAAGAAACCCAACGTTTATCTTACTTTAACCTTACTAACTTGTAATTTAACGTCAAAACATGAACGTATGTATTATATTTTGTAATGTTCAGCTCGTGGTTTTGTTATTTTTTTAAATGGAGCGTTATAAACACCTAACAGCCGGTTCCGGTTCATTTAAAATTGAAAAACGTCGCGTAATCCATCTTTAATTACATAGTTTTCTCATTTAAACACTCACAGTTAATCTAAATGTGATTTGTTGCCATGTTTCGCTTGTCTTGTGTTTTTATTTATGAGAAATATAGCGGAAGTGAACGGACTGACGGCTCCGCGCGCTGCCCCGGAGATGGAGATCGAACGCACACCGGAAGTCCGGCGCAGAGGATTTTTCAAACCTGCTCCGTCCAATCAGAGCTCAGCACGGGTTTGTTTTGGTCCGGATGGCGTGCTTCGGCAGGGCGCATGCGCGGCTGATCAACGAGCTCTTTGTGGCGCGTTTGGAGCAGAACCAGCTCCGGATAAAAAAGAAAGACACGGCAAGATGTGAAGCAGTGCTGCACACAAAACATGAAGTACACAAAACATGAAATACACAAAACATGAAACACACAAAACATGAAGTACACGAAGTACACAAAACATGGAGTACACAAAACATGAAACACAAAACAAAACACAAAATGAAACACACAAAACATGAAGTACACAAAACATGAAGTACACAAAACATGAAATACACAAAACATGAAACACACAAAACATGAAGTACACAAAACAAAAACATGAAACACATGAAAACAAAACAAATGAAAGTACACAAACATGAAACACACAAAACATGAAATACACAAAACACAGTACACAAAACATGAAGTACAGTACAAAACATGAATACACAAACATGAAACACACAAAACATGAAGTACACGAAGTACAAAATGAACACACAAACATGAAACACAAAATAAGTACACAACATGAACACAAAAACAAAAATGAAGTAACATCAAAACATGAAATAACAAAACTGTAAATACAACAAAACATGAAACACACAAAACATGAATACACAGAAGTACACAAAACATGGAGTAACACAAACATGAACACACAAAACATGAAGTACACAAACTGAAAATACAAAACATGAAACACACAAAACATGAAGTACACGAAGTACACAAAATGAGTACACAAAACATGAAACACACAAAAACATGGAGTACACAAACATGAACACCAAAACATGATACAAAAACATGAAACACACAAAACATGAAGTACACGAAGTACACAAACATGGAGTACACAAACATGAAACACACAAAACATGAAGTACACAAAACACATGAAACTACACAAAACATGAAACACACAAAACATGAACACACAAAATGACATGAACATAAACATGAAATACACAAAACATTAAATAAACAAAATATGAAACACACAAAACATGAACACAAAAACATGAACACACAAAACATGAAGTACACGAAGTACACAACATTAAATAAACAAAATATGAATAAACAAAATATGAACTACACAAAACAGGGAACTACACAAAACGTGAACTACACAAAACATGATATAACACAAAACATTAAATACACAAAATATGAATACAAAATATGAACTACACACAATGACTAACAAACATGAACTACACAAAATATGAAATACACAAAACATGAACTAACACAAACATGATACACAATACACAAAACATGATAACACAAAACATGAAATACACTTTGCTCTACCAGTGCTCCTGATTGATAAACAAGTGAAATACGAAACGAAATAAAATACCATTTAAGAAAAACAAAACAATACAGTACAATTAAATAAAATTGTAAAATAATAAATAAATAAATAAAAACAGTAAATAAATCGAAATCAATTAATTTTCAGTATTGATATATTAAGATTTGGTATCGATCAGGTCGAGTCTGAGGCTCTGGGATTGAAAAGTGGAACTTGGCTCCGTTCCATTTGTTTCTTTCATTCATTTAGTTCATATTTTATTTCATTTCGTTTCGTTTCATTTTATTCTATTTTATTTTATTTATTTTAATTAAAAAAAATAATAATTTTGTTTTATTGTAATTTATTTTATTTTTTAAATGTAATTGTATTATATTATTATTTATTTATATATTCATTTATTTATTTTAACATGTCCCACAGACTGGACAGATGAACGGATCGGAGGTTCAGCAGGTCTGGGAACATCTCTTCTCTTCTGCTCTCAAACCTCGGGGGGAAACAGTCAATCAAACAAGATGCAAAACTCCAAAAATAAACCCCCAAAAAAGGGACAAACACGTCTCTGCCACAAGATGGAGCCACGTGACCAGAGGGTTTAGTGCTCAGCCGCGTTGAACAACACTGACATTTCAATACTAAGGAATAAACAGACTGTCGTTTACAACACAAAACAATCTTCACGTTATAACGAGGTCCAATGCTCAAGATCGTTCTACAAAGTCCAGCTTGGTCCTTTTATTGGCCTATCTAGTTTGGATTTAGTTTCAACTAGAATCTAATTACCGATGCTTTCGCCAACCCTTTACTCTGGTATTTGAGTAAAGTTTTATTAAATTGTACGTCTCAGAGGAGTTTTCACACACTTTTCCTTCTGCTTTTCCTAAAATATTCGAGATATAGACAAATAGACGGATAAACAAATAGATAGATCTAGATTTCATTGTTCTAACATTTCAACTGCGCTTCTCGTTGGCGTTTGCGTCAGGGTCAGATCATGTGTCAGGGCAGTGTGAGGAGAGTAACATTGCTCAGGACAAAAGAGTCTCTGAGCAATTCTTCTTCTTTGGTTTGAAGGAACGTCTTAATGTCTTAACACAAGACGCTTCTCGCACGGTCCTCGTCCGTGTGTCAAACGTCGTGTCAAACGTCGTCTTCCTCCTGTGTCGCGGCTCCGCTCAAATACCGTCCCTCCGAAGCGCAAAAACAAGCCGGAAAACCAACGGATTCGGGTTCGTCTTCCCGTCCACGTTTCGTCGCGATATTTCAACTCGGATATCGCCACCGAAGATCAAACGGAAACCTTGATCTTGACGTATAAAAATTGTGGCGCAATCACGGAAAATGATGAAGACGAGGACAGAAGAAGGAAAACCCCCGACAGAAAACTGGCCCTCCAAGTCTCAGAAAACTCTCACACAGAAGCGGAGCAAAGATCCTAGAAGATGGAGAGCCTTTGTTGACCAGTAAGTCCGTAAATGAGGCCCCTGACCGCGCCCCGTCCCCCCGCCCGTCCCCGTGACAGACAAACCGCACGTAAACGGTGACATTTCCACGGAAAACGTGCAGGTGCCGCGCTCTCCTCCGGCAGAAAGGAAGCGTGCGGTGCTTCGCGGCCTCTGCAGCTTCACAGGAAGTGGTTTTTGCGCCGCGCTTCCTCGTTTTGGCTCATTTGCATCGGGGACGTCAAACTGAACGGAGCCGTTGTTCTCTCGTCGTTCTCTCGTCGTTCTCGTCGTTCTCTCGTCGTTCTCTCGTCGTTCTCTCGTCGTTCTCTCGTCGTTCTCTCGTCGTTCTCTGCCACGGTGAGTCAAACTTTGTCTCGATCCGTCCTGACAAACCTGGATTATCTACTTTTATTGGACTGTTGTTCTTGTACGAGCGTTTGTTCTGTGGCGTTTCCTTTTGTTGTGTGCGCATCACTTTGGAAACGGCGTGTTTACAAAATGTGCTATAAATAAAAGTGGGTTTGATTCAGCCTTGACCCAGTCGACGTTCTGGCAGCGCGAGCCAAAGATCTCGCCGTTTCCCCGGAGCGGAACAGGTCGTATCTTTAAACGGGTTTGTGAAATGAACGCTTGGATCGTCTGCTGGTTGTAACACGTAAACCTCACACGGTGCAATAGTAAAACCGTGGTATTTCTGTGGCGAGAATGTCCCACAGTACGGCCTATATCTCCGTGGAGACAAGCCGGTGATGCCGTCGGCCCGAGTTACCGGTCAGATCTGTTGTTCAGAGGCTCAACCCATCACAGCCCTCGCAGTCTAACTAACCTGAGGATTTATGCTTCTCCTTCAAATCCACCCCCACGCACACAGCAGCCAATCAGAAAGCGTGTGGCCCTGGGGTGGTGCCGTGGACCACAAGGGCTGTGATTGGTTGATCCACAACCAGAAAATGTCTTAAGCAGAGTTTAGAACTGCTGAGGTTTGCACACGAGCCTGAAGTGAGAGTTTATCGTATAAAAGAGCTAAATTCCCACAATGCACCTGGAGCCTGAAGAGCTCGAATGGTTCAGGTCCGTGAGCCCAGGAGCACGTGACTCGGGCGTGATGCTGGACTAGGTCAGGGGTCTTTATCTGTTCTGAGAAACAGAGCGTTCAGGTCCTGAAACAGAGCCTTCAGGTCCTGAAACAGAGCCTTCAGGTCCTGAAACAGAGCGTTCAGGTCCTGAAACAGAGCCTTCAGGTCCTGAAACAGAGCCTTCAGGTCCTGAAACAGAGCCTTCAGGTCCTGGTCTGAAACAGAGCGTTCGGGTCCTGAAACAGAGCCTTCAGGTCCTGAAACAGAGCGTTCGGGTCCTGAAACAGAGCGTTCAGCTCCTGAAACAGAGCCTTCAGGTCCTGAAACAGAGCCTTCCAGGTCCTGAACAGAGCCTTCAGGTCCTGAAACAGAGCTTCAGTGTTCCTGAAACAGAGCCTTCAGGTCCTGAAACAGAGCGTTCGGGTCCTGAAACAGAGCATTCAGGTCCTGAAACAGAGCCTTCAGGTCCTGAACCAGAGCCTTCGGGTCCCTGAAACAGAGCGTTCGGGTCCTGAAACAGAGCTCTTCAGGTCCTGAACCAGAGCCTTCAGGTCCGCTGAACCAGAGCCTTCAGGTCCTGAAACAGAGCCTTTCCAGGTTCCTGAAACAGAGCCTTCGGTCCTGAAACAGAGCGTTCAGCTCCTGAAACAGAGCCTTCGGGTCCTGAAACAGAGCCTTCAGGTCCTGAAACAGAGCCTTCAGGTCCTGAAACAGAGCCTTCAGGTCCTGAAACAGAGCCTTCAGGTCCTGAAACAGAGCCTTCAGGTCCTGAAACAGAGCCTTCAGGTCCTGAAACAGAGCCTTCAGGTCCTGAAACAGAGCCTTCGGTCCTGAAACAGAGCCTTCAGGTCCTGAAACAGAGCCTTCAGGTCCTGAACCAAGAGCCTGAACAGAGCTTCTGAGAGCCTTCAGGTCCTGAAACAGAGCCTTCAGGTCCTGGAGCTTCTCTCTGCAGCTCTGGTGTAAAAAGACTCCACTCTTCGTTGAATCTGAGAAAGTGCATGTTCTTCACGGACACATTTCCAAATGACAGGCAGAAGGCTCCATGAGAGCAGAATACCACAGTGCAGGCGCTGGGGGCCCGTCTGCACACGGCCCCGCAGTCGGCATCAAAGACCAGAGTCCAATATCGCACCATAAGGTTTGTTTGTTGTTTGCCGCTCGGTCACAGAAACGGACTTTAAGTTGAAAGTCTTTGTGTGGTTTGGTTCTGGACACACATCGGTCACATCTGCGTTTCATCTCGTCGTTGTCTTTTCCTCACACAACAGAGCGTATTCTTCTCATGCCGTTTCAATCCACGCGCCGACGCTTTTGTTTGCCGTGGAATTCTTTTATCCAAGACAGAATTCGACACGAAGAAGTCCAGAGAACTCAAACAGACCCTTCAAAATGCTCCGTCGTCCGAAGGTTTCAGACCTCAGAATGGAAGCAAAATGAAGTCCACCACAACATATCAGAATAATAATATATATTTAAACTCTTTATTGCCAAAAATAAGATGTGATTTTGAATTTCTAGGTTGAAAAAAAGGTAGTTTTGAATTTCTGCATCAAAAAAATACCATTTTTGTACTCAGGGGCTTCAGGATTCAGCAGATGTTAGCATGTTAGCTTTGGTAACGGGCTGCTCATCACTCCAAAATGTATAATTAGTGTTAAAGTGTCCAATATTTCTGTAGATAAAAGTAAAACCTATTGTGGGCTCAACGTTTCTTAGAGTGTTTGTCCAGTAAAACGTAAAATCCAGGATTTTGTGCGTCAGAATCTGTTATTGTGTGTCATATTGTGTGTTAAATGTGCCGTAAATGCGGTCAAATCCAGTGTTAAATGTGTTTAAAGCCGCTCTAGTCGAGTGCGTTTACTAGATTTAAATAAAATATAAGTTTGACACGTTGTTGTTGTTGTTGTTGTTGTTGTTGTTGTTGTTGTGCCTCTTTATAGATTTGACCCGTCGTCCGAGTTGAACCCAAACATTCCGGTCGCGTCTCTCTGCAACTTCCTGTTTCAGTGACATTCAAATAAATATTCTGTGGTTTCAACCTCGTCTTTCACTTTCTAACAAGCGCCGTTTGTTCAGCACTTCCTGTATTCGGCTGAAAGCGCCACCGCGCCACCTTTCTGCCCCCGCATGGCGCTCGGCCGCCGTCGCGCTTTAGAAGAACCGGCAACGTTACGAGTTCGGATCCGGTCATCGAAGTTTACGAGCGGAGAGAAAGAAAACGCAGGCGGCATCGCCCGGAAAAAACCCGCTTTGGGGGTCGTCGTACCCGCTTTCGGCAATAAAAGCCGGACAAATGGCGGGAACGCGGCGGCGGTTCAAACCAAAACTGCCGCTCAACAAAATGTCGTAATTGGTTCAAATCACTCACAAGTGACTATCTTTCCCCCCCGCAGGTTTGGACACGGCGCGATCCCAGCATGAACCGAGGAGCCGCCGGGAAACCCCCACTGCACAGAGGGGCCGTCCACGAGTTCGCCCGAAACATGGCGGGCGAAATAGTCCAGGCGATCCACGTGGAAATGGAAGACTTTGGGGGTTTTGGGGAGAAAGACGAAAAGCCGAGAGTGTGATTGAAACCGCGTCGAGAGAAGTCAGAGAGGAACCAGAGCGTGCAACTTTACCTCCTCCGACTTTACCCCGTTCTGGGCTGCCGATATTGGGCTCCCTCGACTACCCGGACGCGCCGCCGCCGACCCCGCTCCTCACCGAGATGCAGAACAACCGGCAAAGTTTCACCCGGAAGCTGAAGGGAGGCCTGGCCAAGGAGTTCTCGCCGTCTCCCCCGCCGCCGACGCCAAAAGAGGGCCGTGGCCCCCCGCACTTCGACTCCAAAGTGGAGCTGATCCAGCACCTGATGCGCTCGCTGTCCGCGGACGAGTCGGGGAAGCGCAGCGCCGCCGCCGCCGGCCGCAACGAGAGGATAGCGGCGTTTGCCGAGGCGCTTTCGTGGGATGTCCTGCAGCTTGCTCGCGACGAGGTCGGAGAGAGGCTCTGCGCGGAGCTGTTGGCGACGCAGATGGCAAACGCGATCGTGGAATGTTCTCTGGACGAAGCTACACATTGCTAGTGCGTTCCTCGCCGAAGCCTGTAACAAAGCTTTACACGTTGAAAAGAATGAATACACGAAGCCCTTAGGCAACGTGACTGCAACGCTAACAGAGCCGTGAACACATTTTGACATCAGAACGAGTCCGGTGACGCAACAATCTGGGGTGAATTGAAACGGAGTGATGTCTGAGGCCGAGAGAAGACGAGCTCGTGAACAGGGCTAAACACATTGAGTTTAATAAAATATACTACTTCAATTAACATATAGATTAAATACAGCGTGATATCTTCTTTTTGCAGCCCCCAGCTCAGGACCGACCCGCCCGGTTTGAAAATATATAAACATAGTTCATGTATTGTGTTGTATATTTTATGTATATTTTGCATTCTTTCATTTTGACCTGAAACCAGCATTTTACTGAATTGTATTAAAATATTATGAAATATTAATAAAGAAGTCAGTTCATGGTTTAGTCCTGGTTTAGTCCTGGTTTAGCCCTGGTTTAGCCCGGGTTTAGCCCGGGTTTAGTCCTGGTTTAGTCCGGGTTTAGTCCTGGTTTAGCCCAGGTTTAGTCCTGGTTTAGCCCGGGTTTAGCCCGGGTTTAGTCCTGGTTTAGCCCGGGTTTAGCCCGGGTTTAGTCCTGGTTTAGCCCGGGTTTAGCCCGGGTTTAGTCCTGGTTTAGTCCTGGTTTAGTCCTGGTTTAGTCCTGGTTTAGCCCTGGTTCAGACCTGGTTTAGTCCTGGTTTAGCCCTGGTTCAGACCTGGTTTAGCCCTGGTTCAGACCTGGTTTAGCCCAGGTTTAGTCGTTTAAGTGTATTCTTTTATACAGCAGGGCTATTCAATCTAAGGCCTGGGGGCCAAATCAAGCCTGTCAAACACTTTAATCCGGCCCACAACTATCTTCCAAATGTTGAAAAAATAAAATAAAAATCTTGTTTAATTCTGGGTTAGTACTCGATTAGACCTGGTTTGATCTTGGGTTTTGTCCTTGTTTGATTCCGGGTTAGTCCTGGTTCAGACCTGGTTTAGCCCTGGGTTAGTCCTGGTTCAGACCTGGTTTAGCCCTGGTTTAGTCCTGGTTCAGACCTGGCTGGTCCTAGTCCAGTCCCAACTTAATTCTGGTTCAGTTCTGGGTGGATGAGCAATGTAAAGTATTTTGTACGTCATTTCTCACAAAAATGTAACACCGCAGTCGTTATTCTATTATATTACCTGAACCCATTGAAATAGTGCGACCCGAAATGGTCCAGTGTCGAGTTGTGCACTTCCGGCCCACAGACCACGGCCCTCCAAAAGATCTGGCCCTCGGGAAAATAAACTTGAATATCCCTGTTTTACAGTAATTAAATTAATCACAAAATATGATCACATTTTGATGATGATTAATAATTGATATTAAGTTTATTAGGATTCATTGTTGCAGCCCTGGTCTAGACCCTGTGTTGACCCTAGTCCTGGTTTAGTTTAGTCCTGGTTTAGTTTAGCCTGGTTTAGCCTGGTTTAACCCTGGTTTAGTCCTGGTTTTAGCCTGTTTCTGGTTTGGTTTAACCCTGGTTTAGCCCTGGTTTAACCTGGTTTAGTCCTGGTTTAGACTCTGTTTCAACACACTTAGACAAAAATGACTGGTTTAGTCCTGGTTTAGCCCTGGTTTAACCCTGGTTTAGCCCTGGTTTAACCCTGGTTTAGTCCTGGTTTAGACTCTGTTTAGACACATTTAGACATTAATGACTGGTTTAGTTAAATTAAAGTCATCACAGAGAAAACCACGATTGCCACTCAATCTGGAATAAACCAATTTAACTCAAAATAGTTTTAATCAAAATTGGCAAAATATTGCTTTAATTATAATAATCTCTAATTCGTCCAACTTCTTCCAACTCAATAATTTGATTCTTCTTCTTTCTTTTTTTTATCCTTGAGCTGCAGTTCCCATAAATGTCCTGTAGAGGGCGTCGTGGCACTGGCTCCTTCTGACCAGAACCACCGCCCGTCTCTAATAACTCCCTGAAACGTTCACATTTACGACTGACAAACGCGACACACTTTATGGTTTTCTGCAGAACGGGAAACTTGGACGCCGTTTGGGGTTTTTATGTCCGAGTGATTTAATCCACTTTTGGCTTTGAGCGGCGACAATTCCGACGTTGTTGAGGTCAGAGAGGAAGACGAGGAATGAAGACCGGGATTTCACTTCATCAAAAATATGACTTGAAACCGCGGCACGTGCCAAGTCTTTACGGATCATTTACGCACACGATGTCAACAGCGTGAAGGCCGCTCGGATGCCACGCCGCGGACACAAGCGCCGCGGACACAAGCGCCGCGGACACAAACGCCGCGGACACAAACGCCGCGGACACAAGCGCCGCGGACACAAACGCCGCGGACACAAACGCCGCGGACACAAACGCCGCGGACACAAACGCCGCGGACACAAACGCCGCGGACACAAACGCCGCAAAACGCCGCGGACACAAACGCCGCATTACAGCGACATTCTTTTGTCGCTGTAATCGACAAAAGAATCATTTAGCTTTTAATCAGTGTTTCCCGACCAGCGGTGCGCGATGTAAAATCCTGACACCAATTTTACTGCCCTTGAGATAAAGTCACTTTGCGTCGACAGATTGTGCGACTAAAACCGTTGGAATAAACTCAAAAAGGGCCTGGTCTGGCGCCTCCCTCAGGTCCGGTTGTGATTGTACGGATGTTTCTGAACCGAGAGGCACTTGTTACAAATATAATCTTTAAAACAACGTCAAATGCACTTTACTCATAATGAACCATATCCAAAAAAACCACTGCTGGACAGAGGAGTGACACAGGGCGGCGCTCGGTCCCCCTTCTTGTTTGCACCATTGGTCCAACATGTGTTAGACAGACAAAAAGAAAAAAAGAAAAAGTGGTGTTACAGTTGCTGGGACGGAACATAACATTTTCTGCTACACATATTTTTATTTTTATTTTTTTTGACCAAACCAGAAATGTCCACACCCAATGGGACGCCTTTCCTTCATGATACCGGTCCAATGTTCGGGTACGATCTGAATGTACGAAAAAAAAAACGGAAATTCTGTCTGACTGGCGCCCCCCTCTGTCCTTTGGAAAAACTTACCCACTCAAATGAACAGAATCTCTTAAAAAAAAAAAAAAAAAAAAAAAAGGTTTGAAGATAAATGAGACTCTGATTCCAGACTCTGCTCATAAACGTCTTTAATAGACGGTTTCCAGAGTGATCGACGGAGCGGCTTCAGGTGAATCGCGGCGGCGCATTCGCATAAAGCCTGTTTGGTCCGTTTCAGACCGTTTCAGACCGTCTCAGACCGTTTCAGACCGTTTCAGACCGTTTCAGACCGTTTCAGACCGTCTCAAACACACGACCTGATAAACCAAATCAAAACACCTCCTTCATCCGGGGACGTCCTGTTTTCTTTTGGCCGCTTCCCAATGCAACGAGCGAGAGAAAGTCGGGAAAATGCGAGGGGCACTTAAACGTTGGTTTTATCAATTAGAACGTATTGTTAGTTATTATTTCTGTCTTTTAAAACACAAAATACGACACGATTATGACCAAAACACCCAGATTTGATGAAAAATGTTTGATTCTTGAAACTTTTGGCCGTCCTAATTGTAGATTTAGATTTTAACCAATGATCATCGTAGAGAAACGCAGAAGAAGGATGACTCACAGATACGCCTCTGAGCGACCAAACGAGCACAACAACCGTCACATGGTTCTGAAGTGGGTTGGGCGTAATAATTCTCCTGTGAAACCGGCACATTTGACGGGTCCGGGTCGAGCGCTCGGGTTCCGGCGCCCGCTGTGAGGTGACTCGCCCCGGTCGCTGCAGCGTCACGCATCCTCTCGGAGCCATCACTCAGAGCAAAACAGGAATGGGAAAAAGATGTGTGGCCTCCGGGGGGCGCTACGCAACCCGCCAGGAATGCCCGCAGAGCTCCCAAAGCTGCCGGCCTCGATTGTGTTTGTGAAAAACTACGAGGCGTGAATTCAAGCGGGGCTCTGGACGTGCCGGGGGTAAATCTGTAGACGGGGGGCGGGGACAGGACAGCTGCGGGGGTCAAAGGTCGCAGAAGAAACATCTGGAACGGGAGTGCGTCAGGTGTTGGACGAGTTTGGAGCTGCGCAGAGCCACAGAGGAACGTGCACGGGGCGGAGGGTCTGCTTTTCTCTCTCCACATTTAAACTTTCACCTGGAAACATCTAAAGTGACATATCTGCTCCTGAAGATGTTTGCTTCATGCTCCTCCCACAGAGACACAAAGACCAGGCCTTAAAGTGGCTCCTACACAAAGATCAGGCCTTAAAGTGGCTCCTACACAAAGACCAGGCCTTAAAGTGGCTCCTACACAAAGACCAGGCCTTAAGTGGCTCCTACACAAAGACCAGGCCTTAAAGTGGCTCCTACACAAAGACCAGGCCTTAAGTGGCTCCTACACACACCAAACTGTGCAAAAGTCTGACAGACCCACACAAGGTTCTGAACCTCATTTATTAAAGTTAAAAAACACCTGCATTTTTTTTTTTTTTAACGCAAAATTTGAATATTTACACCAGTTTTCAGTCAGATCTAAATTCCCTCTAAATGTTTTTGTAGCTGTGTTAAAAAACTAAGATGACTAAGATGTTTGAACATGGCTCTGTTCATTTTTCTGATTGTTATGAGACACCCCCAAAACGTACAATATTATTATTATTATTATTATTATAATTATTATTATTATTATTATTATGTCACGATTTAGCTACAGTAGCAAAGTCAAACGTTCAAATGGATTTACTGAAGCTCAATCGGGGCACGAGACCGGGCCGGACATGAGCTGGACAGTGTCAGACAAACAAACCTGGACAAAAGTTACGTTGAAATTCTTCAAATGTCAAACTCTCTGAACGTGTTCCTACTTTCACAAGAAGAAACAAACAAACCTCTTGTACTGCTGCTGACGGCAACCAGGAAGGAGGAGCCAAACCACGCCCAGGAAGGGGGAGCCAAACCACGCCCAGGAAGGGGGAGCCAAACCACGCCCAGGAAGGAGGAGCCAAACCACGCCCAGGAAGGAGGAGCCAAACCATGGCCAGGAAGGAGGAGCCAAACCATGGCCAGGAAGGGGGAGCCCAAATGAACCACGCCCAGGGAAGGAGGGAGCCAAAACCACGCCCAGGAAGGGGAGCCAAACCAGCCAGGAAGGAGGAGCCAAACCACGCCCAGGAAGGAGGAGCCCATGGCCAAGGACCAAACCGAGGAGGCAACCAGCAGGAAGAGGCCACACGCCAGAAGGAGGACCAAATGGCCAGCGACAGGGGGGACCAAACCAGGCCCAGGAAGGAGGACCAAACCACGCCCGGAAGGAGGAGCCAACCATGCCGAGGGGAGCCACCGGCAGGAGGAGGAGCCAACAGCAAAGAGGCCAAACAGGCAGGAGGAGACGCAGGAAGGGCACAAACCATGGCCAGGAAGGGGGAGCGCAAACCACGCCAGGAAGGAGGAGCAAACCATGCCCGGAGGAGGAAGTCAAGACCACGCCCAGGGGTCAGAGATACAAAAGTCCCACTTTTCACTGAAAACTGAAAAGCGAAAACCACTTTCACAGATTTAAACTCGAATGTGAATGAAGACTTCATCATCATTTCAATCATTTCAATCATGAAATAAATGTGATTGTTTCTCCCAGTTCTTTCTCACCGGTTCTCATGTTCTCCTGGTTTCTCAGTTCTCCCGGTTTACTCAATGTTCTCGCGGTTCTCCTGTTTCTCCCGGTTCTTCATGTTCTCCAGGTTCTCCTGTTTCTCCTGTTTCTAACAGTTCCTCCTGTTCTCCCGCGTTTATGTTCTCCCGGTTCTCATGTTCTCGCTGGTTCTCCTGTTTTCTCCAGGTTCTCATGTTCTCCTGTTCAGTTCTCACCGGTTCTCATGTTTCTCCCGGTTCTCCCGTTTTCTCATGTTTTCTCCTGGTTCTCCTGGTTTCTCCTCCGTTCTCATCGTTGCTCCTGGTTCTCCTCGGTTGCTTGGTTCCCTGTTTCTCCGTTCTCACTGGTTCTCCTGTTCTCCTGTTTCTGTTCTGTTTCTCCTGTCTTGCTCTCCTGGCTTCTCCTGGTTCTCCTGTTTTTCCGGTTCTCCTAGTTTTCCTGTTCTCGACTGTTCTCTCTGTTCCTCCCTGGTTTCCTTGGTTCTCGCTGGTTCTACCGTTTCTCCTGTTTCTCCTGGTTCTCCTGTTTTCTTCTGGTTTCTCCTGGTTCTCCCGGTTTCTCTCTGTTCTCTCTGTTTCTCCCGGTTCTCCTGGTTCTCATGTTCTCCCGGTTCTCTCTGTTTCTCTGGTTCTCCCGGTTCTCCTGGTTTCTCCCGGTTCTTCCCTGTTCTTCCCGGTTCTCCTGGTTCTCCTGGTTGCTGCTTCTAAATGTCATATTTATCTCCTCAAAGCTGGAATGGTTTCATATTTTGACTGGTTAAAGGTTAAAAAATAAAACTAAAAAACTAAAGAAACTGTGAAAAAAAGATCACACAAAAAGAGAATAAAGTATAAATATTCCTGCACTTTTTGTAAATATTTGTTCAGTCCATTGGAGTTCCCTGAAAATAATAATAATTAAAAGAGTAAAACACATTCAGGAGGTTTTTTCTGTTCTGTCGTTTCACACAAACAAACTGAAACAAAGTTCTTTTGTCACACATTTCCACATTTGTGTCTCTTTTGTTGGTGCCATGAATGAACTTGACAGAAGTTCAGATTTGAAGGACTTTTATTCTTTTATTGAACATTAACTGCAGATTTGTTGTTAGCTCTGCGTCTCTTCAAATGAACCTCAGCTCAGAACTTTCTCCTCACACTTTTATTGTTTGTGTTGGACCGTCTCTTTGGCCGCTCTGAGTCTGGAAACCGCGCCAAAGGTTTGTTCCCTCAATAACAGAATGTGAAGACCGCCGCCAGACACGCGTTTGTCCAGATCCAAGCGCGGGGGCATTTACAAACCCCCAGAGAAAGACCCCGGCGCAAAGACGACGAGACGCTGCCGGGTCCAACTCGGTCTCTCTGAGGTCCCACCATGGACCTGGACGTGATGCAGCAGGAGGTCTGGACACGTTCTGCCTCGTCTGTGTCGCTACGCGGCCGGCGTCACCCTACCGTGATGTGTGTTAGCGCTCCATCTACTGGCAGCAGAGAGAATAAACCAATAAATGGAGAAAATGAATAAAATTAAATAAAATTAAATAAATAAAGCAAATAAAATACAATAAAACAAGCAAATTAAATAAAATAAATAAAACAAACTAAAACAAACTAAACAAACTAAATAAAATAAATAAAATAAATAAAATAAATAAAATAAATAAAATAAATAAAATAAATAAAATAAATAAAATAAATGCAACGTGACTGCTAATGTTAGCACACCGCTGTGATGCAGGTCACTCGAGTCAGGTGATGGTTTGTGGACTCAAAAACAGCACAGGAGTTTTTGTGAGGCACAGAGAAGATAAACACAAACTGCGGCTGCGTTTGTGACAACCGGACCGGGCTTGTGACATATTGTAACATTACTCGTACAATTGCGTGCGCGGTCCGGCTGAAGGAGCGGCGTACATCACGGCGAGCGGCTGAACGTGGACTGAGAGAAGCCGTGACGAGTGGGAGCAGAACTTCGGGACTATCGCTACGTTCACCTGAAACATTTCAAGTCCATCAGACACACATTTCACAACATTTGGCCCGGTTGTCCCCAGTTTGACCGTTTTTGTAAAGTTTATAATTGTACTTCCTGGTTGGACACAAGCACAAATATGAGGTCGTTCCACAGCTGTTACCTAGCAACCAGACTGTAAACAAAAGGCCAAATCCACATGAATGACACGACAGTTCTGATCTGACACAATAACACCATAGAACACCTTTATTTAGTCCAACGACGGTTTAAACTGTCAGTTAAGTGTGTCTGTGTCGCACGCTGATGACATCACAGAGGGAGTCAGCTCCACTTGTCATTTTAAACTCTTATTTTTCAACAGTTCTTCACAAACTGCGACTTAACGGAGTATAATAGTGCTGAAACGTCCTTTAATGTGGTATCGCCTTGACCAATGTCGTGACGTCCATCTTACGTAACGTGAGTCCTCCTGACAGTCTGAAGACCTGAGTCATGTTTGTCCAGATCCAAACGTGGCATTTTACAATCCACAAAAACACCTTTACTGAACCGAGACGACGTCGTGAGGAGCAAAGCGTGAGACGACCAGAACCGCTGTAACTCTAGATCTTTGTAAAATTCCACGAAAGCGGCTGTGTTTTTTTGTTTTTTCATCTGCGACGATGGTCCTGGAGGTGACGCGGGAGAAGGTTGGAGTTGTTCTCAGAAGTGACTTTACGGCTGTGGAGGTTTCACACGTGGACCTTCTGGAGTCTGGACACAAATGCAATGAACACAATGTGACAGACGACGTTCAACTGGAGTTCACTCAAGTCTGATTTCTCCCGGTCCTGTTACGGTCCGGTCCTGTTACGGTCCTGTTACGGTCCGGTCCTGTTACGGTCCGGTCCTGTTACGGTCCGGTCCTGTTACGGTCCTGTTACGGTCCGGTCCCTGTTACGGTCGCGGTCCGCTGTTTACGGTCGGTCCTGTTACGGTCCGGTCCTGTTAACGGTCCGTCGTTACGGTCCGTCTCGGTCCGGATCCTGTTACGGTCCGGTCCTGTTTAGGTCCGGTCCTGTACGGTCCGGTCCTGTTACGGTCCTGTTACGGTCCAGTGTTACGCTCTGATTAACGGTCTGTTACTCGGTCCTGTTACGGTCCGGTCCTGTTACGGGTCCTGTAGTCGTCTGTTACGGTCCGTCCTGTTACGGTCCGGTCCTTGTTACGGGGCCTGTTACTCGTGTTACGCCAGTCCTGTTCGGTCCTGTTAACGGTCCTGTTACGGTCCGGTTACAGTTTGCCTTTAGACCTGGTTCAGACCTGTTTCAGACCTGGTTCAGACCTGGTTCAGACCTGGTTCAGTCCTGTTCAGACCTGGTCCAAGACCTGGTCATGACCTGGTTCAGTCCTGGTTCAGACCTGGGTCCAGACCAGGTCCAGACCTGGTTCAGACCTGGTTCAGACCTGGTTCAGACCTGTTCAGACGCTGTTCAGACTGGTCAGACCTGGTTCAGACCTGGTTCAGACCTGGTTTCTGGAGGTGAAACGTTTGCGAGCCTGAAGATGTTTTTCTTACTCTTCTGGAGTTAAATTGCCGGCTGAATTTCCAGTGCGGATTTGCCCAGACTTTTACGATTTTCGGTGAGTGTTTTATGAGGCCTTGGAACCGGGTCTGGCTCCTCCTCCTCCTCCTTCTCCTCCTCCCCCATCCTCCTCTGGAGTTTGAACCTGCGCGAAGCTGGGGTTTTTGAAAAAAAGTCTCAAGCTGAGAAACTTGAAAACGGAGCGATTTGTAGGCTCAGAGAAAACAGGATTTACGAAACAAAACAGACAACTGCAGCTGATTTTAACAGTGTGTGCTGTGTGTGTGGTGAGAGGTGTGTGTGTGTGTGGTGAGAGTGTGTTGTGGTGTGTGTGAGAGTGTGTGTGAGAGTGGTGTGTGTGTGTGTGTTGTGTGGTTGTGTGTGTGAGAGTGGTGTGTGTGTGTGTGAGAGTGTGGTGTGTGTGGTGTGTGAGAGTGTGTGTGGAGATTGTGGTGTTGTTGGTGTGTGTGTGTGTGTGTGTTGAGTGTGTGTGAAGAGTGTGATGTGTGTTATGAGTGGTTGTGTGTGGTGTGTGAGAGTGTGTGGTGTGTGTGTGCGTGTGTGTGTGTGCGTGTGAGAGTGTGTGGTGTGTGTGTGTGAGTGAGAGTGTGGTGTGTGTTGCGTGTGTGTGTGTGTGTTGTGTTGGTGTGTGCGTTGTGTGTGCGTGTGTTGTGTGTGCGTGTGAGAGTGTGTGTGTGTGTTTGTGTGTGAGTGAGGAGTGTGTGTGTTGAGTGAGAGTGTGTGTGGTGAGTGTGTGTGTGTGTTGTGTGAGTGAGAGTGTGTGTGTGTGTGGTGTGTGTGAGTGAGAGTGTGTGTGTGTTTGTGTGTGTGTGTGCGTGGTGAGAGTGTGTGTGCGTGTGAGAGTGTGTGTGTGGTGTGAGTGAGAGTGTGTGTGTGTGTGTGTGGTGTGCGTGTGAGAGTGTGTGTGTGTGTGTGTGTGGTGTTGAAGAGTGTGTGTGGTGTTTGTGTGTGTGTGCGTGTTGAGAGTGTGTGTGGTGTGTGGCGTGTGAGAGTGTGTGTGTGTGTGCGCGTGTGTGTGTGGTGAAGAGAGTGTGTGTGTGAGAGTGTGTGGTGTGTTTGTGTGTGTGTGTGTGTGCGTGTGAGAGTGTGTGGTGTGTGTTTGTTGTGTGGTGCGTGTGAGAGTGTGTGTGTGTGTGCGTGTGAGAGTGTGTTGTGTGTGTGTGAGTGTGTGTGTGTGTGAAGAAGAGTGTGTGTGTGAGAGTGTGTGTTGTGTTTGTGTGTGTGTGTGTGTGTGTGTGTGTGTGTGCGTTGTGAGAGTGAAGAGTTGTGTGCGTGAGAGTATGTTGTGTGATTGGGCCTCCCTGGACTGTGCCTCGCCTTGCGCGACTCTCTCCGGCTGCGCGCGTGGGACGCGTCCGGAGCGGGGCAATGTTTGCTCCTGCGCGGGGGATTGGGGAGGTTAACCCAGCCGCCTTCGCTCTCTCCCTTCTCTCTCTCCCTCCCGTCCTCCTCTGCTCCTTACCCATCCCTCTTCCTCCTCCATCTGCTCCCCTCCTCCCTTCCTGCTTCCCTCCCCCTTGCTCCTCCCCTCTGCTCTCTCTCTCTCCTTCCTCCCTCCTCCTCTGCTTCCGCTCCCTCCCCTCTCCCTCCCCCTCTGCTCCCTCCCCTCTGCTCTCTTCATCTCGTCTCTTACTCCCTCCTCCTCTGCTGCCCTCCCTCCCCCCTCTGTGGTGCTCTCTCGCCATCTCTCTCTCTCGCCCTCTCCTCTCGCCTCTGCTCTCGTCCTCTCTCTCTCTCCTCCTCTCCTCTGCTCCTTCCTCCCTCTTTCCTCCTCCTCTGCTCCCTCCCTCCCTTCTGGCCTCCCCCTCCCCCTCTGCTCCCCTCCCCCTCTGGCTCTCTCTCCTCTTCTCCTCTCCCTCCTCCTCTTGCTTCCCTCCCTCCCCCTCTCCCTCCCCTCTGCTGGCCCTCCCCCTCTGCTCTCTCTCTCCTCTTCTCCTCCCCTCCTCTGCTCCTCCCTCCCCTCTGCTCTCTCTCTCCTCTCTCTCTCTCGGGCCCTCTGCTCTCTCTCTCTCCTCTCTCTCTCTCGCCTCATCGTATCATCTCCCTCCTCCTCCTCTGCTCGCCTCATTCCCCCTCTTTCCCCCTCTGCACCTCCCCTCTGCTCTCTCTCTCTCCGCCTCTCTCTCATCCCTCCCTCCCCTCCTCCTCTGCCTCTTCTCTCCCTCCCTCCTCCTCTGCTCCTTCCCTCCCCTCTTCCTCCTCGTCTGCTCTTCTCCTCTCCTCCTCCTCCTCTGCTCTTCCCTCCTCTTCCTCCTCCTCTGCTTCCCCTCATGCCCGCTTTCTGGCTCCCATCCCATCTGCTCCTCCCCTCTGCTCTCTCTCTTCTCTTCCTCCTCCTCCTCATTGCTCCCTCCCTCCCCCTCTTTCCCTCCCCCTCATGGCTCTCTCTCTCTCTCTCTCTTCCTCCCTCCTCCTCTGCTCCCTCCTCGCCCCTCTGCTCTCTCTGCTTCTCTCTCTCCCTCTGCTCTCTCCTCTCTTCCATTCTCGTCTCTCTCCTTCTCTCTCTCTCCCTCCCTCCTCCTCTGCTCCTCATTCCCCCTCCCCCCCCCTGCCCCCCTCGTGCTCTCTGCTGCTCGTCTTGTCATCTCTCCTCTCTCTCCCCTCCCTCCTCCTCTGCTCCTTCCCTCCCCCTCTTCCTACTCCTCTGCTCCCTCCCTCCCCTTCTGCTCCCTTCCCTCTCTGGTCCTCCCTCTGCTCTCTCTCTCCACTCCTCCCTCCTCCTCTGCTCCTCCTCCTCTGCTCTCTCTCTCTCCCTCTCTCTCTCTCCGTGCTACTTCTCTGCTTTCTCTTCGTCTCCTCCCTCCTCCTCTGCTCCTTCCATCCCATCTTCCTACTCCTCTGCTCCTCCTCCCCTTCTGCTCCTTCCCCTCTGGTCCTCTCCCCTCTGCTCTCTCTCTCCCTCTCCTCCCTCCTCCTCTGCTTTCCCTTCCCATCCGCCTCTGCTTCTCTCTCTCTCCCTCTTCTCTTTCTCTCCCCCTTCGCCCTCTGCTCTCTCTCTCTCTCCCCTCTTCTCTCCCTCCCTCCTCCTCTGCTCCCGTCCCTCCCCTCTTGGTTTCCTCACCCTCTGCACTACTGCTCTCTCCCTTTCCTCCTCCCTCGCCCCTCCTCCTCTGCTACCGTCCCCTCTGCTCTCTCTCTTCTCTTCCCTCTCTCTCCCTCCTCCTCCTCTGCTCCTCCTCACCCTCTGGTCCTGTTATCCTCTGCGCTCTCTCTCTCTCTCATTTTTCGCTCTCCTCTCTCTCTCGTCTCATCCCTGCCTCCTCTCTCCCTCCCCTCCCCCTCTGGTCCCTCCCCATCTGCTCTCCCTCCTCCTCTGCTCCCGTCCCTCCGCCCTCTCCCTCCCCCTCTCCCTCCCCCTCTCCCTACCCTCTCCCTACCCCTCCCTCTGCTCATCGTCTCTCCTCCCTCTCTCTCCCTCCTCCTCCTCTGCTCCCTCCCTCCCTCCTCTGGTTCCTCCCCCTCTGGCTCTCCTCCTCCTCTGCTCCTCCTCCACCTCTCCCTCCCCTCCCTCTGCTCTCTCCCTCTCTCTCTCCTCCCTCATGGTCCCTCCCCCTCTGCTCCTCCCTCCCCTCTCCCTCCCCTCCCCTTCTGCTCTCCTCTCTCTCCTCTTCCTTCCTCCCTCCCCTCCCCCTCTGGTCCCTCCCTCATGCTCTCTCTCTCTCTCTCCTGCCCTCTCTCTCTTCCTCCTCCTCTGCTCCTCCCTCCCCTCTCCCTCCACCTCCCCTCCCCCCTCTGGTACCCTTCCCCCTCTGCTCTCTCTCTCTCTCCCTCCTCCTCTGCTCCCTCCTCCCCTCATCCCTCCCCCATCACCCCTCTTGGTCCCTCCCCATCTGCTCTTCTCTATCTCACTCTCTTCTTCCCTGAGTGTCCCTCCTCTTCCCTCCCCCTCTCCCTCCCCCTCTGGTCCCTCCTCTGCTCTCCCTCCTCCTCTGCTCCCTACCCTCCCCCTCTCTCTCCCTCCCCTCTGCTTCTCCTCTCTCCTCCCTCTCCCTCCCCCTCTGGTCCCTCCCCTCTGCTCTCTCTCTCTCATCCTCTTCTCTCTCCCTCCTCCTTCTGCTCCCTCCCTCCCCTCTCTCATCCCCCTCCCCCTCTGGTCCCTTCCCTCGTGATACCTCTGCTCTTCTCTCTCTATCTCCCTCCTCCCTCTGTCCTCCCTCCCCCTCTCTCCTCCTCTCCCCCTCGTGGTCCCTCCCCTCTGCTCTCTCTCTCTCGCTCTCTCTTCTTCCCTCCTCCTCTGCTCCTTCCGCTCCCTCTCCCTACACCCTCTGGTCTCTCCCGCTCTGCTCTCCGTCCTCCTTCGTGCTCGCCTCCTCCCCTCTCCTCCCCCTCCCCCTGTCCCCCTCTTGCTCTCTCTTCTCTCCCTCCTCCCTCTGCTCTCCCTCCCTCTGGCCTCGCCCGCCTCTGCGCTCTCTCTCTTCCCTCCTTGCCCTGCTCCCTCCTCCCTCTCACTTCCCCCTGCTCCCCTCTGGTCCTCCCTCTGCTCTCTCTCTCTCTCCCTCTCTCTCTCCCTCTCCCTCCTCCTTCCCTCCTCCCTCGCCGCTCCCCTCTGGTCCCTCCCACCTCTGCTCTCCCTCCTCCTCTGCTCCTCCATTATTCGATCCCCTCTCTCTTTCCTCCTCCCCCTCTGGTCCCTCCCCCTCTGTCTCAATCCTCTCTCTCTCTCCGTCTCGCCTCCGCCCTTCTGGTCCTCCCCTCTGCTCTCATCTCTCTCTCTCCCTTCCTCTCTGCTCCCTCCCTCCCCCTCTCCTCTCTCCCTCCTCTCTCTCGCGTCCTTCCTCCCCCTCTCTGCTCTCTCTCTGCACCCTCTCTCTCTCCCTCCTCCTGCTGCTCCCTCCCCTCTCTCTCCCCTCCCTCCTCTGGTCCCTCCCCCTGCTCTCTCTCTCTCTCCCCTCTCTCTCCTCCCTCTCCTCTGCTCCTTCCTCCTCTCCTCCCTCCACCCTCTGCTCTCCCTCCTCTCCCTCCCTCCCCCCTCTCCCTCCCTCCCTCTGTCCCCTCTCCTCTCTCTGCCTCTCCTCCATCCTCCTCCTCTCTCCTTCCCTCCCCCTCTGGTCCGTCCCCTCTGCTCTCTCTCTCTCTCCCTCCTCCTCTGCCCCAGCTCCTCCCCTCTCTCTCTCCTCCCCTCTGGTCCCTCCCCGTCCTCTCTCTCTCTCCGTCTCCTTCTCTCTCCCTCCTCCTCTGCTCCCTCCCCTCTCTCTCTCCCTCCCCCTCTGGTCCCTCCCCCTCTGCTCTCTCTCTCCCTCTCTCTCTCCCTCCTCCTCTGCTCCTTCCTCCCCCTCCCTCCTCCCCCCTCTGCTCTCCCTCTCTCTCCCTGCTCCTCCTCCCTCTCCCTCCTCTCCCCTCTGGTCCCCCCTGCTGCTCTCTCTCTCTCCCTCTCTCTCTCCCTCCTCCTCTCTCGCTCCTTCCCTCCCCCTCTGGGTCCCTCCCCTCTGCTTCCTCTCTCTCTCCCTCCTCCTCTGCTCCCTCCCTCCCCTCTCCTCATCCCCCTCCCCTCTGTCCCTCCCCTCTGCTCTCTCTCTCTCCCTTCTCTCTTCTCCCTCTCCAAGACCGCGCCGCAGCCATGGACGCGCGCACACGTCGCTGAACTCCTTTCCCCTCCTGCACTCCCGCACTCTTTACGCACGACACGAGCCCCGCACGTCCCCATGGAGACGCCGGACTGTAAGCCGGAGAACTCGGTCTGGGTAGTTCGGTGCCGTGGTCCGGTTCCCCCGCGCGCCGTCGGTTCGCTCATGCGTCGGGAATGCCATGGCGCACACACCGAGCGCGCTCCACCCGCAGCAGCAGCCGCACCAGCAGCAGGATTACTTCAGGTCCGTGAGCAGCGAGTCCACCACGTACATGATGGTCCCGGCGCCCGGTGGGCCCGCGCCCGGGGGCGGCAGGGCGCGCCGGGAGACGCCGTCCAGGATGTGGGTGGCCATGGTCGTGATCGTGGTGGTCGTGCTGCAGATCGCGTCCACCACGGGGCTCTTCGTGTACCTCAACATGTCCATCTCGCAGGTAAGACGCGAGGGAGACGCGAGGGCGCACGCGGATTCACGCCGGTTCTGCTCGGTTTGGGCCGTCCCGGTCTGGCCTGGGTGTAGACTCGGTCTGGGTCTTGTTCTGGTCTAGTTCTGGTCCAGTTCTGGTCCTGGTTTGGAGGTGATTTGTGGACAAAGCATTTGAAGCTGAGTGCAAAAGTAAAAGTTCTGCAGTGAAGAGTTTACAGAGTGGAGTCGGTTTGGGTCCTGATTTGGGTCCTGTTTTGGTCCTGTTTTGGTCCTGATTTGGTCCTGATTTGGTCCTGTTTTAGGTCCTGTTTCGGTCCTGTTCGGTCCTGTTTCGGACTCAGTTTCCATGGGAACAATGCGTTGTCTGTAACTCGTGGTGGAGAGTAAATGTTCTGAAGTATTTAGTGGATACTTTTTTTTACTTTGACTTGGCGTTTTGAGATCACGTACTCTGATTACGCACGCGGATTCACGCCGGTTCTGCTCGGTCCGGCTCGTGCTGGTTCGGTTTAATGTTCGGACTCACTCTTCACGGAACAGTGCGTTCAAAACTCGTGGTGCAAAGTAACTAAAGCGCAAAAGTAAAAGTACTGCACGTACTTGTTTTACAGTGGATACTTTTTTACTTCACTTGTACTCTGATTACGCACGCGGATCCACGCCGGTTCTGCTCCGTTTGGATCATCCTGGTCTGGTCTCGGTGCGGACTCGGTCTGGGTCTTGTTCTGGTCCAGTTCTGGTCCTGGTTTGGAGGTGATTTGTGGACAAAGCATTTAAAGCTGAGTGCAAAAGTAAAAGTTCTGCAGTGAAGAGTTTACAGTGTGGAGTCGGTTTGGGTCCTGATTTGGTCCTGTTTTGGTCTTGTTTTGGTCCTGTCCTGGTCCTGGTCCTGTTCTGATCCTGTCCTGGTCCTGTCCTGGTCCTGTTTTGGTCTTGTTTTGGTCCTGTCCTGGTCCTGGTCCTGTTCTGATCCTGTTCTGGTCTTGTTTTGGTCCTGTTCTGATCCTGTTTTGGTCTTGTTTTGGTCCTGTTCTGATCCTGTTTTGGTCTTGTTTTGGTCTTGTTTTGGTCCTGTTTTGGTCTTGTTTTGGTCCTGGTCCTGGTCCTGGTCCTGGTTTATTCTGGCTCCCAGCAGAAAGTACCTGCGCACAAAAGTAAAAGTACTGCAGTATTTACAGCGGATACTTCCCTTTGAGATCTGAACCTGTACTTTCACATACTCGCCATGTACTCGAGTAACAGTGGTGCGTTTGTCCTGAGGAGACTTTGTCGAGCCGCGGTCGTGTCCATTTCACGCCGGATCCTTTGGTTTGATGACGATGGAAAAGCGGGTCTTGACACGGCGCTTCGGGCGGGTTTTCCCCCTTTAAACCCGGAGGAACAGAGCGCCCGCTTCATGGACCTCCACGAGGACCGTCCTCCGTGGAGTTCCACGCCGACAGTTCCAACGTTCTGATGTTGGAACGTCTGTCACTCAGATCGTGGTTTTATGAGACTGGAACAAAAGCGGACGGTTCCAGTTCATAACCGGATCTGTTCCTTCATCTGGTTTTGAGAAACAAGACGTTTTGATTTTCATCCAGAAATTACTCTCAATCTGAGATCGAAACGGGAAATCTGCAGGTGAAAAGGACCTTCAAACAGACCTGGTTTAAACGACCTGTTTAGTTTGTCCTGGTTTAGTCCTGGTTTAGACCTGTTTACCTGTTAGACCTTCTGGTTTAGACCTGGTTTATGGTTTACCTGGGTTTTAGACCTGGCCTTTTCCTGGTTTAGTCCTGGTTTAGACTGGTTTAGACCTGGTTTCCTGTTTAGACCTGGTTTAGACCTGGTTTAGACCTGGTTTAGACCTGGTTTGACCGGTTTAGTCCTGGTTTAGTCCTGGTTTAGACCTGGTTTAGACCTGGTTTAGGACCCCTGGTTTAGTCCTGGTTTAGACGGGTTTAAGTCTGGTTTAGACCTGGTGACCTGTTTAGATGTTTAGACCTGGTTTAGACCTGGTTATCCTGGTGTTTAGACCTGGTTTAGACCTGGTTTAGACCTGGTTTAGTGGATCCTGGTTTAGACCTGGTTTAGACTGGTTTAGCGGTTTAGACTGGTTGGACCTGGTTTAGACCTGGTTTAGTTTAGTCATGGTTTAGACCTGGTTTAGACCTGGTTTAGTCCTGGTTTAGACCTGGTTTAGACTGGTTTAGTCCTGTTTAGACCTGGTTTAGACCTGGTTTAGACTCTGGTTTAGTCCTGGTTTAGACCTGGTTTAGACCTGGTTTTAGTCCTGGTTTAGACCTGGTTTAGACCTGGTTTATAGGTCTGGTTTACCTGGTTTAGACCTGGTTTGGACCTGGTTTTGTCCTGGTTTAGTCCTGGTTTAGTCCTGGTTTAGACCTGGTTTAGATCTGGTTTAGTCCTGGTTCAGACCTTGTTCAGTCCTGGTTTAGACCTGGTTTAGTCCTGGTTTAGTCCTGGTTTAATCCTGGTTTAGTCCTGGTTTAGTCCTGGTTTAATCCTGGTTTAATCCTGGTTTAGTCCTGGTTTAGTCCTGGTTTAATCCTGGTTTAGTCCTGACTTATTCCACCAAACTAAATCAGAACTGGAGAAACAGGAGAACCTTCAGGTGCTAATAACACGTGTAATTACACATGTAATAACACGTGTTGTTACAATGACCTTTGCCTGTCTTTCTCCGGACTGAAACAGGAGAACCTTCTTGTGTTATTACACGTGTAATAACACGTGTTGTTACATTTGTTTGATGGTTCAAATCCTTCTACTCCTTCAGCGATCAAACGATGGTCCCAAACTGAGCCTGAAACCTCAGATTCTCACTGAGCTTCACTTCATCTTCATCACGTTCACAATCTGTTCATCTCGTCACGTTTGCGTTCGAACGACCAATCAGCAGACTGACGCACAACACGTGAGCGTCGCATGAACGCAGTGATGCGGCGTTTACCCCTCGCCCACGCGCACAAACCGCGCGCCGGTCACATGTGCACCGGGGGGCGGGGCCGAGCGGCGGCCGCTCGCACTGGCGCCGCTCGCTGTTGGCACAGCTGTTGGCCGTGTGATGCTTGGACGGGCTTTAAAGGGCGAATGCCCGCGCCGCGCGCCCGAAACATGCCCGCTCCAGCCAATTGTAATAACGTGGCTTCACCAGGCGGCGGAGACGCACAATTAAACGACAAAATGGAAGGTCAGTATTAAAAGTAAATGAGGTCCAGATGAGCGCGGACGAGGGAACACGGAGCCGACGAAAGCCCAAAGAGGAGCGTTACGGACCATTACCGCTCATGGACCCATTGTCCAATAACAGTGTCTGGACCAGGACTTTATGGGACTCGGCAGCTGACGGCTCTTTCAGAGTTCGACTGTCAAAGGGTGATTTCTGTTGCACATTGACCGTTTTTAAACACATTTGAACCCAAAGAAAGGTGTAAATATGTGACTTTAGGGAATACTCACGAAGACACGGTATTACTGAGTTTGTCATAAGAATACGACCCACAGCAAACAGGAGGGGGGGCCGAGCACAGCCCTGTCCCGCCCCTCTTCCCAGAGACAGCAGGTCTGTCAGGTGACCACTGATTTTAATTCTTGATCTTGATATTTTTACTGATTAATTTTGTTCAAGACTTTTAAATAAATGCGACCGGCTGACAGGGAGAAACAACGGGACCAAACAAACATCTGCAATGATTATTTTCTTGTCAACTTTTCACGATTCATTAAATACATTTTCCATATTAAAGTAAGATGTGTTCTGAGGCCATCTACAGGCTGCGGAGGGAATTACTCAAGTTTAAATTCAAACCTTTTCAGCCTCTCACTTCCTGGTCTGAGCTCACAGTCGTCCTGATGGTGATGAGACGGCACAAGAATCTCAGAGTCACAGGTAGAACATGCCAGGGCCAGGTTCAAGGAGACTCGGCCTCGAACACGCTTTTCTAGGGTTTGTCGCGGCTCGTGCGTGCACCAAATGTGCTCCACCTGCTCTGTGACCGCTCTGTGACCGCCCTGTGACCGCTCTGTGACCGCTCTGTGGCCGCTCTGTGACCGCTCTGTGACCGACCTGTGACCGCCCTGTGACCGACCTGTGACCGCCCTGTGACCGACCTGGGACCGCCCTCTACCCGCCCTGTAACAGGGCACAGGTGCATTGTGGGAGTCTCCACAGGGTCAAACAGCTGGATGCCCCGTCGGCCCAAACCTGAACCTCAGAAACACACGCTGCCCACAGCGAGGAGCGTGTTTCTGCTGTAACGTGACCCCGACGGTCCCAGGACAGCCCCAGGACGGCCCCAGGACGGCCCCAGGACGGCCCCGGGACGGTCCCGGGACGATCCCGGGACCGTCCCAGGACGGCCCCAGGACGGCCCCAGGACGGCCCCAGGACGGCAGAAAAGACACTCTGAGAATTGCTTCGGCCTCAAACGAGGGTCCGGGCTTTAGTACGAAGAAATGATATCGAATGGCAATGTTTGAAATAGGCCTGTAACGATTAATCGACAGCACTGCAAATGTAGTAAGATAAGTCAAGATTGAAGTGAATAAAACTTGACTTATCTTGTTTCATGACATTTCGACTGAATAAATGCGAAATACGTCAGATTATTAAGACTATTTACAACAATTTCACGTATTTCAAGGACATTTTTTGCATAAACGTGTGCATTTTTCTAGATTAAAGAAGGCGTTATTTTGCAGTTTAATCATAATAGGTCGACTTGAAAAGATAATCCGAGTCGTATTTCTCTAATATTGACGTTTGTCTGGACAAAACCGACTCTAAAACACACGAAACCACCTTTTATAACAAAGACAGTGACATTATGAAATCAATAATACAGTTTCTTCATGAATCTTCTCCCTCCAGACGCTTCAGTCACAGATTTACACCTTTATTCGGTTCAAAATGCGCTTACAAAGTCTCAATGTTCATTAAATGTGGACATTTTTATTCTTAAACGAGTTCTGCTAAAGCTCAAGACCGTTTCAAAAACTCTTTTTTAGTATCGATATTCGCTCAAACGATACCAGTTTTCGATACCAGTTTTAGTATCGATTCGGGCCTAACTGCTCTTTAGTGTTCATGTGGTTTGTTTTTTTGAAAATACGTCCGTGAACAAACCCAGCGTTCATTTTGTTGACAGAACTCACAATTATCAGTTCATTTCACTTTTCACCTTTTGCTAAAGGGTAGCCTACGTGCTCTTTAGTGTTCATTACTTCTTTTGAATTGACAAAGCGTTCTTTTTCCAGTGCTTCACAGAGGACAAGACGGTGGAGATGAATCAAAAAAATGGCTCATACTGCGATTGTTCTGAAGATGCGATGTTTTCATCTGACTTTTGAACACATGAATAGCGTGTTTTGCTCGCGCTCTTTTCTTTCGGATGAACTCCTGCGCAGTTTTCGCCGCATGTTTTTAGTTCTTCAGCCAACTACAGCCCTAGACTTCCAGGAGCGGGGGGGACGGTGGGGGGGACGGCAGGGGGGATGAGTCGGCGTCGTAAATCTCCTCTCGTGGCGCTGTTGAAGGCTTCTGTGGCGCTCCGTCGTCCTCGTCTTCGCGGTGCTCCTCGCGGTTGTTTAGCCTCCGCCACGAAGCCGTGCGAAGAAGGGCGTTTCTCCCCCGATCCCGCTGTGTGAGGAGGAGCGCGCGCGGGGGGGAAACGTCAACACGGATGATTCACTGCCACCCGAGAAGTGCAGCGACCGCCGACGACCAGCAGGGGCAGAGCAGGGGGGGGAAATGTCAGGATTATGTAGGTCACGATGTTTTCACTGGTGCAACAGAAAAGAGAGAACCTGCGATCGAAGTAGGCACAAATATGATCTGGAGAGTTTTGGAAGCAGTTTATGGTCCAAATATATTCATATATATATATATATTTTTGTCAATCAGGAAGTTTTATTTTGTGACGCAGGTGGAATAGCTACGAGTTAGACGACGAGAAAGACAGAAAATGCACGATTTCTCTGTCGTTTGTTCTCGTTTATCGTGAAGAATCCTTAAATCGTGGCGTTTGTTCTCACAATAATCGTAACACAAAACTTTGATATCGTGAATTGAACCGTAAATAGCAGAAATATCACTTTATTTGAATGATTACATGAGGATGACGAGGATGCTTAACCGCTTACGACAACGCAGTGCTTTTTTCGGTTTGTTTACAGTGCGAGTCATAACTCTACGTCGTCGTACCGGAGTGAACTTTAACCGTCACAACACGACGTAATGAACGCTCCTGTTGCTGGTCGCTAACGTTAGCCGCTGACCGTAGCTCGTGCGGGGTAGAAAGAGCAACGGATTACGCAGTTGTATGAGGCACGTAAACGCCATCTGGTGGAGCAGTTGTGGAGATACAAGTCGGAAACGAGGCAAAATGAAACGGCCCAGTTAACCGGGCAAACTGTCTTCACTTGGGTAAGCGCTTAGTGGCGGTTAATCAGTTTAGCAGTTAGTGGGCTAATCGGTTTATCGGTTAATCGGTTGACCGGTTAATCGGTTAACCACGGACAGCCATATTGCTCAGGCAACAATAATGTTTGAAGTCATTCTGGCGTTCGCCTCGTCGCGCTGGCGGCAAATGGAAACAATTAGGGCAAATATGTCAAATATCTGCGGTTAGATTTAGGACGGATTTGGCCCCCGAACGCTTCGGGCCGCGTGCTTCCTGGACTCGGACGTGTTTGCTCTCAAAGACAATCTGTTTTGACAACGGCCGTGGCACTGATTGGTCGAGGAGTTTACATATTAAAGTCGAAAAAACCATGATATTCCTTGTCAAATGGAGTGGAAAGTGGTTTTTTGAGCTTTAACTTGAGGTAAACAGTATATCAGCCTTTAGATAATATCGTGAATGTTGTTTTGAATATTGAGTTAATCATTTTCTAGTAAAACAAATGCTACAGAAAGAGCTAATTAAAATATGTATTTAAAAGAAGTGGATGTACACTTTCAAATAAGAGAGTAAGTTGATATTTCTGCACTTTTGTGATTAATTTACAGACATTTTACATTTACATTACATGTATCTGATAATTAAGCCTCAACTGGCACGTTTAAAGATACGTTTCAACACATCTTTGCTGGATCGACATAATATCGTCTGAATATCGTCCAAAAATATATATCGAGATGTACATTTTTTGTCAATATTTCAACCGTGTCATATTGTTGTACCTCATTAAAAACCTTGTGTTTGGGCTACGCAACTTTGGAACAGTAAAAAATCCAGAGAAATGCAGCTTGTTTCGCGTGTTCTCCAAAGGTAGATATTATCTTACGTTGGAAAAATGCAAAACGCTCCTCCCAAAGTGACCGAAAGCAGGTTTAGAGGACAATCAACGCCACAAGAATGCAGAATATGTCGTGTTTAAAGCTGACCTGGCACAGCTTTGGTATTTATTGACCTGCTCTAATGTTGTCTGGGGCTTTGTGTCGGTCCGCTGTGACACTTTTGACAGGAAAGCACCTCCCTAGGTTCAATAACAAATGAAAAACACTGAGGCCGCCGCGCATGTGCTTTTGGGGAATCCCCTGGTTCTCAAGCGAAGGACGAACGGCTATTTTTAATCTGGAAACAGGCTCCTCTTTGAATCCCACAGAGAGAGAAAGAGTAGCAAGGGGAAGAGGGGAAGAGGGGAAGAGGGGAAGAGGGGAAGAGGGGTCCGGCCCACCACAGCAGATCTGGACAAACGCTGCGAAACAAAGCCACACAAAGAGCGAAAGCACTAGATCGGGCTAAACAAACGAGTAAACAACAGCCGGGGGGGCTTTAACGGTGCAGAGACGGCAGTTTAGTCAAAGGCCTGTCACGAGAACAACGTTTAGAAGTGCGAAAAACAACATTTAGACCATAAATTTTAATTATATTGAAGCGTGTGACCTATTTCTTTTTTTTTTTTATAACACCATGTCAAAGTGCTCATTATTCACAGGGAGGATCTATGTGTTGGAGACTCTGTGGCCCAGGGAGGCAAACCACTGGCCTGTTGGTCACAAAGATTGGATTGAAAATGTATTTGGGCCTCAGAACTGCTGCCACGGACACAATAGATGGATACCTTTGGGGCGTACGCTTGGCGGCAGGAAAATAGGCCGTCACAAAGAAATGGATGACACAAACTAGACCGACACCAAACGTACTCGTTTAAATCTCGGCTAAAGACCGCGCGTATGACTGAAATACTTTTATCTGGTTTTTACTATTTTAAATACTATTTTACTGTGTTTAAAAAAAAAATGTTTTATTGATTTATTGTAATTTATACGGTATCGTGTTTTGAATGTGTTTTAACATTTTAAAGCACTTTGAATTGCGTTTTTGTACGATCTGTGCTCTATAAATGACGTAGGATTCTGTTCATTTCAATTCGAACTTGTCGAGTTCTAAAAAGGACTTTGTTTTGTTCTCGTTCATTCACCTCACGTTTTGTCGTTCACAGACTCTTTTGCCTAATACTGCGATGTATTGCGCAGCCCTAGTTTGTTGTTCGCACAGAAAATATGACTGAAATATTTGCAGCCCTAGAGTATCCATCTATTGCAGGAGTTTTATGTCCCAGATACAAGTGGAACGTCAACGTTGAAGATAATCTGTTTTGCTTTATAAAACTCAGTCCAGTATTTATGAATAATAGGCCAATGTCAAAACATGATGATTATGTTCTATTTGACAGCCACAATGTGCACTTTGACATGGCCAAACTATGAAACAATGGCCTAATTTCAAAAAATAAAACATACAATAATAAGCTTTGGGTACTAATATGTTATTTTGGACCTCACTTAATAATGATGATAATAAGAATAAGAATAAGAATTATTCTTATTATTCTTATTATTCTTATTATTATAGGTATGGTTTAGAAAGTTTAATGGTGCCTAATATAGAGCCCTGAGGAACACCTTTTCAAATACACACTTTTCTTCCAAGTAAATACATGTTTTATCTAATTAGGCTTCAAGCAACAACAGTTTGATGAAATATACTGGAATATAGAAGCAATCTGGGATCTTTAAAAAGCTTTTAGCACAATTTAAACCAAATTGGCATTTTTTTTCCCTTTTCTTTTTGCAAATGTCGTCATCTCCAGTAAATTCTGAAAACCTTGAAAATCATGACCCTTTCTCGAGATAACATTGAAATAACCCCTGACTTAACATTCGTCACCGGCTGTTTTGCTTGCGCTCCGTCTTCAAGATGCGCTTAGTTTCACTCCCGTGTTTTCGTTCACTTTTAAAACCTTGAATCGCCATCGTTTGACTTTTTTGAAAGGATAATTCCTGACTTCACGTCCGTCTCGTCAGCTTGTCTTGTTACTCAGCCTCTTGTTTACTCTGCGTGACCTCATTCAACCGGTTTCCTTTCATTTTTAAAAACGCTTAGTTTGACAATTTACCGAGCAGTGACACTGAGCTGCGGCCGAACCGGTTGAGCTCGCTCGCTTTCACCGCGAGCTCAAACCTCTGTGCGCAAATGCAGCACTTGTTTTTTCACTTTTATGACTTTGGGAATTGTGACTGCGACGTTTTAACCGAACAACTCCAAAGTGCTTCAGAAGGGCCTCTTCTTTTGTGTTTTTAGGGTGTCAAGCGATTATTCCTATTGAACACTTTTAAAATATTTTTTGAACCAAATAAAGTATGAAATGTTGCGTCTGAATGCGTCTAGATTGAGATATTTCACGACTAAAGTGCCACTTCCTTTGTTTTGAAGTCAGTTTAGTCCAGACAAACTCCAGCTCGTCTCCATGGTGATTTAACTGCACTGCCATGCGCCTCCTTCCCTCCTTCTCTCGCGCTCCTTCGCTCACGTGCGGCCCCGCTCCCGTCGCTCGCTGTTTTGCTGGAGAACTCGTTTGTTTGCCCGTTTCTCAGAAGACGCTCCTAACGCAGGGGCGACGACGATCACATTATCCCTCCTGTTTTTTGAGTCCCGCGGCGTGTTCCTGTGTGTTTAAACATTCCAGCGCCTCTGTGTGGTCCGAGACGTCCATGACACAGCTCCTGGAGCGACACAATGTGCAGGAGGCGCAACCATCAGCTCATCTGGTCTTCAGGAGACAGGGCTGTAGACCTTCAGCTTTTTACTCATCAGGACACTTCAGAGGTCTGGACTCGAGTCGGACTTGAGTCACTATTTTCATGATGTGAGACTTGTTAAAATGGACCAGGATTCGGGACCGGACTTGGCTTTGGAGCTCTGTGAGACGACTTGAAGCTTCTCCTCCCAAAAATACGCGTGCTTTTATTCTTAGATGTGACGTGGACTTTTTAAAGTGGAACATTTCACAAAAAACATACAAAAACATCGGCCATTTTCTGTCATTTGGTTCAATGATGCGAAAGAACTTTAAACGCCAAAGTAGACGACTTGGACTCGACTTGGACTCGACTTGGACTCGACTTGGACTCGACTTGGACCTACTGACTTTTTATATTTAATTGTTATATTTTATAGGATGATCTCTTGAACGCTTCGAGTTCTTGTGGTCGAAGTAGAGCAGATGTTTACAATACTCGACAGAAACATGTGTCAGTTCCGTTTGGTTTTTTCATCGTGTCTTTCCTTTTCTCGAAACCTTTCTGTAATCAAAAAGTGTCACTTGCAGCCAAAGTTAGCCACTTCGCGTACACATTCTGCAACACGTGAAGGTCTTTGCTACCGTCAGACTCTATCTTCACACTATTCCCACAACCTCAGGACGACCTTCTCTAGCTGTTGTAAAATCTCACTCAGGAGTTTCACTGCCAGTTGTGCTTTTACTCGACAAAAGGATCTCATTTTGAGTCGGGTGGGTGGAGCTTTTGAAACCACCAACCTGAGCCAGCCAAGTCTTGCTGTTCGCTTCAGTCCCAGCTCGGTCCGTGCGTGATTGCAGTCCGTTCGCTTCACTTTGGATTAGCGCTTCAGTCCCAGCTCCGTTGCGTGCGCTAGCAGTCCGTCTAGCTTCACTTTGATTAGCGCTTCACTTGTTCGCAGCTCGGTTCGCGTGCTAGGTCGTTAGCGTTCATTATTTGAATTCGCGCTTCTCCAGTCGCCACAGCTCGTGTCGCCGTGCTAGCAGTCGTTAGCTTCACTTTGATTAGCGCTTCAGTCCCAGCTCGGTCCGTGCTAGCAGTCGTTAGCGTCACTTTGATTAGCGCTTCAGTCCCAGCTCGGTGCGTGCTAGCAGTCGTTAGCGTCACTTAATTAGCGCTTCAGTCCCAGCTCCGGTCTGTGCTAGCAGCTCGTTTAGCTTCACTTTGATTAGCGCTTCAGTCCCAGCCCGTTGCGTGCTAGCTGTTGTTAGCTTCACTTTGATTAGCGCTTCAGTCCAGCCGCTTTGCGTGCTAGCAGTCGTTAGCTTCACTTTGATTAGCGCTTCAGTCCCAGCTCGGTCCGTGCTAGCAGTCGTTAGCTTCACTTTGATTAGCGTTCAGTCCCAGCTCGTCCGTGCTAGCGTCGTTAGCTTCACTTTGATTAGCGCTTCATGTCCCAGCTCGTCCGTGCTAGCAGTCGTTAGCTCAACTTTTGATTTAGCGCTTCAGTCCCAGCCTCGGTGCGTGCTAGCAGTCGTTAGCGTTCACTTTATTAGCGCTTCAGTCCCAGCTCGGTGCTGTGCTAGCAGTCGTTTAGCTTCACTTTGATTAGCGCTTCAGTCCCAGCCCGTTGCGTGCTAGCTGTTGTTAGCTTCACTTTTGATTAGCGCTTCAGTCCCAGCTCGGTCCGTGCTAGCAGTCGTTAGCTTCACTTTGATTAGCGCTTCAGTCCCAGCTCGGTCCGTGCTAGCTAGTCGTTAGCTGTCACTTGATTAGCGCTTCAGTCCCAGCTCGGTGCGTGCTAGCTGTCGTTAGCTTCACTTTGATTAGCGCTTCAGTCCCAGCTCAGTCCGTGCTAGCTCTTGTTTAGCTTCACTTTGATTAGCGCTTCAAGTCCCAGCCTCGGTGCGTGCTAGTTGTAGTTAGCTTCACTTTGATTAGCGCTTCAGTCCCAGCTCGGTGCGTGCTAGCTGTCGTTAGCTTCACTGTTGATTAGCGCTTTCAGTCCATCTCGGTGGCGTGCTAGCAGTCGTTAGCTTCACTTTGATTAGCGCTTCAGTCCCAGCCTCGGTGCGTGCTAGCTGTCTTTTAGCTTCACTTTGATTAGCGCTTCAGTCCCAGCTCAGTCCGTGCTAGCAGTCGTTAGCTTCGATCACACTTTTGATTAGCGCTTCAGTCCCAGCTCGTGTGCGTGCTAGCTGTCGTTAGCTTCACTTTGATTAGCGCTTTCAGTCCGCTCGGTCCCGGTGGGCTAGCAGTCGATTTTTTTTTCAGCTTCCGTTGATTAGCCGCTTCAGTCCCAGCTCGGTGCGTGCTAGCTGTCGTTAGCTTCACTTTGATTAGCGCTTCAGTCCCAGCTCGGTGCGTGCTAGCTGTCGTTAGCTTCACTTTGATTAGCGCTTCAGTCCCAGCTTGGTGCTGGTAAATATTTATCACAGTTTTACTTCTATTATAAGTTGCAGTTTGTGAAGAAATTATGACCAATAAAGAGTTTAAAATGACAGGAAGTGAAGCTGACTCCCTCTGTGATGTCATCAGTGTGCGACACACACAGTTGACACTTTAACTGACACACTTTTCTAATCAAACCTCGTTAGACGTAATAAAGGTGTTCTATGGTATTATTGTGTGTCAGATCAGAACCGTTGTGTCATTTATGTGGATTTGGGCTCTTGTGTACAGTCTGGTTGCTAGGTAACAGCTGTGGAATTACCTCTAACTATGTCATATTGTGCTCGTGTCCAACCAGGAAGTACAATTATAAACTTTACACAAACGGTTCAAACTGGGGACAAACGGGCCAAATGTTGAGTCAAATCTGAAACATAATCGTGTTTTAGGTAAATGTTTCATGTTGACTTTAATAAGCTCACACGCTAACGCTTTATTATTTATTGGAAATGAGGTTTTGACTGAACTAAAGCTTTCCCTCCCACACACATTTCTGTTTTGCCCGCGAGCCTCTTTGACACCTCTGTGTTTTTCCCATCAGCCCCTGCCGTTAGCCTGTGTTAGCATGTTTGCGTGCGTTAGCGTGTGTTAGCGTGCAAGCTGCAGTGTAGGGTTACGTTAGCTTCAGGCTCTGACAGAGGGTGAATTCCTCCGCAGTGACACCGACGCGGAGCTGTTTTACGAGGCCAGGACTCGCCGATTCTCTGTGTGAGCGGAAAACAAAGGGTCTAAGGCTCCTCCGTGTTTTTAAAGTCAATATTATTTCACCAAAGTCCTTCAGACGCATTCGGAATCCAATTGCTTTTAATCATCAGTGTGTTTTTAATGCAGATATCCAATCCCGTCAGTAAAAACATGGATCTTTGGTACATTCATGAAATTAGGATTAAAAACTTTATTTAGTAGTTGTTTTTTATTAGCAAAAATAATCCAAACTGTATGAGAAATATTGTTAAAGCTTAGATTTATTTGTAGTTATTATTCTTTTTCTCAACCTTTATTTTATTCGGTGGGATTCCATTGAGATTGAGACCTCTTTTTCAGGGCGGATAATAATAATAATAATAATAATAATAATAATAATAATAATAATAATAATAATAATAATAATAATAATATCAAGGGCATTTTCTATCCGTATTTGCAAAGAGCTGGTGATTGAATAGTCTTTTATTTTATATTTTTCGAGGAATAGACTTGATTTGTCTGTTCAGAACGCATTAGGAAAGCGAGCGACGCATGTGGAACTGTGACGAGTTTAACAGTTCTGTTTTTAAGGTTTTAAGGCAGTAAAAATCATCACATACAGCGCCTTTATCACTTTTCATTCACATTTCACATTAAGTCTCCAAAACCTACTCACACGTGACAAGTTTTTATTTCCTTATTTTCGATGAACCATGCTTTTAAAGATGTTGAAACTAAACCACGTCATGTTGACTTTTTCAAATACTTTATTTTTTAAAAGTCATGCCGGTGTTTATTTATTTCAATTTTATTTTTTGGCCAATTTTAGTTTTATTATCCTTTTTCCCCCTTGTTTGTTTTTTCCATTTTTTGTTTTGTTTTTTGCATTTTCCCCAAACCCTTGAAAAAGGCCTTAGTCCATTCTACCACGACGATAATAATGCGTAAAATGGTTTCGCTGACTCCACGACAAAAAAAAACACAGTTGCATCTTTGCCATCCAAGCTTTCGTTTCCGTGTTAAAGGTGCACTGTGGAACATTCCTGCTTAAGGGCACCAACCTGCTCGTCTTCACTGCGGTTTTAGTGCGTGGAACGCTTTTCCAAAACAACCTGGTGTGGTTTAGTCTTAAGATCTCGTAAAGTTCTTTTCATTTTTTGGTCCTGGTTTGGCCAAAATTACGTGTTTAAGACATGTTCAAGACGTGTTCAGTACGTGTTCAGGACGTGTTCAAGACGTGTTCAGTACGTGTTCAGGACGTGTTCAAGACGTGTTCAATACGTGTTCAAGACGTGTTCAAGACGTGTTCAGTACGTGTTCATGACGTGTTCAAGACGTGTTCAAGACGTGTTCATGACGTGTTCAAGACATTTTCAAGACGTGGTGTTCAAGACGTGTTCAAGACGTGTTCAGTACGTGTTCAGGACGTGTTCAAGTGTTCACGTGTTCAAGACGTGTTCACGTGTTCAGGACGTGTTCCAGGACGTGTTCAAGACGTGTTCAAGACTTTAGTGTGTTCAGAGCGTGTCAACGACGTGTTCAAACGTGTTCAGTACAGTGTTTCAGGACGTGTCAACGACGTGTATCAAGACGTGTTTCAGTACGTGTTCATGAGCACTCTTAGTGTTCATGAACGATGTTCATCAGAAGTGTTCAAGGCATTTTTCAAGACGTGTTCATCGACGTGTTCAAGACATTTTCAAGACGTAGTTTCGAGTACAGTGTTCAGCGAACGTAGTTCATGGATGTGTTCATGAACGTGTGCAAGACGTGTTTTAAGACGTTGGTTAAGACGTGTTCAGACTGTTTCATGACGTGTTTGATGTTCAAGAGCAGGATCGGATGGTTATAGACGTTTCATGACGTGTTCTTCAGGACGTGTTCAGGATGTGTTAAAGCGTGTTCCATGAACGTGTTTCAGGACGTGTTCAGGATGTGTTTCAAGACGTGTTCAGACGTGTTCATGACTTGTTCAGGATTTGTTGTCGAGACGTTTCTCAGGAAGGTTCATGATGTGTTTCATGACGTCGTGCAGACGGTGTTAAAGACATGTTATAAGACACTGGTTCATGAGGTGTTCATGACGGCGTAGTTCATGACGTGTTTAAGAGTCTTTTATTGGAGATGTTCAAGACACGACGTGTCAATGAGGTGTTTAAGACTTGTTTATGGTGTTGTTTTCAGACGTGTTTATAACGTGTTTATGACGTGTTTTATGTTGTGACATTATATCATGTTTATTAGACTGTGTTCAAGACACTGGTCGATTGACGTGTTCAGGAATAGATCGTTCAGGAGAATGTTCAGCAGGATGTGTTCATATGGACGTGTTTATATACGTGTTTAAACGACAAAGTTTCCTGACGTTTTCTGACCAGTGTTTAAGACGGTTTGTTGAACGTCCTCTTGTCTCATCACAAAACCTTCTTTATAACCTTTTTGTTTGGAAGTCTTTTTCTGCCCTTTTTAACCAATCAGAAATCATTCTACTCCTTTCTCCAAAACAAACAATAAACATTGAAGGTTAAATAAAGGTCAAAATAACATGAAAAGAGGGGGCTTCTCTCTCACTGCAGCTCAGGGTCTTTCTCATGCTCAGCACTTGCATTCCGTCGTCGTGATTCGAGAAAAGTCAAATAAGTTCTCACTTTGCACCAAAACCCAAAACCGGCACATTTCAGGGCCTTGTTTAGACCTGGTTTAGACTGGTTTAGTCCTGGTTAGTCTTGGTTTAAGACCTGGTTAAAAGTCCTGGGTTAGTCTTGAGTTTAGACCTCGTAGCTTAGAGCAATTCGTCCGGTTAGTCCTCGGTTTTAGATCTTGTTTTAGTACCATGGTTTAATGTATCCCTGGTTTAGTCCTCGTTTAGACCCATGGTTTAGTCCTGGTCTTAGCCCTGGTTTAGACCTAGGTTTCGTCTGAGTTAGACCTGGTTTAATCCTGGTTTAGACCTGGTTTAGTCCTGGTTTCAGTGTTAGCTGGTAGCAGTGGCGAAGTCCTGGTTTAGACCTGGCTTTTAGCTGGTAGGCCTGGTTGACCTGTTTAGTCCTAGGATTTTAGACCTGGGTTATCCCTGGTTTATGACCCTGGTTTCGTCCTGCTTTAGACCGTGGTTTTAGTCCTGGTTTAGTCCTGGTTTAGACGCCTAGGTTAGTCCTGTTTAGTCCTGGTTTAGACTTGGGTTAGTTCCTGGTTTAGTCCTGGGTTTAGACCTGGTTTAGTCCTGGTTAGTCTTGGATTTACAGACCTGGTTTGAGTCCTGTTTAGACCATGGTTAGACTGGTTTTAGTCTGGGTTAGTTTTGGTTAGACCTGGTTAGACATGTTAGTCCTGGGTTAGTCTTGGTTTAGACCTGCGTTTAGGCGCAGGCGTAGACTTTTAGTCCTGGTTTAGACCTGGTTTAGTCCTTGGTTTAGTACTGGTTAGCCTGGTTTGTTAGTCGCTGGTTAGCCTAGTCCTGGTTAGACCCTGGTTTATCTGATAGGCCTGGTTTTAGTCTTTCCTGGTTTAGGGGAGTCATGAGACCTGGTTTGGCCGCGTCTTGCTGGTTATGAGACCTGGTTTCTGTTAGACGCGTGTCTTCCGTGGATTCCTAACTAAAATAGGTTCTACCGCCTCGATAGCACATTGTCCTGTAGTCGGTTTAGACCTTGGTTTAGTCCGTACCCTTAGTTGCCTGGTTATAAGATCGCTTGGTTGAACCTGTTAGTCCTGGTTTTAGACCTGGTTTAGACCTGGGTTCGTCCTGGTTTAGACCTGGTTAGCTGTCGTCTGGTTTAGACCTGGTTTCGTCGCTGTTACCTGGTTTAATTCCTGGTTTAGATCCTGGTTTAGTCGTCGGGTTAGACCTGGTTTAGACCTGGTTTAGTCCTCGGTATTAGTCTGGTATAGTCGTTAGTCCTGTTTAGACCTGTTGTAGTCCTGGTTTAGTCCGGTTTGAGTTCCTGGTTTAGTCCTGGTTTAGCTGGTAGACCTGGTTTGAAGTCCTTTGGTTTAGTCTGGTTTAGACCTGGTTTAAGACCTGGTTTAGTCCGGGTTAGTCTTGGTTTAGTAGCTAGGGTTGTAGGAGCTGGCTTAGTCCTGGTTTAGAACCTGGTTTAGTCCTTGGTTTAGACTGGTTTACGTGCCTGGTTTAGTCCTGGTTTTAAGATGGTTTAGTCCTGGATTTAGTCGCTGGTTTCAGACTGGTTTCGTCCTGGTTAACCTGGTTTAATCTGGTTTAGACTGGTTTAGTCCTGGTTTAGTCCTGGTTTAGAGCTGGCGGAGTTTCCCTGGTTTAGACCTGGTTTAGAACCTGGGTTAGTCTGCTGGTTTAGACTGGGTAGTCTGTTTAGACGACTGGTTTCGTCTGTGGTTTAGACCTGTTTAGTCCTGGTTGTAGTCCTGGTTTAAGACCTAAGGTATATTGTCATGGTTTAGTAATGAGTTTAGACTTGGGTTAGTCCTGGTTTAAGTCCTGGTTTAGACCTGGTTTGTCCACTAGGTATTAGTCCTGGTTTCAGTCCTGTATTAGACTGGTTTAGTACCTGGTTTAGACCAGGTTTACGTCCTGATATTAGTCCTGGTTTTAACCTGGATTTTCGTCTTGAGTTAGTGGACCTGGTTTAGTCCATGGTTTAGAATCTGAGTTTAGACCTGGTTTCGTCCTGGTTTAAGACCTGGTTTAAATCCTGTTTAGACCTGGTTCGCCTGGTTTAAGTCCTGGTTAATAAGACCTGGTTTAAGTCCATGGTTTCGTCCTTACTGGTTTAGTCCTGGTTAATAGACACATGGTTTAGTCCTAGGTTATAGACTGGTTTAGTCTGGTTTAGTCCTGGTTTAGAACCGCTGGTTTAGTCCTGGTTTCAGTCCTGGTTTAGAACCCTTGGTTTCGTCCTGGTTTAGACCTGGTTTAGTCCTGGTTTAAGTCCTGGTTTAACTGGTTTCTCCGTCCTTGGTTTAGACCTGGGTTTAGTCCTGGTTTAGACTGGTTTTTAGACGCTGGGTTCGTCCTGGTTTAGAACTGGGTTAGTCCTGGTTTAGTCCTGGTTTAGACGTGGTTTTCGTCGTGGTTTAGGCTAAGTTAGTCTGGTTTAGTCCTGGTTTAGACGTTGGGTTTAGTCTGAGTTTAGTCCCTGAGTTTAGACCTGGTTTTAGTGCCTGGTTTAGACTGGATAATTAGTCTGGATTTAGACCTGGTTTAGTCCTGTTTAGACCTGGATTTAGACGCTGTTTAGATACTGGATATTAAGACTGGTCTAGGTTGATTTAGATGGGTTTAAGACCCTGGTTTAGTCTGGTTTTAGACACCTGGTGCTGGTTTAGACCTGGTTTAGACCTGGTTTAGACCTGGTTTAGACCTGGTTTAGACCTGGTTTAGATATAAATAGCATCAGTCCTTCTTTGTCGCCGCAGTCGATAATATTTTCATACTTTCGAGGGAAACGTTTGCCGTGAAGGTCATGTATTCATCAGGTTTATGAAGTCCGAGCGTCCGTGGTGAAAACATCTGACCTGACGAGACCCCTGAGCCCTGGAGAACGTGTGCAAAGAACCGTTTTTCAGTCAAGCTCCTGTAACTGAGTCAACACAAGGCAAAGTCTCATTTGTCACCGCCGTGTTTGAGGAGCAAACGCACAAACGCACAAACGCACACACAGTTTATCTCCCGCAAACTCGCCCCGACCACATCTTCTACACGAGAACAACGGAGCCTTCAGCGGGCCCCCGGCGTTCGGCCCGCTCCCGCCGCTCGGACCCGGGGCGTGAACGTGACCCCCGCGGGAATCCCAGCGTGACATCATGCGAGGACGTCTGCGTCTCACATGCGGATGAGGCAAAACAAAGGGCAATTGTGCAGACGCCACAATGCTACGCTAACGTCACTGAAACCCAATCCAAACACGCCAAACTCAATGTGAAGCGTCCGTTTTAGATGCGCCAGCTTCAGATTCAAGTCGTCATACCAAAGGGCAGTGAGCAGTTAATCACGTCCACAGTTCCTTTGTTATTTGAACATTGTAGACTCTAAAACAAAGAGCCTTTAGAACTAAAACTGTGGCTTTACCATTTTTTTTTTACATTTCTGCTGCTGTAGAGTCATTTTTAGAGCTATTTTTACACTTTTACAACCTCCACACTACAAATGATCTCAATATAACACAAATAAGAAAATGTTTAATGTTTCAAAGAACTAAAATACGCAATAAATCACAAAACATTCAAAAAGTCCATCTTTTTTTCTTAAACATATTTCCAGTTCTTTCTCTCAAAACTGAAAAAGACCAAAAGCGTCAGAATGTTTTTTTTCAAACCAGATTTTCGGCAACCTCGACACAAACTGCTGCAGTAGCTTCGATTTGGCGTTGTTTCCTCGGCGACAGACGGGAAAGAACCCGTGTTGAAACTCCAAACCTCCAGGGGGAGCTCTCCCAGACGATTTAGTTTGGACAAAGATCACCGCGAGTCATAACGTGGAAAATCGTTTTTGTCTTAATTCAATGTGCGACCAATATTTTCCACAAACGCGTTTAAAGAAAATCTCCGCAAAAATAAAAAATGCGCGTTTTCTTCTTATTTGAAGCGAAACGACATATTTTATGCTTGTTCTTTTGGCAGATCCAGATAGATCCTTCTTGTTCCCACGCCGGCTGCTGAGAATTCCGCGATCTTCCCCTTTTCCTTGCCGCGCGGCTTTCTTCCACCGATACAGACTCTGGTACTCGGCCCCCCGTTTGAAGACTGATGCGTCCGCGCGTATCTCTGCCGCGGTTTAAACATTGTCCCGTCTCCGAATCCTCGTGGGAACGGCTGAAGCCTGTGTTTGTTTTTCGACCCGGCGCGGTGTCAAAGGTTATCGCGGCGGACGCCTTTGCGCGCTAACGACGCGGCGCAGCAGCTGGAAGGTGTTCCGTCAACTGCTGTCAGCGTATGCTAACGGGTTTATGGATTATAGGACCAGCTAAATATTATGGTTTCAACATGGTTTTCTGAAGCGTTGATGACATTTTGAAGTCGTTTTACGGAAAGTACTGCCTTTTGTGGGCGGTTGAGATGTGTGTTTTTTAGTACTCTGATGACAATATTCACAAGATATGAATAATATTTTGACATGCTAATAGTTTTATTGACAAAACGATGACTCAATGACTGACACAATGAGAAGCTGGCCATGGAAGATAATCGGTTTGAAAATGGGTTGTTTCTACCCGCTAAATTCTGCGGTCAACATTTTACGTGTGTTTATGTGTTTCTGAATGAACTGATGATGAAAAATGCACATTTCAGCCGCTCGAACTGCAAAAAACCCAAAGCAATTCACGTTTCGTCATTTTGTCGTTCAAAATCAAAAATCTGATGAGGCAAATTGTCTTCCGTGAGCAGCGTTAGCTTCATGTGAGCGGTGTTAACTTCATATGAGGTGCGTTAGCTTCATGTGAGGTGCGTTAGCTTCAGTGAGCTTCATGTGAGGTGCGTTAGCTTCATGTGAGGTGCGTTAGCTTCTTCATGTGAGCGCGTTAGCTTCATGTGAGCGCGTTAGCTTCATGTGAGCGGTGCGTGCGTAGCTTCATTCATGTGAGCGTGCATGTGAGCTGTTTCAGCTTCATGTGCGTTAGCTTCATGTGAGCGTGCGTTAGCTTCATGAGCGCGTTAGCTTCATTGAGCGGCGTTAGCTTCATGTGAGGTGCGTTAGCTTCATGTGAGTGCGTTAGCTTCATGTGAGCGCGTTCTTCATGTGAGCGTGAGGTCATATGAGGTGCGTTAGCTTCATGTGAGGTGCTTCAGCTTCATGTGAGGTGCGTTAGCTTCATGTGAGCGGTGTGTTGTTAGCTTCAGTGAGGTTGCGTTAGCTTCATTGAAGGTGCGTTAGCTTCATGTGAGGTGCGTTAGCTTCATGTGAGTGCTTCATGTGTTAACTTCATGTGAGGTGCGTTAGCTTCATGTGAGGGTGCGTTAGCTTCATGTGAGCGTTAGCTTCATGTTAGCTTCATGTGAGCGCGCGTTAGCTTCATGTGAGGTGCGTTAGCTTCATGTGAGCGGCGTTAGCTTCATGTGAGCGGCGTTAGCTTCATGTGAGTGGCGTTAGCTTCATGTGAGCGGCGTTAGCTTCATGTGAGCTACTGTGTTTACCTTTTACAGAGTGTGTGTTTCAGAGTGTGTTTTTCAGAGTGCGTTTCAGTGTGTGTTTCAGTGTGTGTTTTCTGAGTGTGTGTTTCAGTGTATATGTTTCATTGTGTGCGTTTCAGAGTGTGTTTTTCAGTGTGTGTTCAGAGTGTGTGTTTCGGTGTGTGTTTCATTGTGTGCGTTTCAGAGTGTGTGTGTTTCAGAGTGTGTGTTTCGGTGTGTGTTTCATTGTGTGCGTTTCAGAGTGTGTGTTTCAGAGCAGTTTTTCTGTTCTCTTGAGTTGAATTGTCCCGAGCTCGTGTGTCTGACGTCTCCGGGGAAACAGCTGGAGCTCATTATCATCCATAAATTCAGAACGCTAATTTAAGCCTTTATCATCTGCATCAGTGTGTGTTTCAGAGTGTGTGTTTCAGAGTGTGTGTGTTTCAGAGTGTGTGTTTCACAGTGTGTGTCAGAGTGTGTGTTTCACAGTGTGTGTGTTTCAGAGTGTGTGTTGTGTGTGTTTCAGAGTGTGTGTTTCACAGTGTGTGTGTTTCAGAGTGTGTGTTTCACAGTGTGTGTTTCAGAGTGTCAGAGTGTGTGTTTCACAGTGTGTGTTTCAGAGTGTGTGTTTCACAGTGTGTGTGTTTCAGAGTGTGTGTTTCACAGTGTGTGTTTCAGCAGTGTGTGTTTCACAGTGTGTTTCAGAGTGTGTGTTCAGAGTGTGTGTTTCAGATGTGTGTTTGTTTCACAGTGTGTGTGTTTTTCAGAGTGGTGTTTCAGTGTGTGTGTTCAGAGTGTTGTTTCAGTGTGTTTGGTGATAAAGACTGTTGAAGTTCAGAGTTGGACCTGACAAAATGTAAACAGCAGCAGAGCTAATGGAGCAGAGCGCGTTTGGGGGAGTCTGAGGGTCCGAGGGGAGTCTGAGGGCCGAGGGGAGTGTCTGAGGGGCCGAGGGAGAGTCTGAGGGGCCGAGGGGAGAGTCTGAGGGGCAGAGGGGAGAGTCTGAGGGCAGAGGGGAGAGTCTGAGGGGCAGAGGGGAGAGTCTGAGGGGCAGAGGGAGAGTCTGAGGGCAGAGGGGAGTCTGGGGGAGTCTGAAGGTCCGAGGGGAGTCTGAGGGTCCGAGGGGAGTCTTGGGGAGTCTGAGGGAGTCTGAGGGGCCGAGGGGAGAGTTTGAGGAGGGAGAGGGGCCGAGGGGAGAGGGGCTGAGGGGCTCGTGGGTGGGCAGTTCAGTCTGGGTGGGCAGTCTTAACACACTGAGTCACGACCAGGACCAGGACCAGTTAGAACCGGTCCCAAAGAGAAAGAACGCTGGAGTTTTCTGCTCTTATTTTGATCCCTTTGAAGATGGAACCAAAATAAAACATGGTTCAAAGATGTGTGCCCTTTGACCCTCTGTGTCCCACCAGAGCACGGGTCTCCGTTTGGAGAAACTCACAGGAAAACAATCAAAATAGAGTAATAATTCCTTGAGCACACGAAAGTTTGAATATTTGTGTCTCTTTTGTTCGTTTCATGAAAGAACTTGTTGATCCAATGTTTAACGATGTTTAACGCTGTTTAACGATGTGAACTGTTCACACATTCACAAATGAATTCTGCTTTTATTTGTTTGTATTCAGCTGTTTTGATTTTTTCACATGTGAAACTTGAAATAACTTTTATCTGGTTTGAAAAACACATTCTGAAAAGGTTTGTCTTTTACCATTTTGAGAGAAAGAACTGGAAATTCATCATTTGGGAAAAATATGTTAAAAAAGAAAAGAAAATTGGAGTTTTTCCATTTTTTAAAATTTATTTGGTCACTTTTAGTCACATTTTAGTCCCTTTTAGACGCATATTAGTCTTTTTTAATGTAATTGCATTGAAATAACTTTATTCATGTTTTTGTCGCTTTTAGTCTCATTTTGGTCACTTTTAGTCTCATTTTGGTTTCTTAGTTAGTTTTGGTCACTTTTACTCACACTTGTGTCACTTTTACTCACACTTGTGTCACTTTTACTCACACTTTGGTCACTTCTACTCACAAGTGTCACTTTTACTCACACTTGTCACTTTTACTCACACTTTTGTCACTTTTACTCACACTTGTCACTTTTACTCACACTTGTGTCACTTTTACTCACACTTTGGTCACTTCTACTCACACGTGTCACTTTTACTCACACTTGTCACTTTTACTCACACTTTTGTCACTTTTACTCACACTTGTGTCACTTTTACTCACATTTGTCACTTTTACTCACACTTTTGTCACTTTTACTCACACTTGTGTCACTTTTACTCACACGTGTCACTTTTACTCACACTTGTGTCAATTTTACTCACTTTTGTGTCACTTTTACTCACACGTGTCACTTTTACTCACACGTGTCACTTTTACTCACACTTGTCACTTTTACTCACACTTTTGTCACTTTTACTCACACTTGTGTCACTTTTACTCACACTTGTGTCACTTTTACTCACTGTCACTTGTTACTCACACTTGTGTCACTTTTACTCACACTTGTGTCACTTTTACTCACACGTGTCACTTTTACTCACACGTGTCACTTTTACTCACACTTGTGTCACTTTTACTCACTTTTGTGTGCTGGACGTGACCTATCTTTCCCAGTGTTGAAGCATTCGGACACAGATCCATTCAAATGAGGAAGAATGTGCTTTTAACTCTAAAGAAGTCAATGTGTTGACAATGTGTTCAGAAACAGTCTCAGATCTTATGAGTGGTTGTTTGTGTGAACTTAGACTACATCTTTATTATCTAAATTAAACTTGTATAATAATGGTCATGTGTTTGCGGATGCCGCGATCACAAACTAGAAAAGGATTTCCAGCAAAGTGTGGGAAGTGGATGGTAAAAGTCAGGTTCTCCAGCTGTGAGTGTTACACAATATCCACTGAAGGATTGAGCGGGGCGGAGATGTTCACAGCTGTTGCTTTTTTTGGCCTGAACCTGACTGGTGTTTGGACGGTTTGGTTCTGGTTCGTCCAGTTGGTCCTGACTAGAGATTGTTACCAGTATAAAATGTTTTGTTTGAAACATCACGATATAAAGATTATTCAGGATAATTCAGGACAACATAAGCGAAATTCAAGTCTGGTTTAGTCCTGGTGTAGACTGGTTTGGTCCGATGTTAGACTTGGTTTGGTCCTGTATTGACTTGTGTTTAGTCCTGGTTTAGTCTGGTTTAGTCCTGGTTAGTCCTGGTTTGGTCTGGTTTAAGTGTTGTGTTTGCCTGGTTTGGTCCTGGTTGGTTCTGTTTGGTCCTGGTTTTCGGTTGTCCTGGTTTGGTCCTGGTTTGGTCCTGTTTAGTCCTGGTTTGTCTGGTTTGGTCCTGGTTGGTCCTGGTTTAGTCCTGGTTTAGTCCTGGTTTGTCTGTGTGGTCCTGGTTTCTTGTCCTGGTTTAGTCTGGTTTGGTCCTGGTTGGTCTGGTTTCTGCGTTTGGTCCTAGTCTTATGGTCCTGGTTTGTCCTGGTGTCCTGGTTTGGGTCCTGGTTTGTCCGTGTTATCCTTGTTTGGTCCTGTTTGGTCCTGGTTTGTTGCCTGGTTTGGTCCTGGTTAGATCCTGGTTTGTCCTGGTTTAGTCCTGTTTTGGTCCTGGTTTGGTCCTGGTTTGTCCTGGTGTCCTGGTTTGGTCCTGGTATTGGTGTCCTGTTGCGTTTGGTCCTGTTGTCCTGGTTGGTCCTGGTTGTCCTCTTGGTCCTGGATAAGTGTCAGTTCCACTTTGTCCTCACTCCAGCTCCAGGAAAAGTGCGACACTGTAAAACCGCGGGAGTGACATCATGCTGCACGAGGAGGCTTTAAAAACCCGGCTCGGGTTCCGCGCCTCGTGACACCGAGTTCCGCGCCTCGTGACTTGAGTGGTTCCGCTTCTCATGACCCGGGTTCCTCTCCCGTGACTCGGGTTCGCTCTCGCTGACTCGGCTTCCGCTCCCCGTGACCCGGGTTCCGCCTCTGTGACCCGGGTTCCGAGCTCGTGACTTGGGTTCCGCTCCTCGTGACCCGGGTTCCGCTCCCGTTACCGGGGTTCCGCCCCTCGTGACCCGGGTTCCCCTCCTCGTGACTCGGTCGTGGCTTCGGGCCGTTCGCTGCGCGTTCAAAGAAAACACATGCATTTCCGGAATTGGATTTTTATGCGTGCGCACCGTTTCATCACCTTTAAAGACGCCGCCGGGTTAGATTAGGTTTTAGGTTAGTTTAGGGTTAGTTTAGGGTTAGTTTAGGGTTAGCTTAGGGTTAGCTTAGGGTTAGCTTGGGTTAGCTTAGGTAGCCTTAGGAGTAGCTTAGGGTAGTTAACGGGTTAGTTAGGGTTATTAAGGGTTAGTTTAGGGTTAGTTTAGGGTTATCTTAGGGTTAGTTAAGGGTTAGTTTAGGGTTAGCTTAGGGTTAGCTTAGGGTTAGTTTAGGGTTAGCTTAGGGATAGTTTAGGGTTAGCTTAGGGATAGTTTAGGGTTAGCTTAGGGTTAGCTTAGGGTTAGCTTAGGGTTAGTTAAGGGTTAGTTTAGGGTTATCTTAGGGTTAGCTCAGGGTTAGTTTAGGGTTAGCTTAGGGTTAGAAAAGGCTAACGTGTGCGCCGCAGCATCGGGAATATTGGATTTGGACTTTCAGAAGTGGTTGGCTTTCGTGCCCGATTCCCGCTCGCGTTCTGTGGTTTTCGTCGTACGAGCGCAAGCGTGACCCTCAGAATCGCTCACGAGGGTCCGAAACTCGGCTTGTGAAGTCGTCGAGGAACAAATCAGGCAAAAGATCCAGCAGTGTGTTCGGGCGTTTTGGACGAGGGAAGGTACATTTGTCCTTTAGATGACGGCGTAGTCTTTGCGGTTGGACTCGGGACGGCAGAAGTACGAGGAGTTGCGTTTAGAGGAGTTCATAAGTCTGGAAATGATTGACAGGCTCGACTCCGGCCACAGAAGCTGATGTTCATCGCCGGCGCTGACCGAGCTGTGGCCCGCAGCGTTTGGACCGGGAGCGCAGACGACGGAGACGGAGATGTGCGGCAGAAGGAAGCGCAACCTGACCTTTCTCCACTCCTTTAAACTGAACCTCACGCGCACCTCCGACGCGATCATCCCGCAGAGCTGTAGCTTCAGGGATCCGTGCAGAAGATCCACCGCTTGGTTCTAACATGGTTTCTTCAGATAAAAAAAAAACAAACTGGAGTCGTGTCTTTCTCTGCGGAGCTCGGAACCACCTGCTGATGTCATGAAGTGACTTCTTCTGAGGCTCTGATGTTTGATGTTTGACAAAAACAAGGCCAAAAGTCCACACAGAAGGTTTACAAAAGGCTTATTCAAAATAAAGATATATTTGTGGGTTTAGAATCAAACTTCGTGGTTGATTGGACAGTTCTCTTTCCGCAGACGATGGGCCGCGTCACTTTTCTGGTGGAGATTGCGCCTCGCCGTGCCCGAAACGTCCCACACTACGGCACCGAACTTATCTATTATTCGTTCCCCCGGTTTGTCGACACGAAAGGGTAAAAGCGTTTTTCCAAGTTTGACCTTTTAGGCCGGCGCGAAGCCGCTCGGAGCGCCTTTATTGTTCCGTGCCGCTCGAGCGGGAGATGAACGCCTGCGAAAACAAAGCCACAATGAGCGCGCGGCAACTTTATCGCGGGCCATCGCCGCGAGGTCTTACTCTAAACTTAAACGGCTCATTGTCTCCGCCGCAGCCCCGCCCCCGTCGTTATGCGGCCGGTGTTTGAACTGGCCGCCGTCCAAAAGCGACAAACACGGAAGAGAAACAAAAAGAGAAGGTCTTGGGTCCAAAGGGAAAGCGGAGGGGGAGAGAGAGGGAAAGACACGTGTTCCTGGTTTACAAAGGAAGGAGTCGTCGCCGGGGAAACCGCTCCGAGCCAAGAATGTTTAAACTGCAGCACTTTAGACTTCAGATCCTGGGGTTCGTGGCCAACTTTGACGTTCTTTCACTCCACATCGTCCAAGCAACAGCCCATTAACGTCAGAGCCAAGCGTTCATGGCCAACGGTGTTCTGACAAGGTCTAAAGCTGCAGTCTGTCACTTTTCTGCTGTGGAACCCCTTTGGTTTTTCTGTGGCATTTTACTCGTCAGTCCTGCAATTAGTCAGTCACTTAATATCTGTGTTAGACCTGGTTTGGTCCTGTTTTTAGGCCAGGTTTGTTCTGATTTTAGTCCTCTTTTAGTCTTGATTTTAGTCCTCGTTTGGACCTGATTTTAGTCCTGGTTTGGTTCTGATTTAGACCTGATATCAGTCCTTGTTTAGTCCTCTTTTTAGGCCATGTTTTGTTCTGATTGTAGTTCTGTTTCGACTTGATTTTAGTCCTGGTTTTGGCTTGATTTTATGCCTGGTTTTGACATGTTTTTAGTCCGGGTTTAGACCTGATTTTAGTCCTGGTTTAGATTTGATTTTAGTCCTGGTTTTGACCTGATTTTAGTCCTGGTTTAGACCTGATTTTAGTCCTGGTTTAGACCTGATTTTAGTACTGTTTTCAACATGATTTTAGTCCTAATTTTGGCTGGATATTATGCCTGGGTTTTGACCTGATTTTAGTCCTGGTTTTGACCTGATTTTAGTCCTGGTTTAGACCTGATTTTAGTCCTGGTTTAGACCTGATTTTAGTCCTGGTTTTGACCTGATTTTAGTCCTGGTTTAGACCTGATTTTAGTCCTGTTTTTGACCTGATTTTAGCTTGGTTTAGACCTGTTTTTAGTCCTGGTTTAGACCTGATTTTAGTCCTGTTTTTGACCTGATTTTAGCTTGGTTTAGACCTGTTTTTAGTCCTGGTTTAGACCTGATTTTAGTCCTGGTTTAGACCTGATTTTTGTCCATCTTTTTCTCACGTCCTTTTACGTCTTTCCTGGTTGTTTAAATCACTTTCTGCTTCGACAGTTGGACAACTCCTTTTCTGGGTTTAAACACGCGGGGACAAAAGAGGTCTCACAGACGACGGGCCAAAGAACCCAAAGAACCCAAAGAACCGCTGCTGTCCCAGTCGGTCTGTCCGGTCGCAGTGGAGTTCTTCTTTTGGCTCATGCTGCGGGTGATTCTGGCTGGCGGAAGCATCCGGACCGTTGGAAGCGGCGGCAGCAGTACGATTACCTCTAACCGAAACAGACGTCCCGATCTCACCGAGGTCGGCCCAACGGAGACGCGGAGACGGGCGGCCAATTGCCCTTTTCGGCCCGTTCTCCCGCGCGGTTCTGTTTGTTGTCGTTCCGCCGCCGCTCGGGGTCAGTCAGCACCTCCCCGGCGTCAGGACTTTGAGCCAAAGCGGTTCTGTCAGGCGAGGCGCGGCCCGGAGGAGTGGAGGTCCGCGTTCTGAATCGCGTTCCCGTCTCCGATTCCCACTTGGAGTTACCTTTGGCACGGGCCGCGGCGGCCTGGGATGTGCGCGAGGACTCTTGGCAAACGCGGCCCGGTGTCTGCTCAGTGTACTCAAACGTCTGGCTCGGGGGGAAGCGCCTCGTCCACTCCCTCACACTCGAGCGGGGGTTATTTTCCCCCTGCGCCGAGTAGCAACGGAATCCCCCCGGAGCGGTCGCAAACAAACACGATTAAGAAATGCTCAGGCCCACGTCATGTAGGTGTGGGCCCCGGCGGATCGTCCGGGTGAAAGTGCTTGCTATCGCTTCGGAATGTTCCGCGCTATGGCTTTAAACCCAGGGAAGGACGAGGGGTCAGGGTACGGGTCAGCTCTGTGGAGAGGAGAGAGGAAATGCGGGTTTTTCGTGGTATTTTTGAGCAATTGAAAAACGTTTGCAATGAATTAAAAATTCAATATTGGCGTGGCAGATCGGCTCGGGCCCTAAGTGTGGAGGCGACAAAAACCTGACTCAAAGTGACAAAAACACATCCAAAAGTGACAAAAGACTGAGTAAAAGCGACAAAAAGGTGACTTAATGCGACAAAAATGTAACTTAACGCAACAAAGACTTGACTAGAAGCGATTTAAAGTGACAGACGGAGACTGAGAGGCCGTTAGCGACAGACGTTAACCACAAATGACGACAACAAAGAAAGTCAAAGTGACAAAAAAGCCTCCAATAAGCAACAAAATGGAACTAACAGCGCCCAAATGGAACAAAAACGCAAGAAAAATGGACAAAAACACGTCTTAAAGTGACAAAGACACTTCATCTTGAAGGTTTTTGTCACTTTTAGTCACACGCACTTGGAATTACGAACAGTCTTTTTGTGAGTCGCTGAGCTCGGCCTCAGGGTGAAAACTCAGGAAGGATTTATGTCTGATTTATGAAGAGAACCTTTGTAACGTTTGGGTTTTCCAAATGTCCCAAGTTGATTTTGTCCACTCTTGTTTTTTAATCCAGTGTTGTTTTAAAGCAATGTCTCACTTCTGTCTTCACTTCTGTCTCACTGCGGTCTCACTTCGGTCTCACTTCGGTCTCACTTCTGTCTCACTTCTGTCTCACTTCGGTCTCACTTCGGTCTCACTTTGGTCTCACTTCAGTCTCACTTCTGTCTCACTTCGGTCTCACTTCGGTCTCACTTTGGTCTCACTTCAGTCTCACTGTCGTCTCCTGTCTGCACTTCGGTTCACTTCGGTCTCACTTTGGTCTCACTTCGTCTCACTTCGTCCTCACTTTGGTCTTCTTGTCTCACTTCAGTCTCACTTGGTCTCACTTGTCTCACTTTTCATGGTTTCTCTCTGGGTCTCATTCTTGGTCTCATTAGTCTCACTTTGGTCTTCGGTCTCACTTCGGTCTCACTTGGGTCTCACTTGGGTCTCACTTGGGTCTCACTTGGGTCTCACTTGGGTCTCACTTCGTCCACTTTGGTCTCACTTTGGTCTCACTTTCGGTCCCTACTTTCGGTCCTCACTTCGGTCTCACTTCGGTCTTCTCACTTCGGTCTCACTTCGGTCTCACTTCGGTCTCACTTTCTCACTGGTCTCACTTCGGTCCTCATTCGGTCTCACTTCGGTCTCACTTTGGTCTCACTTTGGTCTCACTTCGGTCTCACTTCGGTCTCACTTCAGTCTCACTTCGGTCTCTCTGCGTCGCTTGTTTTTACGAGGTGATTGGACGCCGGTGATGTCACGGCCTTTTGCGCCTGCTCAACATTTGACAGTGTAACATTTACTCGAGTAAAAGTGTTGTTTCTCCTCTCACTATTACATAAACATCTTAATTAGCCTTAATACAGCATGAACAAACACTTCATTAATAATGTTTGTTTTTTATAAAGAGGGGTTCAGGCGGGGCGACACAACATACTCCATTTTATTCTTTTTTTTTAATAACTTATTAAAACATTTGAATCTTTACAAACAATTACAAAAAATGTACTTTACTCAAGCACTCAATATTTTTGTATCGAATATGTCAACACAATGAAGCACGGTTTAACTTGGTTGAATTTCACACTTAAAATGCCACTTGCGTAATATTATTTTAAGAAACAGGAGGCGCTGTACCTGACTTTACCTGTTTAGAAACGCGAAAAACAGCCAGTTTTGCCATCCCAGATAAAGCTAACAAACGTTGCAAACATGCTATCATGCTAACATGCTAACGGCGCACTTCCTGCTTCTTGTAGAATAAAATATTTTATGTTTAGACGCAGAAAAAGTGCTGTGTTCTCATTTTCACCTGAATAAATAATTCTACAATATATCTGTAAAGCTAACAAACATTGATAACAAGCTAGCATGCTAACGCCGCACTTCCAGCTTCTTGTAGGATAAAACGCTCTATATTTAGACGCAGAGAAAGTGCTGTGGCCTCATTTTCACTTGATTAAATGCGTTTACAATATATCTGTAAAGCTAACAAATATAGCTAACATGCTAATTGCGCACTTGCTGCTTCTCAGAGTATAAACGCTCTATATCTAGATGCAGAGAAAGTGCTGTGACCTCATTTTCACCAGAATAAATGCTTTTACAATACATCTGTAAAGCTAACAAACATTGATAACAAGCTAGCATGCTAACGCCGCACTTCCAGCTTCTTGTAGGATAAAACACTCTATATTTAGACGCAGATAAAGTGCTGTGGCCTCATTTTCACTTGATTAAATGCGTTTACAATACATCTGTAAAGCTAACAAACATTGCTAACAAGCTAACGTGCTAACGGCGCACTTCCAGCTTCTCGTAGTACAAAATGCTCTATATTTAGACGCAGAGAAGGTGCTGTGGTCTCATTTTCACTTGATTAAATGCTTTAAGAATATATCTGTAAAGCTAACAAACATAGCTAATGTGCTAGCATGCTAACGGCGCACTTCCAGCTTCTCGTAGTACAAAACACTCTATATTTAGACGCAGAGAAGGTGCTGCGACCTCCTTTTCACCTGAATAAATGCGTTTACAATATATCTGTGCTGGGGAAAAACAGACTCGACTTCATCACACGTACAAATCGGGTACAGGCAGTTTGAGTTTTGTCCACACTCTCGCCTTTTGTGCTTTCACGCTGCAGATTTTACGTGTTTCATTTGTGCGGCTGTAAAAGGAGAGTGTTTGAATGTGGTTTGTCGAGTTCCTCTGGCCCGGGTCCAGCTCAGCGCCGTGCTCATTTCTTAGATTTCCCCTTTGCTTAATGTCCAACAGGTTTTTCTCCTCCATTAGAGGTCTGATCGTAAAAGAAAGAAAAACCAGGAACGCGGCTGCGATGGTGCAAGATCGGGAAAGGAACGTTTGATTGTCACGCAAATTGCATCGCGTCGACTTCGGGCCCCGCAGGACTGGTCGCAGATGCAGTCGCAACGCAACCCGCGCGCATCGGGAGTGGCGGGATGATAGGACCGTCGCCATGGCGATTCACAATTCAAAACAAAATATTGTACTGTCTGCTTTGGAGAAATGTCAAACTCGAAATGTCGCAAATAACGGGAACCGTACAATACAATGTGTCCTATACATGGTAGTACCGGTCTCCGTGGAGATGGTAACGCTTTGCCTGGAATGTTCCGCAGTATGGCATTAAAACATTTCTGTACAGCTTTTTTTACAGTCTTCTTTTTCAATTGCTCAAAAATGTCTTAGAACATCTTTATTCTTACAGTGGGCAGAGTCTCCCCTCTCCACAGACCTGAGCTGTAACTCAGGCATAACAACAAGCTGAATTTCCACTTAAAGTTCCCTAGTGCACCTTTATTTATGTATCATCCTCCAGGACAGATGAGTTTAGAACAGTTGCACACAGTCTGATTATTGATTTGATTGATTTGATTGATTTGATTGATTTGTCTGATTTGATTGATTTGATTGATTTGATTGATTTGATTGATTATAGTTACACTGCCGTGTTCAACTCTAACGTCTTAAAGTTAAGCACAGATTTGCGGTAAAAACATCTCGTTCTCATTCTGGATTATTTTGCTCTTGGCCCCGCCCTAAAGTCGGGCCCTTCACAGTGAACGGCCCAAACAAAGAACAATAGGGAAAAGCACATATGCGTTGCACTGGAGCTCCTCCTCCACCGCGTGTCCCGACTCTACACGCACTTTTCCCAGGCCAGAGCAGATTTGAGGAAGTTCTCAGTTTCCTAATCCTCTCAAATGAGTTTGTGACGGCCAGGAATGTAGAGACAAAAGTGTTTGTGTTCAGAGGAGGAGAAGGAGGAGGGGGGAGGAGGGGGAGGAGGAGGAGGAGGGAGGAGAAGGAGGAGGAGGGAGGAGAAGGAGGAGGAGGAGGAGGAGAGAGAGGAGGAGGAGGAGAGGGAGGGGAGAGGCAGAGGAGAAGAGGAGGAAAGAGGAGGGGAGAAGAGAGGAAGGGAGGAGGAGGGGAGAAGAGAGGTAGGGTAGGAGTAGAAGGAGAGAGGGAGGAAGGAGAGGGGAGAGGGGAGGAGGGGAGAGGAGCGAGGAGGAGGAGGGAGGGAGGATGGGAGAGAAGGAGAGGAGGAGGAAGGAGAAAGGGAGGAGGAGGAGGAGAAGGAGGAAAAAAATGAGGGGGGGACGGAGTAGGAGAAGGGAAAGGAGGAGAGGAGGAGGGGAGAGAAGGGGGAGGAGGGGAGGGGGTTGAGAGAAAGGAGAAGGAGAGGAGGAGAGGAGAGAGAAGGGAGGAGGAAAGGAGAAGGGGGAGGAGAAGGATGGAAGTAGGAGGAGGAGGAAGGGAGAGGAAGGGGAGAGGAGGAGGGAGAATATGGTAAGTTAACAGTATTTGTTACAATAGTGAACAAACCTGGCAATAACCAGCTTCTGATTCTGATCAGTAGAATACATCTAGACCAGTATAGATTAATAGTATCAGTAGAAGTAATAGTCCACTGGCAGTATGAGTAATAGTACTGCAGTATGAGAATATTCATCAGATATGATAATAGGACATCAGTATGATAATTTGTAGAAGAAAAAATAGATTCAGTTGTTTCATCTGACAGTCTGAGTTGTTAGAAAAAACAAAACGTTAGGTTCAACTGCGTCCTCAAAGAGTCATTCTCAATGGAGTATGAAGTTAATAGACTGCAGTAGAGTAAGAGTACGCAGTATGAGTAAGAAGGTAACTGCGTATGAGTAAAGTACGGGCAGAGTTGAGTATAGAGTACCTCGGATGAGTAATAGTACTGCAAGTATGAGGTAAAAAGTACTGCAGTATGAGTGAATTAGACATCGGTATGTAGTAAATAGTACTGAGTATGGTAATAGTAAGCCTGCAGTACTGATAAGAGTACTTGCAGTATGAAGTAATAGATACATAGTATGCATATAGTACTTATGCCAGTATTGAGTAATTAACAATCAGTATTGAGTAAGTAGTACTTGCAAGTATGAGTAATAACTAGCAGTATGAGTAATGAGTACATCCATATGAGTAAAGTTATGCAGTATGATATAGTCATCAGTTATGAGATGAAAAGTACTGCAGTGATGACAGAATAGTACACAGATAATGAGTAATAGTACTGCATTATGAGTAAGGTACTTGCAGTATGTGATAGTAATCCATATGATATAGTACATCAGTATGAAGTCAATAGACTGCAGTATTATAATAAGTACATCAGTATGAGTAATAGTATGCAGTATGAAGTGTATAATAGTACATCAGTATGTCAATAGTTACTGCAGTATAGGTAAGAGACTTGCAGATGTTAATAACATCAGGTATGAGAGTACATCAGTATGAGTAATATACTGCAGTTGATAATAGTACATCAGTGATGAGTAATAGTATTGCAGTATGGGTAATAGTAATCAGTATAAGTAAATAGTTAATGCAGTATGGAACATATTACTGGCAGTAATGGAGAGTGTGTGTGTGATGAGTTAGTGACATGCACAGACCTCTCGTCTGAAACTGTGTGTGAGAGGAATTGTTTAAGCTTTTGTAACCAAAGCCACTCTCAAAGATGTGTTGGCCGACCCAATCTGCCCTCCCAGGCTTAATATTAACAGAAGTATATGCACTTGTCATTTACTTCCCTCCCCCCTCTCCACCCAGCCAGCATAGCCCTTCTCCCCCCTCCCCCTATAGAGCGCTCCCCCCATCTCCTCCCCCCTCTCTTTTCACCATCCGAGCCACAGACCTCTTCCCTCCCCTCCGCCCTCTCCTCCCCCCTCTCCCATATCCCCCTTCTTCCCCCTCTCGCCTCCCCCTACATCCCCCCCCCTCCCCTCCCTCCCTCATCTCTCACCCCTCACCCCTCTCGCCCTCACTTACGTCTCCCTCCCCCCAACCTCGCGTCTCCTACCCCACCTCCTCCCTCCCACCACCCCACCTCACTCCCCCCTCTCCCCCCTCTTCCTCCCCTCGCTCCCCCTCCCCCCCCCCTCTCCCTTTCCCCTCTCCCTCTCCCCTCTCCCTCCCCACCTCTACCTGTCTCTCCCACCTTCCCCTCCGCCCCTTCTACCCCACTCTCCCCCCTATCCCCCCTCTCCCCCTTCCCCCCCCCTCCATCCCCCCCCCTACCCCCCTCTCCCTCTCCCTCACCCCCTGCTCCCTTCCCCCCCCCTCCCCCTCTCCCTCTCCCTCCCCCTCCCTCCCTCCCTTCCCCCCGTTCCCCTCTCCCCCTCTCCTCTCCCTCCCCCCTCCCCCTCCCTCCCCCCTCCCCTCCTCCCTCCCTTACCTCCTCCCCCTCTTGCTTCTTCCCCCTCTCCTCCCCTCCTCCTCTCGTCCCCCGCCTCCTCCCACAAGTTTTTCTTCTTCCCCGTTGGCTCTCTCGCTGGGGATGGACACAGTGGGTCTTGTTGTGCTGTTTCTGTCGTTCGTAATCCAAAGTGTTCGCTATCGTCGGCGGCTCGTCCTCCTCCTGCAGCCCCCTGTCGCTCCTAGCTGGAGCCGTCACTCAAAGACCCGGTTTACACCCCTCCCGACCGACCCCTTACCGAGTGGGCCGTGAATGGTCGGGGGTCCTTGGCGGCCGTTGCAAGGGTTCTTCCTCGAGATCTTATGTGGGGCTTCGGTGCCTCGTATGTTGTCCGTTCATTCCTCGTCTTGGTCCGTTTCTCCTGTCTTTGCCGTCGTTCTCCTCGTCTTTGTCCGTTCAGTTCCTCGTCTTTTGTCCGTTCTCCCGTCGTTGGTCCGTGTCTCCGTCTTGGTCCGTCTTCCTCGAGTCTTTTGGTCCGATTCTGTCCTCGTACTTTGGTCGTTCTTCTTCTTCTCTTGGTCCGTTCTTCCTGTCTCTTGGGGTTGTGGGCTCGTCGTTTGTGTCCGTTCCTCGGCTGCGTGTCCCTCTCTTTGTTGCCGTCTCGTCTTCTTTGTCGTCTTCCTCGGTGTCTTCTCCTTCCTGCTGTCTCTTGTGTCCCGTTCTTCCTCGCTTTCCGTCTTTTTTTGCGTGTCTTCTCGGTCTGTCGTTCTGCCTCCTCTGTGTGGTCCGTTCGTCGGTTCCTGTTCTTTGTCCGTTCTTCCTCGTCTTGGTCCGTTCTTCCTCGTTCTTGGTCCGTCTTCCTCGTCTTTGGTCCGTTCTTCCTCGTCTTTGGTCCGTTCTTCCTCGTCTTTGGTCCGTTCTTCCTCGTCTTTGGTCCGTTCTTCCTCCTCTTTGGTCCGTTCTTCTTCTTCTTTGACGTTCCGTTCTTACCTCAGTCTTTGGTCCGTTCTTCCTCATCTTTGGTCCGTTCTCCCTCTTCACTTGCTCCGTTCTTTCTCGTCTGTGGCTTGTTCTTCCTCTTTGGTTTATAACTTACTTTTTATGACCATTTTGTTCCTTAACACAACAATTTCAAACAGAAATAGTTCTAAAGTTCCCAACCAAAGCCCAAACTACTTGGACCCCAATAAAAGCGTAAATGTAAAGCCACAAACTCTTTATTACTTCGGGGTCTTTTCCCGTTTTTCTGTCTCCATCTGAGCGAGAACTAAACTCTGGACAGTTTTGGAAGCCCGTGGAGACTGACATCATCAGCTCTGAATGTCTTAACCATGTGTCGCTCATGGTTAGACTAGTCGGACGCAACGCGCGGATCCCAGAGGCGGGGGCGGGGCGGGGCGGAACCAGCTGGCGGCCTGCCTGGGACCGCGGTGTTGGACCCGGAGACTGCGAGATTGCTCCGACCGAGGGGACGACTTTGGGGGGGTCCAGGCCCGAAGTGCGACACCAAGCAGTGGTTCGCCATGACTCTGTTCGACGACCCACTGAGTGGACATAAAGAGAAAAAACCCGTTGCAATCTTCAAAAATAAAACGTTCAGCGTCTTAACGTTTGAACTGGGTTTGGATTTGGAGCGGTTTTGGTGTCACGAGTCGTTGAGGTTTACGAGAGAAAACGTCGTAGCCGGTCGGATTTTCATATATTGAAGTTAAGTTCTAAAACGCGACGTACGCCGACGCAAAGGAGCGAGAGGCAGATTAAAGCGGCGACGAGGACTTTCATAATTCTCGAGCGGGACAAAGGATGACAGTAGAGAACTGTACTTTTAACATTATGATGGCACGTAATCTAATAGTTTGAGTTATCGTCCCGACTTTACCTTAGGCGAAAATTCGGTTTAAACGTTTTAAAAAAAAATTCACACCACTGTTTGATGCTTCCTGATCTTAGTTCACGATCTTTTACTGCAATATTTTTAAGGGCTGCACGGAAAATTTCTTGGGGAAGGAAAAAGCGTAGTTTACTTTTTATTATTTTGCAACATTTTCAAATATAAAACATAATAAAAAAGAACATAGAACAAGACCAGAGAGCCAAAGACAAAAGAAGTACATAAAAAAAAAAAAAAAAATCGATTTCTTTGTCATGGCCTTTTTCCCCACCTTATGTTCCAAAGGTATCCACCGACCATGTCTATGGCAGGAGTTTTCAGGCCCAAAATACATACTGTAGCTCTGAAATCTAATGGCAAGTACAAGTACAGTCTGTAGTGCGTATGATTAGATTAGATTTGTGTTTTAAAATAAATGAATTAAATCAAGTAAATAAATATAAATAAATAAATAAAATAATATAATATAATATAATATAATATAATATAATTAATTTAATTTAATTTAATTTAATTTAATTTAATTTAATTTAATTTAATTTAATCAAGCTTGTTATAATCTAAAGTTGGGCAGCTGGAGTTGTGTTTTGTTTCATTTGCACAATATTCTGCACAACGTGTTAAAAAAACCAGGGCAGTGGATTCGACTTCCCAAATGTCATTCAAACGAGATAATTTAAAGTACAATATCAATATTTACTTGGGTTCTGTCCAAACGCGTCCAAAAGAATTGATGGATTAAAATGGAATATTTTGTCGTTTTGTGTTTGTGTGCGTCCGTTAAAAAGTGCGACTTCGATGGGATCGCGCTGAACTGTGCCGCTCTTGAGCTTTCACTTGAGGCCTGTGTTTTGTTGCTCCTTCATCCGGGCTTTTACGTCACTTCTAAAACAGGCTGCGACCTCCTGCCTCTGGAACAGAACATTTAGCTTGAGTTGTATGTTTTTTCGCGGCTTTAAATGGCGTTCTTCTGGCGTTCCAGAGCGCGTTCGCAGAGTCTGACCTACAGGGAGGCAGAGGGCGTATCCATTCCAACTCTGCTTTGTGAACAGACGAATCGTTTCTCATTTCGTGCGCGTTCGCCTCGGCGCCGCGCTCGAAACAGACTCGAGTCCACGGCGCTGTGCAAAACACAGATCCGTCATGTCGAACGTCGGGTTGAACCGATCTGCTTTTCTTTTCGCGCCCGGGGGAAAAAGGGAAGCGAGTCTTTTCACTTTGTGGTTAGCCAAACGGATAGATCTGACTCGTGTGAACGTGATGTTTTTCTAAATCCACACGTGACAAAAGCTTTAAGCGCTGCAACTAAAACAATCATTTCTCCTGAACATTGAGACTTTTTAAACACATTTTAACCAAATGAAGGTGTAAATCTGTGACTGAAGCTTCTGGACTGACAATATTTACGAATAAAATGAATTATTGATGACATCATTTATTCTTTTTTGACATTTTGATGTAATAATCTCACTGTCTTTGGTATTAAAGCTGTTTTTGCTTGTGTTTTAGTCCAGATAAATAGTCGATTCATCTCAATTATTGCGATTAATCGATGCAGAACTATATTTTATCATGGAAATAACGCGACGACACACGGAACATGCAGTAATTAAAGTGCAAAAAGTGAATAATTTACATCAAAACGTTCAGATTAACAGCAGTTTTCTGAAATACGTTTTTACTCAAACTGCAAAAAAATGACTTCAAAGCTTTAAAATGACTTGAACTCTTATTATTTTGAGTCGTTTTGACAAAATGTGATTCAGTTGCTTATATTATTTCACTTTCTACGGGATCATTTCTCTTAAAGTAAAAACACATTATTTGCCAATAACATAAGGAAAATGTGTCTTTTTTTAACTTATATATTTCATTTTTTCCCATTTTTATAAACAAATAAACAACACGACCAGAGTCAAAATCACAAGTAGACTTCAACTGGACATAAATAGAAACATAAAACATCATAAAACATCATAAAACATCATAAAACATCATAAAACAATGTAAATAATCCATTTCCATCAAACGACTCTGAAGCGGTCGATTTGAGACGAATTTCATGAAATCAATGAATTTTCACTGATTTAGAAATGTATTTCGCGTTCGAGTGAGATTTGGCCACTCGACCAACATTTAAAATATCAGTGTCACAGCTGGAGTTGCGCAATGTTTGGGGCATCGTCACGGCGACGGCCGCGTCAGCACCATTTCGAGTCACGAGTGGAGGTTTTTCACAAATGCCAACCACAAAAGCGTCTCATCAGCAGGAAAATGTCAAAGTGGGACAAAACTGACAAAGGGAAGTGAACCCAGCGAGTGCTTCGTGTCTGACCCACGCCGAAGCCCCGCCGGGTTCTGCAAGTCACTTCACCCTTCATTTTGACCCTCATTTATCTCGACAGGTTTTTGTTTTCTCAACGGTCTGAACTCAAAATGTCACTATAAATGTACACGAACACATACTTCCTACTTCTCAGACCAGTTCAGAAGGTGCAGTAGAAAGTACACACCCTGCTCTCAAATGTGCTGAAGTAAAAGTATCCAAGTGCAGATACTTAAACATGTTAACGTACAGTACTTTAATCTGCAAATGAAGCCAAAAAAACCCATCTTGAAATCATAATAATGACGAATGAAATGAAAGGCAGTTGTTTATTTTCACTGCGCCACCTTCAGTCCGACGCTCGCCTGAAGCGTTCGGAGGAAAGACAAACACTGCGGTGACGTAATGGCGTTCTGTGGGGCACAGTCCAATCCACGCCGCAATTTCAACGGACGCAGTCAGCAAATGGCAAAAAGACTGCGCCACGATTCCTTCGGTCGGCATGAAAGCGGCCAACGCTGTAGTTTGGAGCCGCACAAACCCGGAGTGTCTCGGATGAGTCACGCGGCGTCCTATCGTTAAAACATAAATCGCTTCGCACTCGCGCTGAAAACCACAATTAGGTGTTTTTGGCGTCGCGCTGGGATCTCGCCCACGCGGACGTGCACGCGCGAGTTCAGACGCTCGTGTTTGAATAATCCTACGTTTCCCGTGGCGCTGAAACGACTTGATCCGGAACCAGACTCTGCTTCCAACGACTTTCATGTACAACCGTCGGTACAATTCCGATAAAATTCCCATATCATATCAATCCAACGTCTTTAAATGTGTTAGTTGAGGTTTGATGTGTGAAACGTCTGGACAAATGTCACCTTATACTCTTAAAGTTAATGTCACGTTTTGCCTTGAAGAGCGTCGTTTTGCATGATTTGTGTCGTCGTATAAGAGCGTCGAGATGTATCGCAGTCACAATTAGCAAAACGCAAAAACTCTAATTATTTTAGTCTCTGGCAGCAACAAAATATCCTGTTTTATTATGTGTAAAATCAGCTGTTTAAGAAGTGCACTGCAGAATCTTGCAAAACCCAACAAAAACCCAACAGAACCCCTAAAGAAACCCCAACAGAAACCCCAACAAACGCCCAACAGAAACCCAACAGAAACCCCAACAAACCCCCAACAAACGCCCAACAGAAACCCAACAGAAACCCCAACAGAAACCCCAACAAACGCCCAACAGAAACCCAACAGAAACCCCAACAAACGCCCAACAGAAACCCAACAGAAACCCCAACAAATAGCCCCCAACAGAAACCCCAACAGAAACCCCAACAGCAAACCACAACCCCAACAGAAACCCAACCCAGAAACCCCCAACAGAAACCCCAACAGAAACCCACACAGAAACCCAACAGAAAACCCAACAGAAAACCCCACCAGAAACGCCCAACAGAAACTCACCCAACAGAAACCCCATACAGAAAACCCCAACAAACACCCCAACAGAAACCCAACAGAAACCCCAACAAACGCCCAACAGAAACCCAACAGAAACCCCAACAGAAACCCAACAGAAACCCCAACAAACCCCCAACAGAAACCCAAAAAAACCCAATAAACCCACAACAAAAAACAAACTAAACCCCAGCAAAACCCCAACAAGAACCTCCACAGAACCCCCATCTGAAACCCCAAGCATTGTAACAGTCTGACTGTGTGTAGGAGCTGCTTTTAAGGCCATGTGGTTTCCATGGGAACGTTTCGACGTTACCCTCTCATGGTTTGATTCAAAAAACCCACTTCAGCGTTTGAAAATCTTCTGTTTTCTCTTTTTGCTCCTGCTAATCCTTGTTTGAGGCGAGGCGCTGATGTGTCGCCTCTTTATCTGCCCAAACTCCCAACTGCACTGCTTCCCATGATCCGTCACACACTCCCTAACGCCCGGTCACGGCCGCCAGAACCGGCCCGCGTCCCCCGCCCGCGTCCCCCCCCGCGTTCCCGCCCCCGCGTCCCCCCCCGCGTCCCGCCCCCGCGTCCCGCCCCCGCGTCCCGCCCCCGCGTCCCGCCCCGCGTCCCGCCCCCGCGTCGCTTCGCTCAATAAACGCCGCGGCTCCGGAGCGGAACGGCGGGAGGACGTTTCTCACGCCAGTCCACTTTAGAGTGCGTGTTGAGAAGAACCTCCCGGCGCTGGGAAAAGTTCAAGGGTCAAGGAATGTCAGCTCAGGCATCGCGCGAGTTCGGCCCGATCTCGCGCTGAATCCCGGTGTTTTTTAAGGCTCGGAAAACACGCCAGGAAAAAACCTCTCGCTCCTGTCGAATGCTAGCGCCGCCGCTAACGATCGTTTTGGGAATCGATTGGTCCAGCGATTTTGTTCTTCTGATCGATTGGTTTTGTGGTGTTGTCAGTTGTAACGCGGGAAAAGGCCTGAGACTGTGAGAGATCTTTTACAGCATTTGACCCAGATGAAGTCGTCTTTACCGTCAAAAGAGCGTTTTTTAACCCGAAACGGCGCCGTTTTCAGTTTGCGTCGTAAAAACTTGAAAAATTGGAATTTAAATATGCTCAAATTCTTTTTTTCAGGCCACGCCCTCATTTTCTACTTTTACTCCTTTACATACTTTTTGTGTGTGTTTTTTGTCGTTTTTTTTCTGTTGCTTTTGTTTTTCTAATAAAAAAAATAAAATATCCAAAAAAAACAATAAAACACAAATTATCTCTATGACGACCCTCTTGTTGCCGTGGAGCTTTACGTCTAAGTTAAGCACCTTCTTCTTTTGTTGTGCTTAAAAGTGTTCCCGTTCTTCATCTGAAAAAAGCGCGCACGTTTCTATGGTCGTTAGCGCCGCTTTGACGAGCCGAACGCTCCTCGTTAAGACCGTTAAAGGAGCGCGTTGATGTCGGCGGGTTTCTGCTCCCTCGGGTTTGGACTCACAATCATTCGCTAACGAGGAGCATGTTCGTCGTCTCTGAGGTGGTGTTGTCAGGTGGTGTGTTGAGGGAGCGCTCGAGAGATTTCACAGTCCGAATGAGCGTTGACTTTGTTTGGTTCTGTTTGGAGTTTTTGTTTTTTTAAATCTGGAAGAAATTAAGTGAAAATAAATACATGAAACTATTCAAAAGTGGTATATCTGCACATTTGTGATCCATTTGGACCATTTACACACATGTTATACACACATTTACACACTTTTAACACACATTTACACACTTTTAACACACGTTTACACACATTTAACACACATTTACACACTTTTAACACACATTTACACACTTTTAACACACATTTAACACACATGTAACACACATTTACACACTTTTAACACACATTTACACACTTTTACACACATTTAACACACATGTAACACATGTAACACACATTTACACACTTTTAACACACATTTAACACACATTTAACACACATGTAACACACATTTACACACATTTACACACTTTTAACACACATTTACACACTTTTAACACACATTCAACACACATTTACACACATGTAACACACATTTAACACATATTTAACACACATTTACAAACTAAAACACACACATTTAACACACATTTACAAAATAAAACACACATTTACACACTTTTAACACACATTTAACACACATTTACAGACTAAAACACACATCTAACACATATTTACACACATTTAAGACACATTTACACATTTAACACACGTTGAACACATATTTACACACTTAAAAACACATGTAACACATATTTAACACACATGAACACACATTTAACACACATGTAACACATATTTAAACACATTTACACACTTTTATCACAGATGAACACTCATTTTACACACCTTTACACACATTCTGATGAAGTGTGGAAACATTCTGAATATATTGTCATGGAGATCCTCCCTAAACCTATGGACAGACTCCCTTTTGTCAGTCACATGAGTCGTTTCCCCGGCGACAGTGCGGTGCTTTCACAGGTTTGTTGCGCTCAGTTATTCGCATTAAAAGTCTTCATTTCATTGTTTTTTCCCGGACAAAGCCCCAAAACCTGGTCCGATCCCCACGTTCCCAGGCGATTTCCCCGACCACATTTGCCCTCGGGTCGCAGCGGGACGAGCGCGGCCCGCGATGACGAACGGCCGCGTTATTGGTGTGAGAAAAGCCCCAGGTGAAGCTTTACCTGTCACCGAGGAATGTCGAGCAGCTCCGGCCTCCAGCGCCGCTTCACCCGAGCTGGGAACGGAAATCCAACGCACAAAAGTCTCTTTATCGGAACGCCGAGGCCATTTCAGCGCTTTTCCCACTCGTGTTTTAAGGATTCGGTGGTGAATTCTCATCCTTTCGCCTTGGATTTCACGACAGTTGTGGGTCGTTTTCACTTGTTTGGCCGATGCTTAGAGCTGTCACCATGTTCGCGTTTCCCACTGTTGTGAGACGATTGCGACGACTCGACCAAACTCAACTTTATGAACGGCAAAATCACGTTAAATGTGACAAAAACGGCACGATTCATCAAATTTAATCACATTTTGGCCTATTTTTTGGACATTGATTGACCAAAAAATGCTTGTGCGGGGATTTTTAAACAATAGAACATATACAATGCCTTACTTCTTCTTCTTGTAGTTTTATGGACAACTTATAGAGGAGCATTATCGCCACCTTCTGGACAGGAGTGTGAACCAGTTCGTGTCGGCAGCGTTCAAATCCCGCCGCGATTCAACTTAAACTCGCGGATAAAAACTGCAAAAACTGAGTTCAGTCCTTTTTCCCGTCTGATTGATCGTTTCCTGTCCGTTTCTCGCACATGTTTCGCATCTTTTGTTCTGCCGAGTCCGGACCGGTTTGCACATGGTTTTGTTTGAGACTCCGAAGCACGTTTTTTTCCCAACGTTCGCCGACAAAACGCGGTCAAATCGACAGTAAAGACCCGGGTTTCTGACAGTGTTCCGAACCGTGCGCGACGGACAAACGCATGTCCCCCTGTTTAATGTGGACTGAGAGCATCCTGGATATTGACGCTGGTATCCATGGCAACCGTGGCGCAGATACGGCAGGGGGGCGGAACACGTTAGCAACTTCAAGCCATCGCGCGACTTTTTCAGCACGTTTCGGTCGGAGACAACAGGACGAGACACTCTGAACTGGGCCTTTATCAACGAACCGAGTTCCTGTTGCCTTAAAAACGCGGAGCTCCACTTCCTGCTCCAGTCATTCTTACGTGGAATTAGCCGAGTCTCGCTAAAATAAACGCATAATGAATGAAGACAAAGAGAGAGTGAGTTCCAGATGGATAATCACAGCAGCATGTTCAGATCTAATGCTCGTTTTATTCGTTTTTTTAAGTATTATCTTATTACGCGGGTATTTTTTTTCCCAGTGAAAAATAGTTCTCCTAATTTGGTGAAATCCCAGCGCTTGAACGGTTTAGGAGTGGGTTTAGTGCAATTTACTGTAAACTGGAGCGAACGGGAGGTCCACGGCACAATCTGGCGATCAAAGTCATTAGTGGAGTTTTCAGAGCGAGACGCTTCCCGAGACTCCCGCGCGCCGACCAGGCCGCGAATCTGCGTCCGCACCGCTTTCCACGCCCGGCGTTCGCCTCGAGAACCGGGCTGGAACGCACAGGTTCTGCACGAGCTGGAACACACGACGTCTGAAAGGTTTTTTCTGGAAATGTCGATATTTGCCACCGATATTCAGTCCTGCACAGCCCCGGAAATAACTCTCAAACTGCTGCAAAGGTCAAATATAAAGATAAAGATGTTGTATTTGTGTGCAACTTTGTTCACAATTCATGGTGAAACCGTTTGTTCTTGTTTGTTCTGAATCTGGGATGAATTCAAGTTTGTTCCTCTTGTGCTTTAGAGTTCACCCTGATTTCACATTTGTTCCTCATGTACTTTAGAGTTCACCCTGATTTCAAGTTTGTTCCTTTTGTACTTTGGAGTTCACCCTGATTTCACTTTTGTTCCTCTTGTGCTTTAGAGTTCACCCTGATTTCACTTTTGTTCCCCTTGTGCTTTAGAGTTCACCCTGATTTCACTTTTGTTCCTTTTGTACTTTAGAGTTCACCCTGATTTAATTTTTGTTCGTCTTGTACTTTAGTGTTCACCCTGCTTTCACGTTTGCTCCTGTTGCACTTTAGAGTTCACCCCGATGTCACGTTTGTTCCTCTTGTTCTTGAGAGTTCACCCTGCTTTCACGTTTGTTCCTCTTGTTCTTGAGAGTTCACCCTGCTTTCACGTTTGTTCCTCTTGTTCTTGAGAGTTCACCCTGCTTTCACGTTTGTTCCCCTTGTGCTTTAGAGTTCACCTTGTTGTATTTCACGTTTGTTCCTTTTGTCTACTTTAGAAGTTCACACCTGATTTAACTGTTTGTTCCTCATGTGCTTTAGAGTTCACCCTGATTTCACATTTGTTCCTCTTGTGCTTTAGAAGTTCAACCCTGATTTCACGTTTGCTCCTCTTGTTCTTTAGAGTTCACCCAGATATCACGTTTGTTCCTCTTGTTCTTGAGAGTTCACCCTGCTTTCACGTTTGTTCCTCTTGTTCTTGAGAGTTCACCCTGATGTTTTTGCGTGTGTGCAGGTTCGGAGTCAGGGCGTGACGGAGGAGCTCAAGTGCCTGAGTTTACTCAACGTTTTAGACAAAGACCAGGACATTCCCGACCAGCTCACACAGCTGTTTGGAGAACCCTGCATCAAGCTGGCCGAGGGCATCAAGGCCTACATCTCTAAGGTAGGAAACAGACTCTAAACCTACATCTCTAAGGCAGAAAACAGACTCTAAACCTACATCTCTAAGGTGCAAAACAGACTCTAAACCTACATCTCTAAGGTACAAAACAGACTCTAAACCTGTCTCTAAGGCAGGAAACAGACTCTAAACCTACATCTCTAAGGCAGGAAACAGACTCTAAACCTGTCTCTAAGGCAGGAAACAGACTCTAAACCTACATCTCTAAGGCAGGAAATAGACTCTAAACCTATGTCTCTAAGTGTCTCTAAGGTAGGAAACAGACTAAACTTATGTCTCTAAGGTAAAAAGCAGACTCTAAGATTCACATCTCTAAGGTAGACTAAACTTGTGTATCTAAGGTAGGAAACACTCTAAACTTATGTCTCTAAGGTAGGAAACACTCTAAACTTATGTCTCTAAGGTAGGAAACAGACTCTAAACTTATGTCTCTAAGGTAGGAAACAGACTCTAAACTTATGTCTCTAAGGTAGGAAACAGACTCTAACCTTGTGTATCTAAAGTAGAAAACAGACTCTAAACTTATGTCTCTAAGGTAGGAAACACTCTAAACCTATGTATCTAAGGTAGGAAACAGACTCTAAACCTATGTCTCTAAGGTAGGAAACAGACTCTAAACTTATGTCTCTAAGGTAGGAAACACTCTAAACCTATGTATCTAAGGTAGGAAACAGACTCTAAACCTATGTCTCTAAGGTAGGAAACAGACTCTAAACTTGTGTATCTAAGGTAGGAAACAGACTCTAAACTTGTGTATCTAAGGTAGGAAACAGACTCTAAACGTATGTCTCTGAGGTAAGAAGCAGACTCTAAGCTTCACATCTCTAAGGTCGCCTGTGCTCTGGATCTTCCTCTCTTGAGTTCTGGAGAACATCTCAGACGTGATTATTTGTGGCG
>BJKM01000907.1:117314-209090 GCA_015082035.1 Chaenogobius annularis
CTGAGAAGGTCTGATACAGGTCTGATACTGGGTCTGATCCTGGTCTGTCTGATCCTGGTCTGATCCTGGTCTGATCCTGGGTCTGATCCTGGCTGATCCTGGTCTGATCCTGGTCTGATCTGTGATGGGTCTGATCCTGGTCTGATCCTGGTCTGATCCTGGTCTGATCCTGGTCTGATCCTGGTGGTCTGATCCTGTGATCTCTGGTCTGATCCTGGTCTGATCCTGGTCTGTCTGGTCTGATCTGTCTGATCCTGGTCTGAGGTCTGATCCTGTCTGATCAGGTCTGATACAGAGGTCTGATCTGGTCTGGTCGATCCTGGTCTGATACAGGTCTGATCACGTTTGGTCTGATCCTGTTCCCGATCTTGGTCCACAAAGTCCACATAAAGTCCACACAAAGTCACATGAAGTCCGCGCAGGCTTCGTGTGGACTTTGTCTGGACTTCATGTGGACTTCATGTGGACTTCATGTGGACTTCATTGGATTTGTCTGGACTTTGTCTGGACTTTGTCTGGACTTTGTCTGGACTTTCTCTGACTTCATGGACTTCATGTGGACTTCTGTGGAGTGGACTTCGTGTGGACTTGTGTGGACTTCTCTGGACTTCGTCTGGACTTGGTGTGGACTTCGTGTGGACTTCATGTGGATTCGTGTGGACTTCATGTGGACTTCGTCTGGACTTCGTCTGGACTTCATGTGGACTTGGTGTGGACTCTCGTGTGGACTTCGTGTGGACTTCTGTGGACTTCTTGTGGACTTCTGTGGTGGACTTCGTGTGGACTTCTGTGTGACTTCTGTGACTTCGTGTGGACTTCGTGTGGACTTCGTGTGGACTTCGTCTGACTCGTCTGGACTTCATGTGGACTTGGTGTGGACTTCGTGTGGACTTCATTGGACTTCGTGTGACTTCGTGTGGACTGGTGTGGACTTCGTGTGACTTCATGTGGACTCGTGTGGACTTCTGTGGACTTCTGTGGACTTCGTGTGACTTCGTGTGACTTCGTCTGGACTTTGTCTGGACTTCGTGTGGACTTCATGTGGACTTTGTCTGGACTTCGTGTGACTTCATGTGACTGTGTGGATTGTGTGGACTTGGTGTGGACTTTGTGGACTTTTGCTGGACTTTGTCTGGACTTTGTCTGGACTTGTGTGGACTCGTGTGGACTTCGTGGACTTCGTCTGGATCGTGGGACTTCATGTGACTTCGTGTGGACTCATGTGACTTCGTGTGACTTGGTTGACTTGGTGTGGACTTTTCTGGACCTCGTGGACTTCGTGTGACTTCGTGTGGACTTCGTGTGGACTTTGTTGGACTTCATGTGCTTCGTGTGACTTGTTTGTCCACTACTGCGGAAGGTTACGGGCAAAGGCCATACATCGCCATGGACAAGAAGACACACACCAGAAAAGTGCATAGTGCACCTTTATCTTCAGAAGAGATTGTTGGAATTACGAAATGAAAACAGGAAACGTTAAATTTAGTGTTTTTTATCGATTTATTTGTAATTAATTGATTGCTTTATTGTTAATTTATGTTTCATTTATTCATCCTTTATTTACATCCATTAAAACTGTAACAAACACGTTTTTGAACGGAAACAATTAAAACAAAGGCGCTGCGTTTCCACTGATGCTAACTTATGTGTGAGCCTTAGCAACACGACGCTAGGCAGCAGCGCGTTAGCAACAGCCGTTTCCTGTTTGTCCAAATGTCTGTTTCCAGGTCAGAATGCGTCACATCATTCATAAAGAGAGGTTCAAACCGCGGCGTCGAGGCTTTGCCACACAAGGCAAAGACAGTGAGCAAAACTGTTCCTGTGCACGCTTTAGCCACGCCGTCGTTTCTTTTAGTCGCGTTTCTGTTGCTTTTTAGTCAAGATTTTTCACTTGTAGCTGTGTTTATGTAGTTTTTTGTTGCGGTTTTTGTCACATTTAGTTTTTTCTCACTGTTACTCAATGCAGTTAGTCCCATTTTTTGCCACTTTTACTCGTGTTTATTGTTGCTATTAGTCATGTTTTTGTCAACTGTAGTCCGCTTTTATTGTTTTAGTTACTTTTTTCTTGCTTTTAGTCACGTTATTGCTTTTGGTCAAAAGTTCTGCTTGTCGTGTGTTTGTCGCTTTTAGTCACATTTTGTCGCCGTTTTAGTTGTATTTTTATTCCTTTTAGTAATTTTTTTCTCACTTTTAGTCCAGTCATTATTGCTGTTTTGTTGCTTTTAGTTTTTATGTCACGTTTTTATTGGTTTGTCACTTTTTTGTTTACATTTTTATCACATTTTACTGGCTTTAGCCAGCACGTGATCGTCTAATATCATTTATTTCTTTCCATATATATATATATATATATATATATATATATATATATATATATATATATATATTATATATATAATATAATATATATATATATATATAGATATATAATAGAAATTAATATATATAATATTCTGACATATATTTCCCGGCTCCATCACAGAAGACAAACTGTGTGTGCGGACAGTCTTTGCGAGGGTCCGGCCTTCACACTGAGCTCTTTGTTTAGGGGAGTGGCCTGAAACCGCCGCTCCCTCGCTCCCCCGTCCCCCTCGCTCCCCTTGGCCCCCATACCCTCAGGCCCCCCTCGCTGCTCGCGGATCAGATAAGGATGCTTGTTTCGCAGACAAACCGCGCCAGACCGTGACACGGGCCTGTGACCCTGAAGCGGCTGGCGGTGGTTCTGGAGCAGAAATAAGACCCTTGATTCGTCAGAGTGGAGCGGAGCGGCGCAGACGTTTCCTCTGAACTACCTCTTGGTTGAGAAGCTGTGACCGGGAACGTCCCACAGCTGATGTTCCACTGAAGGAGACTTCTTCTGTCATGCATCGCTCGCTCTCCCTCTCTCCTCTCTCTCTCTCTCTCCTCTCTCTCTCTCCTCTTCTCTCTCCTTCCTCTCTCCCCTCCTCTCTCTCTCTCTCTCCCTTCTCCTCCATCTCTCTTCCTCCCTCTCCTCTCTCTCTTCTCCCCTCTCCTCTCTCTCTCTCTCCCTCTCTCTCCTCTCTCCTCTCTCACTCTCTCTGCTCTCTCTCTTCTCCTCTCCCTTCTCTCCCTCTCTCTCATCTCTCTCTTCTCCTCTCTCTCTCTCTCCTCTTCCTCTCTCTCCATCTCTCTCTTCTCCCTCTCTCTCCCTCCTCTCTCCTCTCTCTCTCCATCTCTCTCTCTCTTCCCTCTCTCTCTCTCCATCTCTCTCTCTCTCTCTCTCTCTCTCTCCCTCTCTCTTCCTCCTCTCTCTCTCTCTCTCTCCTCCTCTCTCCTCCTCCTCTCTCTCCATCTCTCTCTCCTCTCTCTCCCTCTCTCTCTCTCTCTCTCTCTCTCCCTCTCTCTCTCCTCTCTCTCCCATCTCTCTCTCCTCACTCTCTCCCTTTCCTCTCTCCCTCTCTCTCTCTCCATCTCCTCTCCTCTCCCTCTCTCTCCCTCTCTCTCTCCCATCCATCTCTCCCACTCTCTCTCTCTCTCCCTCTCTCTATACCCTCTCTTCCTCTCCTCCATCTCTCTACTCCTCTCTCTCAATCCCTTCTCTCTCGCTCTCTCTCCTCCTCTCTCTCTCCACTCTCTCATCTTCTCCTCTCTCTCCATCTCTCCTCCTCCTCTCTCCTCCCTCCTCCCTCTCTCTCATCTCTCTCTTCTCACATCTCTCTCTTCCTCCTCTCATCTCTCTCTACCCTCTCCCTCTCATCCCTCTCTTCCATTTTCACTCTATCTCTTCTCTCCATCCCTCTCCTCTCTCTCCTATCCCTTCCTCTCTCTCACTTCTCTCTTCCATTCTCTCTCACTCCCTCTCTCTGTCTCTCTCTCTCCTCCCTTTCCTCTCTCCATCTTTCCTCCCCTTCTCACCTCCTCCTCATTCATTCTCCTCTCCTCTCCTCTCTCTCCTCCATTTCTCATCTCTCCTCCTTCTCTCCATCCTCCTCTCTCTATCTCTGCCCTCTCTCTCTCTCCATCTTCTCCCTCCCTCTCTCTCTCCTCCTCCTCCCTCTCTCTCCTCTCTCCTCTCTCCTACCTCTCTCTCTCCATACTTCTCCCTCTCTCTCCTCTCTCCTCTCTCTCTCATCTCTCTCTCTCTCTCCTACTCTCTCTCCCTCTCTCTTCCATCTCTCTCTCTCCCTCTCTCTCCCATCCTCTCTCTCTCTCTCTCTCCTCCTCTCTCTCTCCTCTCTCCACTCTCTCTCCATCCTCTTCTCTCCTCTCACTCTCTCCATCTAATCTCTCTCTCTCTCTCTCTCCATCTCCCTCTCTCATCCTCTCATCCTCTCCCTCTCTCTCCTCCCTCTCCTCATCTCTCTGCTCCATCTCTCCTCTCTCTCTCTCTTCCTCTTCCCCTCTCTCCTCTCTCCACTCTCTCTCCATTCTCTCTCTCCCCTCCTCTCTCTCTCTCCCTCTCTCTCCTCTCTCTCTCTCCTCTCTCTCTCCCTCCTCTCTCTCTCCCTCTCTCTCTCCTCTCTCTCTCTCTCATCTCCTCCCTCTCTCTCTCTCTCCATCTCCTCCCTCTCTCTCTCGCTCCATCATTTGGACAGTAAAACCCTCTCTCTCTCGCTCTCAGCGGTTCGTGAAACGTGACGAGTGAAGTCAAAGTCAACATTTCCAGCGTCTGCGGCAAACCGCAAACACGGAGGTAAACGGACGTGTTGATGACGAGAGCGAGCTTTCTTTTGTAGAGCGACGTCGTCTGTAATGAAAACGACCCAAAAGAGTTTGAAGCGATATTATTTCATAAAATACACAAAGTGGGATCATCTCCTGCGGTTTGGTTTTGACAGCGTTGGCAACGGTTCAAACATGTGAAAAATGTGACATCCGTGAATTTCCACGTTAACTTTATGATCCATAAACAGAGGGGCCTCATATTGGGACGCTTAAATGTGAAAAATGGACAGAGCAGGTTTAAATGTCTGTCTTCACTTTGTCCACGTTAGACACAAAACAACTCAAATTGGCCTCATTTATTAGTCTTAATAGTGTAATAAATGAGACTTGATAGTGGAATGAATTAGACTTAAATGTGTAATAAATGAGACTTAAACGTGTAATAAATTAGACTTTAATGTGTAATAAATGAGGCATAAAAGTTTAATAAATCAGACTTAAAAGTGCAATAAATCTGATTTGAAAGTGTAATAAATCAGACTTCAAAGTGTAATAAATGAGACTTAAATGTGTAATAAATCAGACTTCAAAGTGTAATAAATGAGACTTCAAAGTGTAATAAATGAGACTTCAAAGTGTAATAAATTAGACTTAAAAGTGTAATAAATGAGACTTAAATGTGTAATAAATGAGGCATACAAGTTTAATAAATGAGGCATAAAAGTGTAATAAATCAGACTTAAAAGTGTAATAAATCAGACTTCAAAGTGCAATAAATCAGATTTGAAAGTGTAATAAATCAGACTTCAAAGTGTAATAAATGAGACTCAGACTCTTGGACAGTTTGGTGTGTGTAGGAGCCACTTTAAGGCCTGATCTTTATGTCTCTGTGGGAGGAGTATGTCCCAGAGAAATCTATGGATGAAGTGGATTCAATGGGAGAAGGAAACATCTTCAGGAGCAGATTGGACACGTCTGTCGTTTCCACGTGAAAGTCTCTAAAAGTGACTCACCAGCAGCACTTTTCTATGAGCTGTGCAGTTCGGGTCAGACACACGGAGATACTTCAGAGTTTTTTAGAGCTTTTGCGGCACTAATCGGTCAAAAACGTGACAGAAACATTCAGCTCTAAACCTTCTGCGTCTCCATGAGCTGTAGTTTACACTTTACAAACACTCAAATGCAGCCGCGATAACGTCACACCGCGGGAAAGACCCGTGCGCGCAGGTTACACACCGAAGAGTCGCGCCGCGCGCCTTTAAATGCCTGCGCAAACATCATTCAAAGGAAACAAACGCGTTCCCCTCGACCGCTGCGATTCGCTTGGCGTTTTCCGGTTTCACCTTTGACAGAAGCACAAAAAGACCCTCGACTCGCTTTAATGCCGGTTCAAGTCGTTACGTTTAATCGCTCTAGCGTCACGATTAGCAGCGTCTGAATTGTCATTTGCGTCGCCACACGTTCTCTTCTCGCAAACGCCAACGGTTTTGACAACGGGAGAGTCACGTTAGTGTCGCGATAAAACGCCTCAAAGCTAGCGCGCTAAAGCGGTGTCGTCGTCGCGGCGTCGTCGTCGTGCCGGCGGCGTCGTCGTCGCGGCGTCGTCGTCGCGGCGTCGTCGTGGCGGCGTCGTCGCGGCGTCGTCGTGGCGGCGTCGTGGCGGCGTCGTCGCGGCGTCGTCGCGGCGTCGTCGTGGCGGCGTCGTCGCGGCGTCGTCGTCGCGGCGTCGTCGTCGCGGCGGCGTCGTGGCGGCGTCGTCGCGGCGTCGTCGTGGCGGCGTCGTCGTCGCGGCGGCGTCGTGGCACGCGCGTGGGCGTGTCGTCTCGCGCGTCGCACACCCAATGGGGCGTACCTCGGCAGCGCCTTTGGCACACGCCGCGGGCTCGGGTTTGTGTTTTCTGAAATCGACCGGCGCTTCGGGACCGCGCAGACGGAGGAGCCAGGCCACAAAACGGGCCGCGTGCCAGAACTTAATAGGTTTTCAATGTCTGACAGGGAAAACGGGAATGTAATGTGTTCGCCGCGGTGAACCGTAAGACACGCCTCTGACCTCTGACATCACTGTGAGCTCGTCGCATTATTCAGTCACAAAACGTCACTCAAACTTCAGCGTGGTTTTAGGGTCGTTTGACCTTTGACCTTGCCAATCGGAGCCGACGCCTGAGTTTAGGATTTGAAACCATGAACATTTAAATCTTCTTTGTTTTACTGTTGTTCTTACTTTTATTTCGATGAACATCGTCGAAAGGAAACGATCGTCTGAATTTGTGTTCGTCCTTGTTTGCAGTTTTCTTTTCTTTTTGTCACATTTATGATGGAAACTAAAACTATTTTGTTGTTTTTTGCACATTTGATTGAACTGAAACTTTCATTCGAATGAGTCAAAACTTAGGTCTAGTTTTTATGAGTCGGACTAAACCTGGACTAAAACCAGGTCTAAACCTGGACTAAACCTTGACTAAACCTGGACTAACCTGACTAACCTGGACAAACCTGGACTAAACTGGACTAAACCTGGACTAGGAAACCTGGACTAAACCTGGACTAAACCTGGACTAAACCAGTCTAACTAACCTGGACTAAATTTGGGACTGAAACCTGGTACTAAACTGGACTAAACCTGGACTAAACCTGGACTAAACCTGGACTAAACCTGACTGAACCTGGACTAAACATGGACTAAACCTGGATGAAACTATCGAAACCTGGACTAAACCTGGTCTGAACTGGACTAAACCTACGACTAAATCTGGACAAAACCTGGACTAAACCTGGACTAAACCTGCGACTAAACCTGCTACTAAACCTGGACTAAACCTGGACTAAACCTGGCTAAACCAGTCTGGACTGAACCTGGACTAAAACCTGGGACTAAACCTGGACTAACCAGGTCTAAACCTGGACTAAACCTGGACGAAACCTGGACTAAACCTGACTAACCTGGAACTAAAACCCTTGGGATAAACCTGGACCTAAAACCCTGGACTAAACCTCAAACTGACTAAACCTGGACTAAACCTGGACTAAAAACCTGCGACTAAAACCTGGGACTAAACCTGGACTAACCTGACAAAACTGGACTAAACCTGGACTAAACCTGGACTAAAACCTGGACTCTAAAACCTGGACTAAACCTGGTCTGACTGGGACTAAACCCGGGACTAAATCGGGATTAAACTGGACTAAACCTGGACTAAACCTGGGATTAACCTAAACCGAGACTAAACCTGGACTAAACCTGGATTAAACTGGGAAACCTGGGACTAAACCTGGACTAAACCTGGACTAACCTGGACTAAACCTGGACTAAAACCTGGACCTAAACCAGGTCTAAACCTGGACTAAACCTGGACTAAACCTGGACTAAACCAGGTCTAAACCTGACTAAACTAGGGAGTAAACCAGGTCTAAACCTGGACTAAACCTGGACTAACTTGGACCTAAAAGCCTGGACTAGAACAGGGCTAAACTGGACTAAACCGGACTAGAACAGGGCTAAACCTGGACTAAACTTGGACCAAATTTGGACTAAACCTGGACTAGAACAGGGCTAAAACCTGACTAAACCTGGACTAAACTTGACTAAACCAGGTACTAAACCTGGACTAAACCTGGACTAAACTAGGAGTAAACCAGGTCTAAACCTGGACTAAACTGGACTAAACTGGACTAACCTGGACTAGACAGCTAAACCTGGACTAAACTGGATAAACCCTGGACTAGAACAGGGCTAAACCTGGATAAACCTGGACTAAACCCAGGTCCACCTGGACCAGAACAGGACTAACCAGGACTAATCTGGACTAAACCGGACTAACCTGGACGAACAGTCTAAACCTGGATTAAACCTGGACTAAACCAGGTCCAAACCTGGACCAGAAACAGGACTAAAACCAGGACTAATCCTGACAAACCTGACTAAACCTGGACTAAACCAGGTCTAAACCTGGACTAAACCTGGACTAAACTGGATTAAACCTGGTCTAAACCTGGACTAAACTTGGACTAAACAGGTCTAAACTGAGACTAATAACTGGACTAAACCTGGACTAAACTTGGACACTAACCAGGTCTAAACCTGCGACTAAACCTGGACTAAAACTTTGGACCTAAAACCTGCGACTAGAACAGGGACTAAACCTGGACTAAAAACCTGGACTAGAACAGGGCCCTAAACCTGGACTAAACCTGGACTAAACTTGGACTAAACCAGGTCTAAACCTGGACTAAACCTGGACTAAACTAGGAGTAAACCAGGTCTAACCTGGACTAAACCTGGACTAAACTTGGACTAAACTCTGACTAGAACAGGGCTAAACCTGGACTAAACTTGGACTAAATTTGGGCTTAACCAGCACTAGAATAGGACTAAACCTGGATTTAACCTGCACCAGAGCAGGACTAAACCTGGACTAAACCTGGCCTAGAACAGGTCTGAAGCAGGTCTTTTGTTGTCATGTTACATCAGCTCCAAGTGCAAAGTTCAAACTCGCCAGATTCAGATAAAAGATAATGACGTGGTTTTCCGTCAAAGATTCAGATTTGATATGTCATTGGATTTGACTTACTGGAAACATGATCCTGTTGTGTTTTGCAATTGGTCCTCAGAATATGAAACGTCACAAAAGATTGAACATGTAACTGCAGAATATTTAGACGATCAGGTCAAATGTCAGGAAAATGGTCATAAAGCTACAAAAAAGAAGAGAAAACAAGGTAAAAACGGGAGTGACACTTCGGCACTTTTGTGTTTAATTTTATTGTAACTTTTACGTTTTGTGTGAATCTTGAACCTCGACGACACACATTTACAGACACTCAAATATCATCAAATTATTGGTTATTGGAAAAGTAAAGCTACATAACGTTCATTTTCCACCCTTATTGTTTATATTAGTTTTGTTGTGTTTGCGTAAAAGTTCTGTGTATTTTTGTTGTACGCGTTGTTGTTTATGTTCCAAATATATTGAAGTAGTGTTTCCTCTGAGTAACGGCATTAATGTGACTGTTTTTACTGTAACACGGCAGAGCAAACGTGTGTGTGCGTGTGCGTGTGGTCGTGTGTGGTTGGTTGTGTGTGTGCGGTGTGTGCGTGGTCTGTGTGTGTTGTGGATGACTTGATGTGACATGTCGTTGTGAATCTGTGTGCGTGTGTGCGGTGCGTGTGTGGTGCTGTGTGGGTGTGTGTGTGCGTGTGTTGTGTGCGTGTGCGGTTGTCGTGTGTGTGCGTGTGTGGCGTAGTGGTGCGTGCGTGTTGGTGTGTGTGCGCGTGTTGTGTCGTGCGCGTGTGGGCGTGTGCGTGTGGCTTGCCGTGCGTGTGTGTGTGTGCGCGTGTGTGTGTGCGTGTGCGTGTAGTGCGTGCGGTGTGTGCGTGAGTGGTGCGCGTGTGTGTTGATGTGCGTGATTGCGCGTGGTGTGTGTGCGTGTGTGTGCGCGTGTTTGGTGTGTGCGTGTGTGTTGGTGTGCGTGTGTGTGTGCGGCGTAGTGTTGTGCGTGCGTGTGTGCGTGCGTGTGTGTGTGGTGCGTGTGTGCGTGCAGTGTGCGTGCGTGCGTGTGCTTGTGTGTGTGTGTGGCGGTCTTCTGTGTTGTGGTGTGTGATGTGGTGTGTGTGCGCCTGTGTGCCGTGTGTGTGCGGTGTGTGTGTTATGCGTGTTGTGTGCGTGTGTTGTGCGCGTGTGTGCGCGTGTGTGTGCGTGTATTGCATGTATGTGTGTGCGTGTTGTTTGTGCGTGTGTGTAGATGTGCGTGTGAGTGTGTTTCTGTGCGCGTGTTTGTGTGTGTGTGTGTGCGTGTGTGTGTGGTGGCGTGTGTGCGTAGTGCGTGTGTGTGCGTGTGTTTGTGCGCAGTCGTGTGTGTGTGAGTTGTGCGTGGCGTGTTTGTGTGTGCGTGTTGTGCCGCGTTTTGTGTGTGTTGTGTTGCGTAAAATCTGTGTGTGTGTGCGGTGTTTGTGTGTGTGCGCGCCCCCTGTGTGCGTGCGTGGTGCGTGCAGTGTGCGCGTTGTGTGCGCGTGTTTGGTGTGTGTGTGTGCACGTGTTTGTGTTGTGCGCTGTTGGATTTGTGCTGTGTGTGCCGTGCGTGTGTTGTTTGTGCGTGTTGTTGCGCGTGTGTGCGTGTGTGTGTGCGTGTGTGTGAGTGTCGTGTGGTGGCGTCTGTTTGTGCTGTGTGTTGAGTGTGTGTGCGCGTGTTTGTGTGATGTGTGCGTTGTGCGTGCATGTGTGGTGCAGCTGCCATGTGTGTGTGTGTGTGTGGTGTGCGTTGTGCGTGTGTGTCGCGCATGTGCGTGTGTGTGTGCCTGTGTGGGTGTCTGCCGTGTATGTGGGTGTGTGTGTGTGTGTGTGCGTGCATGTGTGTGTAGTGGTGTGTGTGTGCCGTGTGCGTGTGTAGTGCGCGCATGTGACGTGTGTGTTGCCTGTGTGTGTGTGTGCCTGTGTTGTGTGTGTGTTGCGTGCTGTGTGGTGTGTGTGTAGTGCGTGTGTGTGTGTGTGTGTCGTTGCATGTGTGTGTGTGCGGCATGTGTGTAGTGTGCTGCGTGCGTGTGTGAACATGTGTGTGCGTGTGTTGTGTGTGTGTGTGCGTTATTGTGCGTGTGTGTGCGTTGTATGTTGTCGCGTGTGTGTGTGTGTGTGTGCGTGGTGTGCGTGTGCGTGTGATGCGTGTGTGTGCGTGTATGTGGTGCGCGTAGTGTGTGCGTGTATGTGTGTGCGCGTGTGTGTGCGTGTGTGCGTGTGCGCGTGTGCGTGCATGTGTGTGTGTGCGTGCATGTGTGTGTGTGCGTGCATGTGTGTGTGTGCATGTGTGTGTGTGCGTGCAGAGGGCAGGGTTTACGCCGACACTCCTTTGGCCGACTTTCAACGTTTGTTCTGCAGATATTCACAAACTGCTCAGTGACAATGGAGAGAAAACAAAACTTATACTCGTTTGTACACGCAAGTATTGATACTACAACAGACATTTTGATATCAAGAAAGTATTATTATTTTATGTTTAAAATCACCGTGCATACAAACTAACTTTTACCTACTTTGAACAGGGCCTTCCACGTTGGAAATAAGCCAAATCATCTCCTTAAGGCCTAAAGAGGGGAAGGACCCACGTGACTGTGCCTCACATAGACCCAGCTCAGGTCTGAATGTGGACTATCGTATAAACACCTCAATTCTGTCCAAAAGAATGGACCAAATCCTCCCAAATGTAATCCACAATGATCGGACCGGATTTATGAGCAAACGACAAACACAAGACAACATCAGACCATCTTTACACACAATGAGCCAAATACACACACAACTAAACAAAGGGGAATAAGAAGTCTGGACTTGAGAAGGTTTGGATTCTGTGAGCTGGACTTATTTAAAGTACTGAGCAAATTTAAAATAGATGATTTAATTATACAAAATATTGTGAATCAGAATCAATGGTCATCTGACAGACTCACGGACTTTGGAAAAAGGGATAAGGCAGGGTTGTGTTTAGTCCCCACTGTTGTTCCCTTTGTATTTTGAACCATTGGCCCAATTTTTTAGACAATCAAAAACACTTTTACACTCAATGGGACAGAACATAAAATCACTTGTCGCAGATGATGTTTTATTTTTATTTGACCACGGCAAAAATGTAATTCCCCCTCTGTCCTTTAGAAAGACTTACTGTTTAAATGATAAACAGAATCTCTTAAATATGTAGGCGTGGTCCTCCATAAAGAACTATCAACAATCTTAGAGAAACACTACTCTCCTCTTTTCTCCACTCTAAAGAAAGATCTTGAAAAATGGACTCTGATCCAGACTTAAGTCCAAGTCAAAGGACTGAAACTATAAACATGAATGTCTCGCCCACATTTCCCTCTCTGCTCCAGACGCTCCTGATTTCCATCTCCGGCTGTTTGAGTAAAACAATCAAGATTTGTGTGACGAGGAAAGAAACCTCGGATCTGATTTAAAACTACAATTATCAAAGGAAAAAGGAGGCGGGGCTTACCTTGTCTGAAGAATGACTTCCTGATGATTGACAGTATATTCAGTGTCGTGCCTGTTTCCTGTTCAGGCTTCACAGTCGAGTCATTTGGAGGAAGTAGAGAATCCTCGGGCGAAAGTACTTTTTCAGACAAGGCAAACCCAAGGCCTTTTTCTTCTGACAATTGTAGATGTTTGAATTTGCGTCTGTGACCGAGTCTTTGTCTCACGTTCACGAGCCAAAACATGTGACCGAGTCTTTGTCTCACGTTCACGAGCCAAAACATGTGACCGAGTCTTTGTCTCACGTTCAATTTCTACTTAGACTCTGAGCCAAAACATGTGACCGAGTCTTTGTTCACGTTCACCCTGTGTTTTTCTCACGATGCAGACCACAACATGTGACCGAGTCTTTTGTCTCACGTCACGAGAGCCAAAACATGTGACCAGTCTTTTGTCTCACGTTGGCCGCCAAAACATGTGACCGAGTCTTTGCTCACGTTCCAATGAGTATCGGAGCCACCTTGAGCCAAAACATGTTGACCGAGTCTTGACATTTGTCTCACGTTCGCCGAGCCAAAACATGTGACGAGTCTTTGTCTCACTTCGCGAGCCAAAACAGTGACCAAGTCTTTGTTCTCACGTTGGCGAGCCACAAAACTCGTAGCCGAGCTCGGTCTTGTCTCACGTTCGCGAGCCAAAAAAACATGTGACCCGAGATCTTTGTCTCACGTTCGCAGAGTCCAAAACATGTGACCGAGTCTTTGTCTCACGTTCGCAGAGCCAAACATGTGACAGCAGTCTTTGTCTCACGTTCGGAGCCAAAACATGTGACCAAGTCTTCTGTCTCACGTTGCGAGCCAAAACATGATCACCGAGTCTTGTCTACGTTCGCGAGCCAAACATGTGACCGAGTCTTTGTCTCACGTTCGCGAGCCAAAACATGTGACCGAGTCTTTGTCTCACGTTCGCGAGCCAAAACATGCGACCCAAGTCTTTGTCTCAGCGTTGGCGGCAAACATGTGACCAAGTCTTTGTCTCACGTTGGCGAGCCAAAACATGTCACCGAGTCTTTGTCTCACGTTCGCGAGCCAAAACATGTGACCGAGTCTTTGTCTCACGTTCGCGAGCCAAAACATGTGACCGAGTCTTTGTCTCACGTTCGCGAGCCAAAACACTCGTCCGCTCGTTGGATCCGTGTTGTTCGTTACCAGAAGAAGCCCCCAAACGGCCGACGCGCGTCTGCAGAAGTGATTTACTCATGTGACGGCCATAAATTAAAGTCAATGTCAAAGCGTGTGACTTTGAAGCAACAGGAAGTCTGCGAGTTTGAAATATTTCCTCCTCTTGTGCTGAGAGAACAGACAAACACGCTCGGGTTCCAAAAATACAACGGAACGAGAGCTTTTTACTTTACAACACATTTATGCTCCAAACAGCTCGAGGGTTCTTTAAAAGGTGCACTTTGACTGGGTCTTGTTGGAGACCGGTTTAATTCCTGGTTTAGTCCTTTTTCCAGCTCAAATACTTCACAAACACGAGTTTTTCCTTTCATCTACAGAAACATCACACACTTTTACACCAATGACACGTTTGTGAAGCTCAAATACAAGGAAACGGTGCATGTTTTTCATCTTTTCTAACACAAGAACAAACGTTTTCACGCTGGAAATTCAAAACTGTTGCTTATAGTTTGTTCTGAAGACTTCAACTGATCTTTTTACGTTTGTTGTTTGTTTGGAGGAAGGACATGTTTTACGTCAACGTGACAAAATGATGTTTTAAGCCACATTCATATTTCCTCGCTTGGGAAACATTTGTAAGATATATTGATGACATTTTTGTAATTTATTGCGCGTTTTAGTTCTTATTTGTGTTGTATTGAATGGAGTCTGAAGTGTGGAGGCCGAGTCGTTTTGGTGGCGAATCGTGACGGTTTAACATCAAAATAAAGCTGTAAAACCACTTATTTCCAGGCAAATCTCCCTGAAATGTTCCCTGAATCTGACGGTTCTAGTCTTCAGAAATGCAGTGGCCGAAGTGCGTTTTGTTCTTAAAAACGAGCGCCGCGGCCCGCCTCGCCGGAGCGGTCAGTTCAGAGGTGGGAAAGCGCGGTCACATGTGCGCTCCCTCGCGTGGTCACATGTGCGCTCCCTCGCGTGGTCACATGGGCGCGTGTTGGCCGGGCCGTTCTGCTGGAGCCTTTCCTCCCGCGGCTGTGTTTACGTCTCGCGCAGATAAAGCCGCGGCAGAACAATGGCGTCGGAGGAACACAAACGGGCTCGCGGGAAGCCAGCGGTGGCGCTAATCGAGCTCGCCGTGTGAAGCTTTTACGACCGATACGGATCAACAATGTGTCCGACAGGAAAGTCCCGGGCGAGCGGGCCGTATCGGGACAGGCATCAGGTTTAGGTTTGGGCCGGGCCACGGTAAACACGTCTGGGGAGACAAGGCCACGCTGGAGCGCAAGAGTCGCAAGAATGTAGATGTGATTAGACGCTTGGGCCACGAGGTAATGAGGTCTGAAATGTGAGGCTTTTTGTGGGGCTGTTGTGGGCCGGCGAGGCGAAATGTGGGGCGGACGCTGGTAATGTGGTCCAGAGAGTCTGAACCGGAGATAACGACGTAAAGACAACCGGAGAGAGAGAGAACACCGGAGAGAACACCGGAGAGAACACCGGAGAGAGAGAACACCGGAGAGAGAGAACACCGGAGAGAACACCGGAGAGAACACCGGAGAGAGAGACCACCGGAGAGAACACCGGAGAGAACACCGGAGAGAGAGACCACCGGAGAGAGAGAACACCGGAGAGAGAGAACACCGGAGAAACACGGAGAAGAGAACCACCGAGAGAACACCGGAGAGAAGAACACCGGAGAGAACACCGGAGAGAGAGAGAACACCAAGGAGAGAACACCGGAGAGAAGAGAACACAAAGAGAGAGAACACCGGAGAGAGAACACCGGAGAGAACACCGGAGAGAGAACACCGAGAGAACGGAGAGAACACCGGAGAGAACGACAGGAGAGAACACCGGAGACGGAGAGAACACCGAGAGAGAGAACACCGGAGAAGAAACCACCGAGAGAACACCGGAGAGAGAGACCACCGAGAGAAACCCGGAGAGAACACCGGACGAGAGAGACCACCGGAGAGAACACCGCGAGAAGAACACCGGAGAGAGAGCCACGCGGAGAGAACACCGGAGAGAGAACACCGGAGAGAACACGAGAGAGAGAGAGAAACACCGGGAGAACACCGAGGAGAGAACACAAAGAGAGAGAACACCGGAAGAACACGGAAAGAACACCGGAGAGACGAGAACACCGGAGAAACACAGGAGAGACACAGGGAGAACACCGGAGAAGAGAACACCGGAAAAACGAGAGAACACGAGAGAACGGAGAGAGAGAGAACACCGAAGGAAAGAGAGAACACCGGAGAGAACACCGGAGAGAACACCGGAGAGAAACCCACGGAGAGACACCGGAGAGAACACCGAAGAACGGAAGAAAACAGGAAGAGAACACCGGAGAGAGAACACCGGAGAGAACACCGGAGAGAACACCGGAGGACACCGGAGAGAACACCGGAGAGAGAAGAACACCGGAGAGAGAGAACACCAGAGAAACACCGGAGAGAGAGAACACCGAGAGATCACCGGAGAGAACACCGGAGAGATCACCGGAGAACACGAGAGAGAGAACACCGGAGAAACACCCTTTCTGAAAGCGTTTCTGTGTAAAAAAAATGGCAGAGCAGTTTAAAGTCTTCATTTTGTCCACATTTTAGACACAAAAAACATTTTCAGAGCGATTTGGATTTATTATTGCGTTTTGGACTAAACTAGGTGAAAATTGTCTGAAAAGTTTCATATTTGCCCCATTTTTCTAATTTAGATGCGTGTTTAAATTAGATCTGTGTTTAAAGTGTGATAAAATGAGGTCAGAACCTTATGTCGTCTGTCAGTACCTTGTACAGTTTGAGCCACTTTAAGGCCGGTCTTTGTGTAGGAGCCACTTTTAAGGCCGGTCTTGTGTAGGAGCACTTTAAGGCCCGGTCTTTGTGAGGAGCCACTTTAAGCCTGGTCTTAGGTAGAAGCCTTGTAAGGGCTGATCTTGTGTAGGAGCCACTTTAGCCCGTGTCTTTTGTGGTAGGAGCCACTTTAAGCCTGTCTTAGCTGTAGGAGCCACTTAAGCCTGGTCTTTGCGTAGGAGCCCACTTTAAGGCCTGGTCTTAGTGTGGAGCCACTTTAAGGCCTGATCTTGTGTAGGAGCACTTTAAGGCCCGATCTTTGTGTAGGAGCCACTTTAAGGCCTGGTCTTGGTGTAGAGCCACTTTAAGGCCTGGTCTTAGTGTAGGAGCCACTTTATAGGCCTGGTCTTAGTGTAGGAGCCACTTAAGGCCGATCTGAGCCACTTTAAGGCCTGGTCTTTGTGTAGGAGCCACTTTAAGTCTTTGTGTCTGTGGGAGGAGCATGTCCCAGAGACATCTGTGGATGGAGTGGATTCAATGGAAGAAGAAAACTGGCCACGTCTGTCGTTTCCACGTGAAAGTTCAGATGTTTAGAGAGGACATAAAACAGACTTAGAGCTGGTTCTCTTCTGTTCGTCTCTCTCGGACATGTGCTGAACTGGACGCTGCCGATCTCAAAACTCACACTTAATCCTTCTGAAATCTGCAGCTTTATTTGGAACGCGCCGCGATGGGCGTCGGCGTTTGGCACAGAGGAAAGCAAACGCTCGCTGTAAACGTGGACAGGTTCTTGAGTAAAAACGCGCTGAAAACAACAGAAGGACGCGGACCGTGATAACGTGACATCCTTAAAGGTTCGAGGGAAACGCAGTCGTGTCGCGAGTGTCGTTTTGGAGATCGGCGACATCAGAACTGAATCGTCGATAATTCAAACTGTTCAAACGATCTCAAAGAGAGACCGAAGCGTTCGGTTTAAAACAAAACATAAAACAAGCGGGTAAAGGGATATTTTTGAACTCTTTCGCTTCATTTTATGCTCATCGTTTTGTGCGACACTTGAACCTCAACAACACATTTAAAAATATTTACACACATTTACACACATTTAAACAAATTTACACACATTTACACACCTTTACACACATTTAAAGACCTTTACATACACATTTTAACACGTACACACGCACATTTAAACACATTTACACACACATTTACACACTCATTTAAACACATTTACACACACTTTTAAACACACATTTACACACACATTTAAACACGTACACACACACATTTAAACACACATTTACACACACATTTTAGCACATTCTGTGTCAGAAGTGTGACAGTTTATTTTATTACGTTATTGGCTCGTTACTAAATGATCGGCCTTGTTACATATTAAAGGACAAATATTCTGCATTATTCGTGTTGTAATCAGCCTTTAATCGTTCTCTTGAGTATTTTTTATTTTAGCATCTCATGTTTAAAACAAATTAAAATTGTGAAAATAAAAAAAATTCAAACAACTTCAAAAGTCTCTGGCTTTACCCGCAATGAAATGACTCGAGGCCTCCATCTACTGGCAGCAGAGGGAATTGCTTGCTTGCTTCCGACTTGTTAATGAAGTCACGCAGTTGTAAAGCTCGTGATTGGACAAGAGCAAGTCTCAGAGCCGCGTCACAGATGGAGAAAAGGTCAGTTATGGAGGAGATTGAGAACGGAGTGTTTTTGAGGCTCGGAGGGGAGAGGACTTTATCAAACTAGTGTGACTGAAGCTAAGCGTGCTCCAGCTGAGTTTGTGACGAGGGACAACGTGAGAACTGCTTCAAAAGTGGCCAAAATCATTACGTTATGGGCCGTTATTACGAGGTGACGCCACAAGCCCACGTTACAGGTCAGCTCTGCGGAGAGCGGAGAATACACATTACACAAGGCATTTTTCACCATAAAATAAACATTACACACGTTTAATACCATAATGTGTGACTCTCCCGCCGTAATATTAATGGTACGACAACTTTGTGGGGCCAAGACCAAACAAATGATAAAGTTCAACATTTGTGGATGAAAAACAGTGACTCCCCCGCAGAGCGACACTGTACACAACCAGCTCCGGGCCGCGGAACATTTTCACAGTCAGAGAAAACCACATTCCTGGTCCGGGCCTGACTCGGGGTGGACGCGTTTGACCTCCCCAGTCTTTCTCCTGGACGAAAGAAATGTGCTGAACCGTGCGTCCGGCGTTGCACGGGGCTTAGGCTGTCCCACGTTCATCAAGGCGGGAGAAAGGAGGAAAAACACGCCTGAAAAAACGAGCTTGAAAAAACGAGCTTGAAAAAACGAGCTTGAAAAAACGCGCTTAAAAAAATGCGCTTGGTGTATTCTTATGTAAAAAGTCACTCCACGCCTTCTCCTTTCTTCTGTTGCTTCATTAATGCTTAAAAATCACAGATATTGGTTGACTGAAACACCACTGATCGATTAATCGGCTAAAAACCTCCAACTCCGCTTCATTCCCACTTCATGCTTTTTAATTAAATCCTCGACTTCTCTGAGCCTCACAAATCACTCCGTTTCAATTTTCCCCGGATTGTTGCGTCAAGTGTAAAAATCCAGACTTCTCCCGCTCAGTTTTTAAATCCATAAACCAGGGCTATTCAATTTAATTTTCCTGAGGGCCAGATTAACCCTGAGGACCAAGACCTCTGGGCCGCAGGGGCACAAATATCCCAAACACTTTCAATAAATTGAGTTAATTAAATAAAATAATTACTGATAAGATTTTTGCGAGAAATGACAAACAATGCGTTGCAAAATTGCCCTGAACAAGAATTAAACTAGAACTAGACTAGGACCAACCAGGTCTGAACCTGTAAAACCGAGTTAAACCGGGACTAAACAAAGACCAAACCAGATCTAAATTTGTGCTAACCCAGATTAAGCCAGTAATATATATATATATATATATATATATATATATATATATATATAATATATATATATATATATATATATATATAAATATGTGTGTGTGTGTGTGTGTGTGTGTGTAGTGTATATATATATATATATATATATATATATATATATATATATATATATATATATTTCTTTTTGGGGAATATTTGGAAGCTGGGTCGTGCGCTGGATTAAATCCCTTGGAGGGCCCGATTTGGCCCCCAGGCCTGATGTTGAATAACCCTGCCATAAACCATCACCGGAACTAGCTACGTAATTTACAGAGGTGTGTGGCCACCTGATTTGTACTGTTTTGAAACATGAACATGACACTCAATTTCAGAGCTATGTACTTGGGCCTCAAAACTCCTGCCAAGGACACAACAGATGGATCCCTGTGGAACGAACGTTTGGCAGCAGGAAAAAAGGCCATCACAAATCAGTGGATGACGATAAAGAACTAGACCGACATTATAATCGCTAACATGCTAACAAACATTAGCATGCTAACAAACATCAGCATGCTAACGCCGCACTTCCTGCTTCTCGGAGAATAAGAAACGCTCATTTTCACCTGAACAGAAGCTTTTATAATAAATCTGTTCTGGACAAAAACAGATTTTACTTTCTTTCATGTAAAAAATTTGTTTTCACATTTCAAAACAGTAAAAATCAGGTAAAGCGCCTTTTGAGTCTTTTGTTTTGTTTTTCTGAACGTGTATGAACTGTACATCGGTAACCACACACTGCTTTACGCCACGCGCTTTGAGAGTACTTCACAAAGAGGTTTCGGTCTGGAATTATACCCCCGATTTCCAAAGGCCGTGATTGACAGGCGGATTAACCAATCAGAGGAACGCGCTGCTCTCAAAACTCTCTAAACCTGAGGGAAATGAAGTTACACATTTTGTTCTGCTACGAGAGACGTCTAACGCATTTGAGAGACACGTGACGCGGATCAGCCCCTGTGGTTGGACCGTCCATGACCCGATTCCAGACCCCTCTTAGCTAGCGTTACACTTCCACGTTGCCTAACATGACATCCAACTTTTCAATCTAATGAAAAACACAAGATAAGTGTGAGTCCAGCGCGGATGGGAAGACTTAAATCACATGTTTATCCGGGCATTTGAACGTATTTAAGATTGCCGTTTGTCCCGTCGGCGTTTTTTTGCACATTTGCCCTTGAAGCGGCCGTTCAACCTCAGCGTGTTTTTCCCTCTTCAGACCGCAGCGCTTTAAAACAGCGGTTAAACATTGCTAGCTGCCGCCACATTAGCGCTGGTATTTCTGCTCCTGTTCGTGTCTTTCCACGCTCAGATTAACAGCGTCTGATAAGGACCCGCGCGCACACCGACACACACTGACACACACACACACACACACAGCGCTAACACACACACACACACACAACGCTAACACACACACAGCGCTAACACACACACACAGCGCTAGCAGCATTAGCGCAGGAGTATATTAAAGTCTAGAGTTTCAGCTGCAGCTAATCCTGCGCACAAACGTTAGCTCATGTCCAGACTTGTTCCCGAAAACCAAACCCGGTCTGAATCCGTCCTCTGTTCTCTCCTTTCTCCATCACCGAATCTGTGTGAGAACGCTCCCATTTTAAAGGTGCACTGTGTCACTTTTTAAGGCGAGGCACGGCCCCGTTTTCTCTCTCCAGGTTTAGACTTTCCCCTGAAACGACACACTTTAAAACACAAATCCAAATTTTAAAAAATGAGGCAAAAATGTGAACGTTGAGGCCAATTTTCATCTAGTTTAGCCACAAACTAAATAATAAATCCAAAATCCACTCTGTAAATGTTTTTGTGTCATTTAAACCTCTGTCCATTTTACACATTTAAACGGCCCAAATATGTGACGTTTGGGCCGTTTTTTACACATAAAACGTCTTATTTCTGTCTGAAAACACGACACGATTAAAAACTTAAATTTAAGATCCTTCTCTATCGCCCATGTGGTTTGATCCGTTCATTCCGCAGCCTCCATCTTCTCCTCGACGATGTTCTGAGAGTCCTTCTGCCGCTCACAGTTTGCTGCTTTTCCCTCGCTCCGACGGGTTATCTTCACCGAGGGGGGGGGAGAACGCGGCTGATTTATGAGGCGCAAACTGGACCCGGGAGCAGGGCAGGGGCTTCGAGGGGGGACAGGTCTGGGTGTTCAATCACTCACTTTCTGCACTACATCTGTACATTTAACTGTACTTTTGTTGTGTCCGTAGTAAGCCTATTTTTATTTGATCCTATAGTAAATTTAAACAGTTTTTGTCGATGCGTGCTCTTTAGATTTCATATATGTTGTTCATTGGCAATAAACCTTTTCTGATTCCGATTCCGGACCACACAAAGGAATCAACATTTGACTGAACACTCTGGATAATAACACAGATAATAGCTCCAGGTGTTTGGGCGTGTCCAGGTGTGTTTTTATTTGTCGTTTGCCGAATGCGCCTCGTTTCGTCCTCGGTTTTCATCATTTCACTCTCAGGCTACAGAGCGAGAGTCGCTTTGTACAACAGACAATCTCTGCGTGCTCCAGATATTCTGCGCCTTCAACACGGAACAACCAACGGAACGTCTGGAAATCTGTGGTTCGTCGCAGTTTTTTTTGGTTTTTTTTAGGGATTGTCCGACGGTGCTGATGTTTTGACTGATCTGTGCTGCTGCGCTCTGAAAAACACGGCGCGACCTCAGCGGGACTTTCCTGCTGAAATAAAGGTTCAATGGTGGGTTTTTTTGTTTTCGTTTTTTCCTGTTGTTCGCTGCACATTTCTTTTTTCGAAAAACACGTGGCGAAGCAAACAGCTGTGGGGTTTTATCTGTTTGGGTTTTCCGCACGCTTTCTTCATAAAAATGTGAAATCGCTTTGGAACGAGACAAACAAAAGTCCATGGGCCAAAGATGTAATGGAAGATTCATTTATTGTCTTTTTAAACATCGACTGTGCTCTGCGTTCGCCGCTCGAGCCTACACTTATATTTACCATTTACAGTTTCAAGTTGAATTATTATGAGCAACAGACGTGAAAGCAGTTTAAACAAGGAGTCGTTTTACAGACGTTTTAGCGTAGGGGATTTTTAAATGAATTCTCAAAAATATTCAGAACTTTTTGGGTAATTTTTTACCTGAGATATTTTGACTAGGAATTTTGTAGCATGGTTTTACGCCAGAAAAAAAGACCATAAATAAGATAACAAGTGAATAAGTGCTGGAAATAACTTGTATTTATCTTGTTTTGAGTGTGTCTTAAAATAGATTGAGCATAAAATGGCTTGATTTACGTGAAATAAGAAAAAGACGAGCAACAAAACTATGACTACACTTAAAATGAGAAGGAAACATACTTTTTCCATTGGCAAATCGTGTTTTTAATCAACTCAAAACAACTTCTTAACTCATTTCAGATACATTTTTCCTGTGTAGACTTCAGTCAATTATAGTTCTGATTGTTTCAATGTTTTATTAGACAAACCGAGTGAATCTAAAACCCTGTAACGATCAGGAAACTGTACGGCAAATGGAAAAAGGATCGTTCGAGACCAATCCTGCGCAAACGTTCCAGGAACTCTCATTATGTAGTCAAAAACGTGTTGTAATATTTGTGCGGTGAGAGTGTGCGGTGTTGGCGACGTGCGCTTTTTAAACTGTGGACGCCCCGAAAAGTCCAAAACCCCAACTCACGATCGCGCCCTTTTCCTGAAACCGACTTTGAACGTGGCCAAACTGAGTCATAGCCCTGAAGAAAATCCACTTAAAAGAGATTTTATTTGACAGCTAATCCATAAAACAGTCGGAGGAAGTCAATTGTTATATTTGTGGCCAAACAACAGTTAACTCCATAAAACAGTCGGAAACAGTCGTGGAATATTTGCATGTTTTCCTTTTCGTTTTGGCTCGAAATCACTTACAAATTTTGATGATTTCGTCGTAAAATGGCACATAACACATTTGCTTGACACGTGCACTAATAAGAATGTCATAACTACGACATGTATTTTCGTTTTTACTCAACGAAACTGCCAGACGTTGCATCCTACAAGCTTTTATTGACCTGTTTTATGGCTGAATGTGATTGAATTTCTCACAAAATCAAGCTGGCACGAGTCCGGTTAGCTTGGCGCGCGCCGCTTTAGTCTGTAATCAACCGTCTGCTTTGCCCAAGAACGTCTGTGTGACTGTTGTTAAACAGTGGGCAGTTTACGTCCTATTAACTCATTGTTTTTTAGGCCAAACATCACTCGGACGCGAAATTAGCTTAATTGGAAAACGAGCCGACGCAAATCCGGTTAGCTTGATTCTCCCCGGCGCACGCTGCGGCCATTATGGGAGCGTTTGTGTTAGCATACATTACCGACGCCATGTGGTCCAGGACTGAACTCTGGGCGCCTCTGATGGAGAACAGCTGCAGGAGGAAGTGACCGAACACCTGCAAGGTTCACTGTGAACCTCGCGGACACGTCTGCTGTAGTGAGTTCTGTGCGACATGCTAGTAACGATTAGCATTGGCGATTAGCACAGGTCAAACATTATGAACTCATGAGAAATCTTCTAACAACAGAAACACGTGTCTGAAACGTTCCCTGTGTGTGGTCAAACTAAATCTGAAATCGTTTTTTGTGTCATTTTGAGCTTTTAGTTTGGCTTTGATGAAGCTCTTTACAGTTAAAGTCTGCGTAAAGTCGCGTAAAAGCCGCTCAAACGCCTGAAATCTGCTCTGACTCTGAGACGTTTCCAGGCAAAAAAAAACACAACTTTCCCCAACGTTTGTGAATCCATTTTTGTGTTTATAAAAAGGCAAAGTACAAAAAGTAAACACTTGTCGTTTCCCATAGAAACAAGATGTCTCAAACCGGCTGCAGTTTTTAACTCTGTTCTTGATTTGTGGCGCGCGTTGGCCTGAACCGCTGATAGAAAAGTGCTTACTTTTCGTTTCGGGGGTTTGTAAAATCGTTTCCTCCTCAAAAACAAACCTGGAGTGGTTTTGTTTCATTCACAGTTTGAGCAGAACAGGATTAAACGCAGCGATATCCAGATGATTTTAAGGTTTGATGTTCTTTGTTTGATGTTATTGCGACGTATTTAGTTGTTGTTTAACCCTTTGCATGCTTGGTGCGATGTTTTTAATTATATTATACATATTTAAATGTTTTTTAATTACATTTCTATGACACAAACAGGGCTGTCACCATTTCAAATAGCAGTGTATCGATTATTATTATTATTATTATTATTATTATTATTATTTTTACGTCACAATTTAAAGATTATTCGCGATTATTCACATCACGACCAAAACAATAAAATCTCAACTGCACACCGCGCCTCAGTGTGTGACCTGCTTCATGAACTCAAACTTTTCTTTTGATTAAAGTAAAACGGCAAAACTTTTTACAAAAATGGTCACATTCCTATAAACTGAATTTAAAAAACATAATTTTTCGATTATATTGCGAGCCAAATGAAACTGACCTAATCATCTTGAAAAACGCACTGATGCGGCACGTTTCATCTTGAATACATTTGACGCAAAGTGAGATGTGAAAAGCGCGTGAATCTCATCCAAACAAACTTCACCGGGTCGCGCCTCTCGCCAAGCCAAACCTCCCGTCATTAAATCGTCCGTGATATATAACCCGTCGGCATCGGGCGCGTTTGAGTGAAGTGTGCGTTTGAGGCCGGCGGATGAAGTGGCTGAGGCAAAACAGAGGAACTCCCCGTGACACGTGCGTTTGTTTAAACCCCCTCGGCTGCGCATGAAGCTCAGCGTTTTACATCATGCGCGCGGCCCCCCGGAGGTAGTTATTTAACGCGCCGAGCATTACCACACACACACACACACACACCCCCCCGGGAGCTTCCAGGCGCCGGGATATTGGAAACACGTTGTACTCTGTGAGACCTCTCGGGGTCAAACCCGCGAGGTGTCGGCGAAACAGAAGGTGAGGCTGAACAGAAGCTGAGAAAGTGGGACGAAATGTGCAATCGTGACGAAGGAGAGGTGGCGCTGGACGTTCTTACGGCTCGACCAAAGTCCACGGCAAATGGAGCCGTCCCAATGGAAATGTAGCCCAAGAATCTGCCTTTGTTTAAATGTTGGTTGTGACGTTCCACACGTGACGTCGCAGCGTTCTCGTATCAGCCTAGAATATCTAACGGACAAATATTCTGCTTTATCCGTGTCGTTGTTGGCCTTTGAACCTGCTCTTGTACCTTTAGGTTGGTCTGCAGATGATTTGTGGAGTTAAAAACAGCAGAAGAGTCTCTCAGGTTCAACGTTTGTGTTTACCGTCCAGGGTAATCAATCGGTTCCTGTCAAGACGCGTGACCTTGTGCCACCGGCGGCCATCTTGGCTCTAGTCCCGATGTAAACAAATGTAAAACGTCAAAGGAAATCTGCATAAACTGTTCCAACGTCAGAACAGAACAACGACAAACGACGTGGAACAGGAACACACATGTGGCTTTGTTCTAGTGACTTCTGCGCAGCATGCTAATAACGATTAGCATTAGCACAGGTCAAACGTAATGAACTCTGAGAAATCTTACAACAACAGAAACATGTGTCTGAAACGTTCCCTGTGGGTGTCTTAAAAACACGGAGCTCCACTTCCTGTTCCATTCATTCTTACGGGGAAGTCTCATTAAAATGAATGAATAATGAATGAAGACAAAGAGTGAGTTCCAGATGAGAATCACAGTCACATGTTCAGACCTTTACATCCCTGAGACAGCTATGTGTTTATAAAAGTGCTTTTGTCGCTAAGCTAATGCTAACGTACAATAAATGTGATCAATAATGTCCAAATAACAGCTCAAACTGAACTAACCCGTTCACAACAACATTCTATGAACTTTTATCATGTTTTATATTCAAGCTAACGTGTGTTAGCCTTTAGCTCTGAGACAAAAGCACTTTTTTAAACACAGAGGTTTCCTCGGTCACATGTTTACACGGGTAAAAGTCTGAACCTGCTGCAGTGATTCTCATCTGGAACTCGCTCTGTCACATCTTCTTTTACTTTCTTTGAGTGAGTTAAAAAGAGACAGAAACGTCTAGTGTAATCTCCCAAACAAGACTCAGCTATAAAGTGATATTTCTGCACTTTGGTGGTTCTTTTACACACATTTTTACACACACATTTTGGCGCACTATTGAACTGAATATTTGTATCAAGGTGATGCCAATACGACCCACACACTCCCAACACAAACGTGAACCTTTTTCTAAAGCACATTTTTGAGTAAAGTTCAAATCTGTTGCTAATTTCCCTCCATCTTTCAGCGCTTGCGCTCGTGTTTACACAGCACATTCACGAACGCTGACTTCGCCCTGCCGCGCGCTCCTCTGCGTCGCACGGCTCACAAGCGCACACACTCCCGAACGCGCGGCCATCGCGTCCAATTAGCGCGTTAGCTTTAGCGTCTGTGGTTACAGCAACAACGTGGGAGCCAAGAAAAACAGCGCGAGCCGCGAGTGAGGCGACGTGAGTTACGGTTCGCGCTCGGGGCCTTTCTGCTGCGAACTAATCAGGGAGATTTATGCCGGCGAGGTCGGAGGTCATGCTGGAGGCGCTGCGTTGTGGGCACGGAGCGACAACGAGCATTACACACTGAACTTTAAACGACACCCGCGTTAAAGTACCTGATTCAATTGTGAACACAGCTCTGGCGGTAATTGCCTACAAAAACGCGCTTTGTCGATCGAGAAGCGGGACGTGCGCTGTTAGCATGCTAGTAGTTGCTAGCTTTAGCGCTCTGCCCTCTGAGAAGAGCTTATGAACTCATCACGGTGAATAATTATGATGCTCAGACACTAGTTTGTGTTTTTAGACAGTAAACATCGGATACAGCCCCCCTGAGTGTGGAAGTAGTTTTGAAGAGGTGCTAAATTAGATCAAGTCTACGTGTTGCCATCCTCCGAAAAAGTTGATAACATTTTTTGAAAATCACAGAAAGTTGTGGTGCAGTCTTACAAACAAGAGTTTAAAGTGATATCTCTGCAGTTTTGTGCTTCATTTTACATTTTACGTACATTTTTGTGCGATACTTGTACCTTAAACAAGACAGACAATTGTACATCCTTAAATCATGTACAGCAAAAAATGTGGTTATATTGGAAAGGAAATAAGTCTTTTTGAGGAGGAGGACAAAGGTTTTTAAGTCACTGCAAGACAAAATACGGCACGTTCACGAAAACGGCAATTGCAATGATTTTATTTTATATTTATTTTAATATTACACGACGAATGAGCAGCGGTGGGTTTATAGTTTGTAATTCAATAGTTACTTTCACCACTCAATTGTACAGTCACTAACTATTACTTTTGGAGAGAAGTAATAGCTAATAATAACTATAATTACCTTTTTGAAGGCGCTTGCCCAACACGGTTTATAAATGTGATTTGATAGAATAATCGGATCAGCGCTGAAGAGCTTTTATCGATTGGTCACATTTGTCAAGCAATAACAAAGAAAACAATATAAATCTGGTTGGAAAAGGCCAGTAAAAGACAGATAATCCAGTATTTCAATGTGATTTTTTGGTGTGTGTTGGAAAATCGTCAACATTTTCTGTTTCGTTCCTGACTTTTGTTCGCACATTTGTAGCATCATTTCCTTGTCAAAAGCAGCTCCGCGCGAACAATCAGAGCGAAATCAGATCACTCACGCCCAACGGAGCGACATTTACGCAACAATCTGACAAGTTCTGGTCAGATTAATGGTGCGAACGAGAGCGCGGCGAGCGAGATCAAAAGCCAACGCTCGACACATCGGCAGAGAACTCAAAACCCAGAGTGTGAACTGGAGGCGCGAAGGTGTCGGCGACGAAGCGCACGTGTGCCGCCGCCGCCGCCGCCGAAGTGACGGAGAGACGAAGCAGAGACCCACAGAGCCGGGCCTCGGAAAAAACTGAGAAAAGACACGATAAACGAGAGCGTGAAGTGGTCGTTTACAAACTTGAACCTGAACCGAGACCGTCTACGGACACGTTGGACTGCGAAACCTTCTCTAATGGACAGAATCCTAGAGCGTAATCAAAGCGTCGAGATGTTGTCCCAGTTCTATTGTTTTCTTAAAAATAAACTTAAACATCAGACGTGATACACAAAGATCAGGCCTTAAAGTGGCTCCTACGCAAAGATCAGGCCTTAAAGTGGCTCCTACGCAAAGATCAGGCCTTAAAGTGGCTCTCAGCCTTTTAAAGTGGCTCTACGCAAAGTCAGCCTTAAGTGCTGCCTACGCAAAGATCAGGCCTTTAAAGTGGCTCCTACAAGAGAATGCCTAAAGTGCTCCTACGCAAAGATAAGCCTTAAAGTCTCCTACGACAAAGAATAGGCCTTAAGGTGGCTCCTACGCAAAGATCAAGCCTTAAAGTGGCCTCGACGCAAAGATCAAGCCTTAAAGTGGCTCCTACGCAAAGACCAGCTTAAAGTGGCTCCTACGCAGAGATCGAGCCTTAAAGTGGCTCCTAGCAGAATCAGCCTTAAAGTGGCTCCACAGCAGAAATCGGAGCCTTAAAGTGGGCTTCCACACCCAAAGATCGGGGAGCCTTTTAAAGTGCTCCCACACAAAATCAGAGCCTTAAAGTGGCTTCCTACGCAAAATTCGAGGCCTTAAAGTGGCTCCTACGCAAAGATCGGCCTTAAATGGCTCCTCACAAGCAAACGTAAGTGCTCTACCAAAATCGGGCTCTTAAAAGTGGCCCCACAAAGATCGGGCAATCTCTAAAAACGCTTGGGCTCCTTACACAAAATCTCTTACAATGCTCCGTACAAAAGCGGCCCTTAAAGGGCCTCACAAGATCAGGGCCTTAAAAGCGCTCCTAACAAAGACATCAGGCCTTATAACCGGCTCCGTACACAAAGACCGGCCTTAAAGTGGCATCCTACCAAAATCAGCCTTAAAGGCCCTCGACCAAAAATCGAGCCTTTAAAGTGGCTCCTACGCAAAATCGCCTTAAATCTCCTACGCAAAGTACCGGCGCTTAAAAGTGGGCTCCTACGCAAAATCAGCCTTCCTTAGTGGCCCTACGCATAGATCAGCCTTAAATGCTCCCACGCAAAATCAAGCCTTAAACCTCCTACGCAGGAGATCAGGCCTTAAAGTCCCTACTGCAGAGATCAGCTTAAAGCGGTCCTACGAAAGATTCAGGCCGTTAAGTGCTCCACGCGACAGGCCTTAAAGTGGCTCCTACGCAAAGATCAGGCCTTAAAGTGGCTCCTACGCAAAGATCAGGCCTTAAAGTGGCTCCTACGCAAAGACCGGGCCTTAAAGTGGCTCCTACGCAAAGACCGGGCCTTAATGTGGCTCCTACGCAAAGATCAAGCCTTAAAGTGGCTCCTACGCAAAGACCAGGCCTTAAAGTGGCTCCTACGCAAAGATCAAGCCTTAAAGTGGCTCCTACGCAAAGACCAGGCCTTAAAGTGGCTCCTACGCAAAGATCAGGCCTTAAAGTGGCTCCTACACACACCAAACTGTAGAAGAGTCTGACAGAACCACACAAGGTTCTGAGCCTCATTCATCACACTTTAAACACAAATCTAAATAAAAAAACTGAGGCAAAAATGTGAACGTTTAGGCCAATGTTCATCTAGTTTAGTCCAAAACTAAATAATAAGTCCAAAATCCGCTCTGTAAATGTGTTTGTGTCTTATTTCTGACGGCAGAAGATTCACTTTGATATCTTTTTTTAAATTCCGTAAAACAAGGTTTCGGTCGAGTCGTATAAGTAACTTCTATGACACTGTTGAAGTTCTAAAGATACACATTTATATCTGCTCTTGTGTTTTAACAATTGTGTGAACGTTGAGCTTCTCCTGCTTCTGTGTTTTTGTGGCAGAATCGTTTTCCATGAGATTTTCATAAAAACCATGTCATCTTCACTAAACGGTGTCTCTTTCTCTGCAGGTCACAGAAAGCATCGTCTCCAAACAGACATTTATAGGTGAGACATTTACGTTTACATTTGTGATCAGTAGATTGAATTGAAGTGACCTGTGTTTTCTTCTAAACGTCTCAGTTAGTTCTTGGCAGGTGAACAGGACAAACACCTACATTTACAGAAAAACATGTGTTACAAGTTTTCGTCATGTTTTCGCACAGAAATAAAGCGTTTTCGGTGTGAAAACGGCCCAAATATGTGACGTCTGAGTTGGATTAAATGTGAAAAATGGACAGAGCTGTTTAAATATCTTCATTTTGTCCACATTTTAGACACAAAAACATTTACAAAGCGGCTTTTGGATTTATTATTGAGTTTGTGACTGAAAATTGGCCTAAAAGCTCAAGCGTTGCCTCATTTATTAGACTTAAAAGTGTAATAAATGAGGCTCAGTCTTTAAGGCCTGATCTTCACGTCTCTGTTTATGTCCTTCTCATCTCACCAGTTCCGTCAGAGTCACTCACGTTTCTTTCTTCTTCTTCTTCTTCTTCTTCTTCTTTCTTGTGCAGAGGCGCGGACCATGCCTCGCACATTCAACTCCACGGGGTCAAAGTTCGTGACCTCGGTGCCGCAGCGACCCTCGGCTCACTTGACCCTGAGGGACTCCAGCTCTTCAGGTGAGGTTCAGACGTTCTCCGGGCCCGAGGTGGTTCAAACTCCGCCGGTTCCGACGCGGTTCATCAACTCCTGAGAACGTAAAAGGTTAAAAAAAAAAGCTCTAACAGACGTAACACAGCCAAATGAATGAATTAGACTCAAATAAATGTTGAAACTAAACAAAAATATACAGGCCTTATTCAGTTTCTTTTATTACAAGTCCATAATTCTTAACTTTGGTGAAATTAGCTTCAGTTTTGAAAAAAGATCTTGAAAAAAGCAGCTTCACTCTGACTTATATTTACCAAAGAAACTCTAAAATGGATCAGATTTTCCAGACAGAGATCAATCACGCGCTCCAGATGTTATTGGACTGGTTTGGACTTCAGAGCTCTGGACTTGGGCCTCAGAGCTCCTGCCGTGGACACGATAAATGGATACCTCGAGAGAATGTGAGTGAAGAGGTCAGAGCGACGTCTTTGTTCCGTCTATAAACTCGCACTGACATTTACGACACACAGAAGGAAACGCTCTTGATCAATGAGACGGGATTTTCCAAAGACTTTCACCACTTTAAAGGTGCACGTCATCCGTGACGCCAAAGGTCATTTCATCCCTGACAGTTTGGACTTAGGAGCCACTAACTGTCAGGAGGAGCCACTTTAAGGCCTGGTCTTCATGTCTCTGTGGGAGGAGCACGTCCCGGAGAAGTCTGTGGATGAAGTGGATTCAATGGGAGAAGGAAACATCTTCAGAAGTCGTTTCAGGTGAAAGTTTAAAACGTCGAGAGAGAAAAGTGACTAAAAACACAATGCAGTGTTTGGCTTTAAGTCGTAGTGTTTGGCTTTAGTGTTTTTGCTTGAAGTCCGCAGTGTTTGGCTTTAAGTCGCAGTTGTTTGGCTTTAAGTCGCAGTGTTTGGCTTTAAGTCGTAGTGTTTGGCTTTAAGTCGTAGTGTTTGGCTTTAAGGCTTTAAGTCGGCAGTACGATTGGCTGGCCACGGGCCGCGTGTCAGACGCTTCATCTGCGGCTTCGCGTGCCAATCGCTGGGGTGCTTCGACCGAGTCTGGCGACGCTCGGCTCCCGGTCGCACCGCGCTGTTTGAGGAAGGAAGACGCACCACACGCTCGGACCCTTTGACCTTTGGCCTTTGGCTACGCCGCAGAATAGCAAGCGCGCGGACTGGCACGGGAGAGCGAGCGAGGAGCGCGGGAACCCGCGACCGAAGAACCCGCGACCGGAACCCGCACGAGCCGCTTCGCCAAGTGTCTGAGGTTAAAACGCCAAGGACGAGAACAATGAGACGCCAACAGGAACAGGAAGTAGTCCCACAGCGTAAAGGAGACTCTGAAGCACAGCCTGGACTTAATGTGCATCAACAGGCTTTTCTCCTTTTCACTTCATTTGGTGGGCATTAAAGTCAATACGGCACATTTCACTAAAACACGATTCTATTTCAGATTCGACTCAACATTTGACCGTTGTTGTGTAACGTTTATTAATTGTACTTCCTGTTTGGACACGAGCACAGATATGACACAGGCAGAGGTCATTCCACAGCAGTTACCTAGCAACCAGACTGTCAACAAGAGCCCAAACCCACATGAATGACACGACAGTTCTGATCTGACACAATAACACCATAGAACACCTTTATTTAGTCCAACGACGGTTTAAACTGTCAGTTAGTGTGTCAGTTAAGTGTCTCTGTGTCGCACGCTGATGACATCACAGAGGGAGTCGGCTCTATTTCTTGTGTGCTTCTGTGAACGTAAGTATGTCGATAGTAAAGATTATCAAGGCGTAAAGAAGAGGGTTTTCTCTGGTCTTTAACCGGCCAAACCCACATTCCCTCTTCTACTTCCTTTGCCTCGGAACAGAAACCTGCCTTTTTAACACGCTTTTTTAGCCTTTCCCCTGCTTCAAAAACAATCATAAAATGACGTCTCGCTCTTTAAGTAAATGTAATGTCGACAGGCGAAAATTACCCCCGAAACATATTTGATTTCGCCGCAGAAATGTTCCAGGCCGTTCCCTTTCAAACGGACCCGTATGAAAGTGAAAAACGTAGGTCCCGGTCTGTTCCAATTTTTTGGGGGTTTTTTCGACCGTCCCTGGCTTATTTCTGAGGCATATTGTTTTGAAACAGCCGCGATTACAAAAGGCCGGCCGCGCCCACAGACCCCTGCTCCGCTGCACGTCGACACGAAGCCGCATTCGGAGAAATTGTTACATATTCCGTAAAAAACAAACGAGATGAGAATTGCCTTGTGTTTTGTGTCAAAGTCGCGTCCAAAAACCTCAACAAACCACAGATCATTTCTCTCACAACAGAGAGAATCCCCCCCCCCACAACCGTCCCCCCCCCCCGATAATCAAACGCTGCGCTCTGAGGTCTGATTCTTGCTGCAGAAGGTTGTGGCAAACGTTGAATCCGAAGGAGGCGCGCACTTTGCCTTTAATTCCACACTGACTGCTTCTTTTTGGGGGAGTCGTGTGTGTGTTTGTTGAAGCTCCAGGGAACTCTTTCAAGCCACTTTTGCTGCCATGAGTCAGAGCCTGATTTTGCGTCGCCCACATCAAGGAAGCTTTATTTCGGGGGTGAATATGGAAAACCGCACAGAAGGAAACGTGACCCTCACCAAATGAATGCTTTTATGTCTTTGTTGTTTAAGGAATAATACAAATAATTGACCTCTGACCTTCCCCTCTGACCTGCCCCTTCTGACCTCTGACCTGCCCCTCTGACCTCTGACCTTCCCTCTGACCGACCTTCCCCTGTGACCTCCCCTCTGACCTCTTGACCTGCCCCTCTGACCTTTGCCCTTTCCCTCTGACCTGTCCCTCTGGACCTTCCCCTCTGACCCTGCCCCTCTTACCTCTGACCTGCCCCTCTGACCTGTCCTTCTGACCTCTGACCTGCCCTTCTGACCTCTGACCGGCCCCTCTGACCTTTGCCCTTTGCCCTCTGACCTGCCCCTCTGACCTGGCCCTTCTGACCTCTGACCGGCCCCTTCTGACCTTTGCCCTTTCCCTCTGACCTGCCCCTCTGACCTTGACCTCTGACCTGCCCCTCTGACCTGCCCATCTGACCTCTGACCTGCCCTCTGACTTTGCCCTTTCCCTCTGACCTGTCCCTCTGACCTCTGACCTGTCCTCTTCTTCACAGGGTTCCCCATCCCCACCCGGGCCTGCACCAGTCCTGTCGTCATGTGGTCCGGTCCTGGGCCAATCAGAGCTTCGGGTCCCACCTGCACAACATGAGTCTGTCCAATGGGAAGCTCAAGGTGCCCAGGACGGACGGTACTACCTGTACTCCCAGGTACGCGTACTACACTACTGTTACCTCTACTTCAGATACTCACCCTCCCGTTGTACTTGTTTCAGGTGTACTCCAGATACTCACCCTCCCGTTGTACTTGTTTCAGGTGTACTTTCAGATACTCACACTCCCGCTGTACTTGTTTCAGGTGTACTTCAGATACTCACCCTCCCGTTGTACTTGTTTCAGGTGGTTACTTCAGATACTCACCCTCACCGCTGTACTTGTTTCAGGTGTACTCCAGATACTTACACTCCCGCTGTACTTGTTTCAGGTGTACTTCAGATACTTACACTCCCGCTGTACTTGTTTCAGGTGTACTCCAGATACTTACACTCCCGCTGTACTTGTTTCAGGTGTACTCCAGATACTTACACTCCCGCTGTACTTGTTTCAGGTGTACTTAGCTAAGATACTTTAACTCCCCGCTGTGTACTTGTTTCAGGTATGTACTTCAGATACTCACCCTCGCCGTTGTACTTGTTTCAGGTGTACTTCAGATACTTACACTCCCGCTGTACTTGTTTCAAGTGTACTTCAAGATACTCACCCTCCCGTTGTACTTGTTTCAGGTGTACTTCAGATACTCACACCTCCCGTTGTACTTGTTTTCAGGTGTACTTCAGATACTCACCCTCCCGTTGTACTTGTTTCAGAAGTACGTTCAGATACTCACCCGCCGTTGTACTTGTTTCAGTGTTACTTCAGATACTCACCCTCCCGTTGTACTTGTTTCAGGTGTACTCCAGATACTTACACTCCCGCTGTACTTGTGTTCAGGTGTACTCCAGATACTGTACACTCCCGCTTGTACTTGTTTCAGGTGTACTTCCAGATACTACACTCCCGTTGTACTTGTTTCAGTGTACTTCAGATACTTACACTCCCGCTGTACTTGTTTTCAGGTGTACTCCAGATACTTACACTCCTGCTGTACTTGTTTCAGGTGTACTCCAGATACTTACACTCCCGCTGTACTTGTTTCAGGTGTACTTCAGATACTTACACTCCCGCTGTACTTGTTTCAGGTGTACTTCAGATACTCACCTCCCGTTGTACTTGTTTCAGGTGTACTTCAGATACTTACACTCCCGCTGTACTTGTTTCAAGTGTACTTCAGATACTCCACCTCCCGTTGTACTTGTTTCAGGTGTACTTCAGATACTCACCCTCCCGTTGTACTTGTTTCAGTGTACTTCAGAATACTTCAACCCCGTTGTAACTTGTTTCAGAAGTACTTCAGATACTCACCCTCCCGTTGTACTTGTTTCAGGTGTACTTCAGATACTCACCCTCCCGTTGTACTTGTTTCAGTGTACTTCAGATACTCACCCTCCCGTTGTACTTGTTTCAGGTGTACTTCAGATACTCACCCTCCCGTTGTACTTGTTTCAGGTGTACTCCAGATACTTACACTCCCCTGTGTACTTGTTTCAGGTGTACTTCAGATACTTACACTCCCGCTGTACTTGTTTCAGGTGTACTCCAGATACTTACACTCCCGCTGTACTTGTTTCAGGTGTACTCCAGATACTTACACTCCCGCTGTACTTGTTTCAGGTGTACTCCAGATACTTACACTCTCCGCGTGTACTTGTTTCAGGTGTACTCCGATACTTACACTCAGTCCCGCTGTACTTGTTTCAGGTGTACTTCAGATACTTACACTCCCGCTGTACTTGTTTCAGGTGTACTTCAGATACTTACACTCCCGCTGTACTTGTTTCAGGTGTACTTCAGATACCCGTCTCCTGCCTCCAGTGAAGGAGACCAGCGCAGCGTGAGCCACCAGTTGGTCCAGTGCGTCTACAAGAAGACTTCCTACCCGAGCCCCATTCAAGTGAGTACTTTAATACTATCTAGAATACTGGGAAAAAAGTCGATTTCAAATGTCAATTATTCAGATTCCGTTCAAATCTGCGCGTTTTGAATGTCGTAGTTCCAAAAGTAAAAGAAGTGTACTTAAGTAGCGTTTTGAGCTATCTGTACTGTACTTACGTCACTTTAACACTCCTTTAACATGCTTTTCCAAATGCTGTATGCCTGGTCCGTAATGTGTCGCGGCCGTCGCTCGTTCCAGACGCCCTTTGACCTCTTGTCTGTCTCGCGCAGTTGCTGAAGGGCGTCGGGACAAAGTGCTGGGCCCCCGACGCCGAGTACGCGCTGCACTCGGTCTACCAGGGTGGGCTGTTCGAGCTGCGCGCCGGCGACGAGCTCTTCGTCTCCGTCTCGTCCCCGAACATGTTCAACGCCGACGACTCCTCCAGCTACTTCGGCGCCTTTCGCTTGGACCTCTGAAGCCAAAGACGTCCACGGAGTCACAGGGACCTTCGAGCGGGACCTTCGAGCGGGACCTTCAAGCGGGACCTTCGAGCGGGACCTTCGAGCGGGAACTGCGCGGTTGATTTTGGAACATGTCGGGGGTCTACTCGCTTCTGAAAGACGTTTAAAGACTTTGTAAAGAGGGAAACACTGAACACTTTCAAGCAGATTCGCCGTTTTAATTCCCTCTAGCTTTTTAATATCAATTTCTTATCAGTCCGTCAAATAAGTGCAATCATTTGGAATAGACTGTGACCATTTTTTTCCTCCACGATTTTTCTCGAAGGATTTCACGTTTTCGGTGGAATCCAGGTTCACGATTCCAAAACCGCCTTCGTTTTCTTTGCTGCCTGAACTTTCACCGCGGATCCCAGCGTTCCGACGCCAAATTTGCCTTCCCGGAGTGAATCGAACTTTATTTTGTATAATTGCAGACTTAAGAATGTATGGATGATGATGATGATGATGATGATGATGATGATGATGATGATGAACTCGTGGAGAATGCGAGAAGCGATCAAACCAAAGCAAAAACAAGATGTGGAATTGAACTGGTGCCATGAGCGTGCTGTACAGAAGAGTGTGAGAATGAATATGTGTTTTAGCGGATGGACTGGGACCACTCGGACGCTTTTGTAAAAAAAAAAATTTAAAAATGAAAAAAATATATATATATACAAAAGATGTGGATTTAAAAGTGCAGATTGACTTTTTTTGTACTGGACTTTGTAAAAACACGGAGGAGCCGGAGGAGGGAAGGTTCCATGAGCTCTAAATGACAACGTTCTACTGTAACACAAACGACGTTTAATATTTCCAGCCGAACTCCAATCAGTATTTTTATGTTTCGCGACGCCCCCTGATGTTAGCGACGGCATGTTACGCTTTGTGTGTTCCACGTGTGTTCCACGTGTGTTCCACGTGTGTTTCTCTTGTGTTCCTCTTGTGTTCCTCGTGTGTTCCTTTCGTGTTCCACGTGTGTTCCTCTCATGTTCCACATGTGTTCCACGTGTGTCCTTTGTGCGTTCTTTGTGTGTTCCTCGTGTGTTCCTCTTGTATTCCATGTGTGTCCTGTGTGTGTTCTTTGTACGTTCTTTGTGTGTTTCTCTTGTGTTCCACGTGTGTTCCTCGTGTGTTCCGCTCCTGTTCCACGTGTGTTCCTCTTGTGTTCCACGTGTGTTCCTCTCGTGTTCCACGTGTGTTCCTCTCGTGTTCCACATGTGTTCCACGTGTGTTCCTCTTGTATTCCACTTGTGTCCTTTGTGTCCTTTGTGCGTTCTTTGTGTGTTCCTCGTGTGTTCCTCTTGTATTCCACGTGTGTCCTTTGTGTCCTTTGTGCGTTCTTTGTGTGTTCCTCTTGTGTTCCTCGTATGTACTTTGTGTGTTCCTTGTGTGTTCTTTGTGTGTTCCTTGTGTGTTCTTTGTGTGTTCCTCGTGTGTTCTCTGCTTGTTCCTTGTGTGTTCTTTGTGTGTTCCTCGTGTGTTCTCTGCTTGTTCTTTGTGTGTTCTTTGTACGTTCTTTGTGTGTTCCTCGTGTGTTCCTCTTGTGTTCCTTGTGTGTTCTTTGTGTGTTCCTCGTGTTTTCTCTGCTTGTTCTTTGTGTTCTTTGTGGTGCAGCAGTTAGCACTCTCTCCGCACAGCAAGAAGGTCCTGTGTTCTTTGGCGTTTGCATGTTCCACCTGTGTCAGTGTAGGTTCCCTCCGGGAGTTCTGCACAATCTCCCTCTGGACAAGCTTCTGCTTCTCCTTAGATGTTTTCTCTGCTCGAGACTTCTCAAACACAGACATCTCATCCATGATCACGGGATTTGTCTTTCCACATGGTTGTTTCAGAAATGAGAAGCCGCTCACTGTTTGTCCAGTAGGAGGAGCTGTTTGTCAAAACCCTGAGTTTATCCGAGTTTGACAATCCAACATGTCGGCTCCGCTCTCTGTGAGTCTGTTCCTGCGCTGCCGTTGAGCCTCTGCCGTTTCAAATGTACCGCGATGCTAATGTCGCTAATGCTAATGTCGCTAGCATGTCAACAGAAGCAAACAGATTCACTCTCAGGCAATGCTTTATAAACTGTAAATGCAATAACACCAAACTGGATTCCCGTTTCGGCTGCTTGGAGCTCTTTCCGGGTTTGTATTCCTCGTTTTGAGTCGTTGTTGCTGGTCTGCAAACGACAACATGACCCAAAAACACAACCATTTACTTGTATTCTGTTGTTTTGTTCACCACACGCGCTGATACAACCCTCCTCCTCCGGCTCACACTTTTGTTTTGTTCCAATATCTTTCCGGTTAAACCTGTGAAGCCACATTCTTCCGCACGCTAACACGCTAACACAACACCACAGACTGTTGATTCCAGGTTAGCTCCGACGCTAACGCTAACCACTCAAGCACTACAGGAAAACCGCTGTGTCCGTGTTATTGCTGTGATCTCTTTTTTGAATGTATGTGTAAATGAAAAAATTGTGAGAAATTCTTTGTTTTTATATATAAAACCACTAAATTTCTGTTTTAAATTTGGATTTGTACTTTTTTTTTTTGTACATTGCGATTTTGGTGCTTGAGAAGTTGAGATTGATGGTACCTGAACGATTTCTTTTGTATTGAAAGTTAAAAATGTGTCAAAAAATGGACTAAAACGAAGCAGCAAAAAAAAAGAGAAAAGCACAAGTTTAAAGGTGTAGTGTGAAGACGATCCAGCTTTTATACAATTATTCTGGTTTTACGCTTGGAAAACATTGAGATGGACAAGTTTAAATGCCAAACTGGGACAAAGTTACACATTGCACCTTTAGATAGTTTTGAGGAGAATAGTCAGGGTCTTCACGAGATATTTTATGCAACAAATCATGATTCAACGGACGCCTTATAATGAACAATAATGTACAAAACTGTTATTTTTGTATTGAAATCAAATGACCACTGAGCGCGTTGAACAGAGGCTGCGTTTGAAGACTGTGGGAAAATGAAGCCAACATTGTGTGAAATTAAAAAGAAAATGACGGAAATTGTATAAATGTTTAGATTCGTTTGAGTCCGAGGTCTGATTCTGTGTCCGAGGAGCCGTTTCCGACAATCGTTTTTTATAAAAAATGGTAATTATTTTAAACATTTCCCTTGGTTCAATGTTTTTTATTGCATTTCTTACATACTTTCCTGGTATAATTAGTAGTGGTTCACAAAGAAGGAGATTCCAAACTATTTTGCAATGATTACAATGAATTTAATCTATATTTCAACTGAAAACAGTAAATTTTTTTGTTAAATAAGGTCAAATAACACAATAAATCTTTGTAGGTTCATTAATCAATATATTTCTTTGCCATTCCAACATGAGAGACAATTGTTCCTCAAGGCCGTTTTCCAATGTTTTGACACTAGAAATTATCGTCTTTTTCATTTTGCATCGGGACTCGAGTTGTTTTTTTGTGGTCAATAAAGCAATAAAGTCGATGACGCTCCTGCAGAACGTGACAAAACGCGCTGCGGACGAGACGACGACATGTAGATCGTTAGAATCGCCCAAAAAAACGCAATCTTAATGACGATTCTGAAGTATTTGTGACGATGGTTGAATCGTTCCCAGATGAGGGCGTATTTTTGTGGATCTGGCTTCATTTCCCACAGCGTTTCAGAGCTTCCTTTGACGCCGCGTTGATGATAAAGCGTCGGTTTTGGGCGTGTTGATTCTGTGAGCACCTAAACTTCATCATAAAATGAAATGGAATGTAATAAAAAAAGTTTTAAAGGAATTGTTCTTTCATTAGCGTTCCGTCTCGTTGTCTTGGGTCATTGCGGATCGTTTGAGTTTTGTTCGGATCTCCGTTAGCGGCACATTTAACGACGTTAGCTTGCGCGTCCTTTTTGTTGTTAAATTACAATAAAGGAATGCGCAATTCTATTAAAACACAACAGAAAGAATAATACACCGAAAAATGTGCATAAATATTAACTTTACGTGATAATAACAGAAAGAATAACAACAGAAAATGTTAATCACAATAAATTACAGTGACTTATTTTAAAGCCCCTGTACGTACTTTTTTAGCCACAAAATTAGACTAAAATGAAATAGTGGTTTTGTTGTATTTATTGCGCCGAAAAACATAGAAAAACCTTACCATTGAGCTGCCGCCTCTCCACAAACCCTGCACGTTTCAATGCAAATGCTGTTCCTTTGGCTGTAATGTTCCACAGCATGGCATTAAACTTGTGCATGCGTGCGGAGAACGTGCAGAACGTTGTGCGACTTGTTCCACGGCAGCTCACAAAGGGTTAGATATGAAAAGAATGAAACTTTTGGAACGTAAAAGTTCCATGAAGTTCCCTGGCCAGTGCTAACGTCTCTTTAAAAAGTACGTGCTTCTGTCGCTAAGCTAATGCTAACATGCAATAAATGTGATCAATAATGTTCAAATAACGGCACAAAGTGAACTAACCTGTTCACAAAAACAGTCTATAAACTTTTGTCATCAAGTTTGTGTGTTTTGTATTTAAGTTGGATCCAAAATGGCTCCCACACATGGCTCCGTGTCGCGGTTTCGTGGCGTTCATGTGGGACTCACCGGTACAACGCGGAGTAAATCCTGCGTTCGTCCCGTCTCCGGTTTGGCTCGTCTCCCTTGACGACACCCAAACATCGCACACGTTTCTGAACAAATCGACTCTTGAATCCTCCTGAACTGCACTTTTTCATCCTGAGCACGACCTCAGCGATGCGCAGAAAGGCGTGGCTAAAGCTAGCGGCCCTGAGGAACAGTTTTGCCTCAATGTCTTTGCCTTCCGTGCAAAGCCTTAAACTTGAACTGTGTGCGATTGAATTGAAGCTGAACTGTACTTTGGTCGGGGATTGCATCATCTGGACTCTGTTTGTGGAACATCTCCCCTCCTCATGTTTCCTTCTGGGACCCTTGTAAACTCTCACTATTCTTTTACCGCTATTTATATTGTCCATTATCTGTGTTTTACGAGGTGCTCCTGAACGCCTCTCGAGCCAGTTTGTCGTTCAGGCTCCAAACTAAACAGAGACGTTGACATGAAAGGGGGTCCGCGGGGCCTGAGAAGCATAAAAACGTAGAACATTACTCAAGTCAAAGCACTGAGACGTGGGCCAACGTTTTACGGGACACGTTCTGCAAAATGGACTTTTTAAAAGAGCGTTCAAGCCTGTGTGAGTGGTTTTCTCTTCTCGCTCTCATGCTCCTGAAGTTGTGTTTCCAGTTCCCGTCCTCTTCGTTCTCCTACAAACCGTGGATGCTTGACTTGATTTGACGTGTTTTGGGTTAAATCATTGACAGAAAGCGTTGTGTTCTTCGGTCCTGCCACTGGTGTTCGGGCCTCATTGGCTTTGAAACCTCGGTTCAAACTAAGAGCGAATGACAAACGACACATTTCACATGATTTGGCTTTTCTCTTTGACGCCGACGACTCCGAAACATTTGCCTCCAGCCGAGACGACGACAGCTCGCGTCGAGCTCGCGTCGAGCTCAGCCGCCGCGTTTGGCGTCTTCTGAAAGAGCAAAACCGCGAACGTCAGTCACAGAAGCGGGTCGAGCGCGGTGTGGGCCGGCCCATCGTCAGACCCGGGACAGTCAGCGCCAAACTCTTCGCACAGACACAAAGAGCAGCTCACAAACATCTGCGGAGCATCAGCCGCTCACTGCTCGTCTGTTTGGAGCCCGCGCACGTGTTTACTCTGGAGCACAAGCTCTAGCGCTGAGCTAACCCACAACCTGCAGCTGAAGGTCAGGGGGACCACCAGCAGGGGGCCAGGCCACGTTTAGTCCTGACTCTGGCACCAGCAGGAGGCCGGGCCATGTTTAGTCCTGACTCTGGCACCAGCAGGAGGCCGGGCCATGTTTAGTCCTGACTCTGGCACCAGCAGGAGGCCGGGCCATGTTTAGTCCTGACTCTGGCACCAGCAGGAGGCCGGTCTGTTTAGTCCTGACTCTGCACAGCAGGAGGCCGGTCCACGTTAGTCCTGGACCTGGCACAGCAGGAGGCCGGTCCATTCGTCCTGACAGACCCAGCGAGGAGGCCGGCCATGTTTTAGCCCTGACTCTGGCACCAGCAGGAGGCCGGGCCATTTTAGTCCTGATCTGGCACAAGCAGGAGGCCGTGCACGTATCCTGACAGCACCAGCAGGCGGTCAGTGGATTCTGAGGTGAACTTGACCTTTGGCCTCGTCCCTGTGTGGCCTGTGGAAACCATTGTCATTAAAATAAAGGCGTTTGAAATAAGTGGTGAAACTCAAACCGAAGGGGGGATTTCCCTCATTATCCATCGTTAGTGGTAATTGCGCGCCGTTTTGGGCCACGGAGCAGCTGAAGGTTTCACCAAATCCGCCGGTTCTCCGCCTCGGAGCTGGAGACGCACTTTCGGTTCTGGTGGTCCGACTCCAGAAACAGTGACAGCTGGAAACGCGCAGCAGCAGTTTTCGGTGCAACTTGACCCGAATCACAGGAAAGAATCGACATTATTCCACGTCAGAACGGTTGTGAAAAGGAGTGTTCGCGGTTTGATTTTCAGCCCTCCGATCCGTTTCACAAAGTGCGGTGGGTTTGTGTGGCAGAAGACATCGGGTATCGACGGTTCCTCCTGGCGTTTGTGCTCACGTAAGAGTAACATGCGCTTCAGAAATAGTCGTACTCCAGTTGTGTTTGCTCGGCGGGTTCCGGCTCTGGTCTTGTTCTCCAGCTCGGGCTTGTACCTGAAGCATACTTTTTACTCCCCGAGGCCGGATCCGAGCCATTCACGAAAAGGAATTTAGAAGGTCCAAGTTTGTGTGTGTGTTGTGTGTGTGTGTGTGTGTGTTTGTGTGTGTGTTGTGTGTGTGTGTGTGTGTGTGTGTGTGTGTGTGTGTGTGTGTGTGGGACGTCGCTAACAGTGACTGGAAGCAACGCAAATGGGACTAAAGGCAAAAAAAAAGAAAGAAAAAGGTGACTAAAGCAACAAAATTTCACAAAGCAACAAAAATTAAAAAAAAATGTGACTAAAGGTAAAAAAATACAACAAAAATTGAACTAAAGCAACAACCAATTTGACTAAAAAAACAAAAATACAAAAAACATTTATAAAAATAAAAAAACATTTGACAAAAAAACCAAACCAAACACATTTTTTTACTAAAGGCACAAAAAAATGGACTAAAGGCAAAAAATGTTTTACTGGAAGCAAAAAAGTTACTAAAAGCAACAAAATATATATATATTTTTTACTAAAAGCAACAAAAATGTGACTAAAGGCAAAAAATAAATACTACAACAACGTAACTAAAGCAACAACAAATTTGACTTAAAAAACAAAAATACAAAAAAATTTGATAAAAAAAACTAAAATAAAAAATCATTTGACAAAAAAACCCCAAAAACCTAAAAATGTTACTAAAGGCACAAAAAAATTGACTAAAGGCAATTTTTTTTTTTTTACTGAAAGCAAAAAATTTACTAAAAGCAACAAAAATGTGACTAAAAGCAAAAGAAAAAAAAAGATTGATTAAAAGAAACAAAAATACAACAAAAAATTTAGAAAAATACAACAAAAATGTGACCAAAAGCAACATAAATACAACAAAAGTAGTATAGCTGTTATTACCTTTTGACATGGTTCAGCTGCTCAACTGCGAGCGTCAGCAGCGTTACTTTGGTACTTTTACTTCAGTAGATTTGTACATGTGATACATGTGAGTACGTGTTTTGCGCTTGTATCTGTACTTTTTCTACAAGTAATGATAATTGAGTACTGCCTCCACCACGGCAAGTAAAGGTACAAAAACTCATTCTTTACGTTCATCTCCAGTTCATTCAGTTGAAGCAGCACTAGATTTGATTCATAATATAAAAGATATTTGGAGAAAATGTGCATGAAATAACTGTCGTCTTTTACGAAATGTCCCGCGGTATGGCATTAAACCCGAGGTCAGACCCGTTCTGCTGACTCGCTCCTGTGTCGCGTTAAAAGTCCTCACTGACGAATCGAGTTGTGAACGAAGCTTTGTGTCGCAACCGACTGGAGAATGTGAAAAATGCAGATGTGACTTAAGGCGCTAACACGGCGCTAACACGGCGCGTAACACGGCGCTAACACGGCGCGCTAACACGGCGCTAACACGGCGCTAACACGGCGCTAACACGGCGCTCTAAACACGGCGCTCACACGGGCTAAACGGGCTCTAACACGGCGCTCTAACACGGCGCTCTAACACGGCGCTCTAACACGGCGCTCTAACACACGGCGCTCTAACACGGCGCTCTAACACGGCGCTCTAACACGGCGCTCTAACACGGCGCTCTAACACGGCGCTCTAACACGTCTAACACGGCGCTCTAACACGGCGCTCTAACACGGCGCTCTAACACGGCGCTCTAACACGGCGCGCTCTAACACGGCGCGCTCTAACACGGCGCTCTAACACGGGGCGCTAACACGCCGCTAACACGCCGCTAACACGCCGCTAACAACGCCGCTAACACGGCGGCGCTATGTGTCCACAGTTAGCTTAAGATTAAATCACGTTTGACCCGCTGCAAAAAGAAGGCCGCACACACTGCAACTTCAGGCAGGTTTTACTTTCTTGACTTTTCTCTCAAACATTACACTTTCACAAACAGAACTGCTGCACTTCGAGATGTTTTATTATTCCATCGACTCCACAGATGTTTTAGCATCTGCACGCGCCACAGTGACACAAGAGCGTGCTCAGATCGCATTTGAATCCTGATTTATTCAAGTTGAACTCCCAAAGGAACTGGTGCAAAGTTCAAACCGCGGGTGTTCGAACGGACACATTCTGCTGCCGTAACCTAGGCAACAAACGATTTATGGACATTATACAAATGTCGACAAAATGAAGACGTTCAAACCTGCTCTGTTCATTTTTCACGTTTTAAAGTAAACGACACTCAAATTGATATCTCTAAATGTAAGATTTGTTCTTGTTCGTCTGCAGAGAATTTGAAAAAGCGATTTTTTTGTTGATTTATTTACATTTTAATGGCAGAAGATCAGTTTATTGTCCAAAGAAGGACGAAAGCTCTATCGGAAACTAACTCTGCAGTTCAGTCATTGGTTGAATTTAGAGTCCATGTTTAGACCTAGAATAGTCCTCTCTCTCTCCCCCTTCCCTCCTCTCCTCCCCCTCCTCCCCTCTCCCTCTCCCCCTCCCCCTCTCTCCCTCTCTCCCCCCCTCTCTCCCCCTCTCCCCTCCCCCTCTCCTCTCCCCTCCTCTCCCCCTCTCTCCCCTCCCCTCCCCTCTCCCCCCCTCTCCCCCACTCCTCTCCCTCCTCTCCTCCTCTCTCCCTCTCCCCCTCTCTCCCCTTCCCCTCTGCCCCTCCCTCCTCTCCCCTCCCCCCTCTCCCCTCTCCTCCCCCTCTCCCTCCTCTCTCTCATCTCCTCCTCCCTTCTCTCTCCTCTTTCCCTCTCCCCGCCTCTCTCCCTCTCTCCTCCTCTTCCCCTCCTCCTCCCCTCTCTCTCTCCCTCTCTCCCCCTCTCCCCTTCTCCCTCTCCCTCCTCCTCCCTCTCCTCTCTCTCTCCCCCCTCTCCCTCTCCTCTCTCCCTCCTCCCCTCTCCCCTCTCCTCCCACCTCTCCCCCTCTCCTCTCCACTCTCCCCTCTCCCCCCTCTCTCCTCTCCCCCCTCAGTAGCCCTTTCCCTCGCGTCTCATTGTTCAGGTTAACTCTGGCTCGGCCTTCTTTGTCTGTGCAGGAAGTTTGGGCTTTTCCAAATCGTTTCATAAACCTATTCCTGTCAAGGAAACGGAATCCAAAATAATAGAGGTGGCAGGAGAAAGTACAGAGCCAGCAGGGTGGGACGGTAATGACGCCTCTGCTGGGGCTCGGGCTGACGCACGTCCCCTGGGGCTCGGGCTAATGACGGCCCCTCTTGCTGGGCTCGGGCCTAATGACCCCCCGCTGGGGCTCGGGCCTGAGCACTGCCCCCGCTGGAGCTCAAGCCTAAGAACGCCCCCCCTGCTGGAGCTCGGGCCGAAGAACTCCCCCGCCTACATCACCTCACAAACAGTACCAGCTTTATACTACTCCGTTCAATATTTTCAAGATCGCACGGTTCAAGATAGAGTAATGTCCACGTTGGCACGTATGTTCAGTGTGATGTGTTTAGACCTGGTTTGGACCTGGTTTTGATGTGGTTTGGATCTGGTTTAGACTTGGTGAAGGTTCACACTCGCACTTGGACCACATCAGAATTTGGATTAAACTGGGACTAAATTTGGAGTAAACCAAGACTAAAATAAGACCAAACCATGTCTACTTCTGGATTAAACTGGATTAATTTGGGCTCAAGACAAGAGTCCTCAGTCTTTAGAACATTTTGACCATTTTTATTCCCTTTACTGGTGAAAATATTCTCAAAAATCAAGACTTATTTATCCATCCATCTTCTTCCGCTTTATCCGGGCCGCATCGCGGGGGCAGCAGTCTAAGCAGGGACTCCCAGACTTCCTTATCCCCAGACAATTCCTTGTCCTGGGTCTTCCCCGGGGCCTCCTCCTGGTCTTTGGACTCAGCTCCTTCTTTACCACAACGGTCCGATGCAGCGACCGCATCACTGCAGACGCTGCACCGATCCGCCTGTCAATCTCACGCTCCATCCTTCCCTCACTCGTGAACAAGACCCCGAGATACTTGAACTCCTCCACTTGGGGCAAGGACTCCCCACCCACCTGGAGAGGGCAAGCCACCTTTTTCTGATTGAGAACCATGGCCTCAGATTTGGAGGTGCTGATTCTCATCCCAGCTGCTTCACACTCGGCTGCAAACCGTCCCAGTGCATGTTGCAGGTCCAGGTTTGATGGAGCCATCAGGACAACATCATCTGCAAACAGCAGAGATGAGATCCTGTGTTCTCCAAACCGGACCTCCTCCGACCCCTGACTGCGCCTAGAAATTCTGTCCATAAAAACAATGAACAGAACCGGTGACAAAGGGCAGCCCTGAGGAGTCCAACACGCACTGGGAACAGGTCTGACTTACTGCCGGCAATGCGAACACAGCTCCTGCTCCGGTCATACAAGGACCGGACAGCCCTGAGCAAAGGGCCCCGGACCCCATACTCCCGCAGCACCCCCAAAGGGCACCCCGTGGGGCACGGTCGAAAGCCTTCTCCAGATCCACAAAGCACATGTGGACTGGTTGGGCAAACTCCATGAACCCTCGAGCACCGATGGAGAGTATAGAGCTGGTCCAGTGTTCCACGACCAGGACGAAAACCACTCTGCTCCTCCTGAATCCGAGGTTCGACTATCGGTGGGATTCCCCTTTCCAGTACCTGGAATAGACCTTACCAAGGAGGCTGAGGAGTGTGATCCCTCTATAGTTGGAACACCCTCCGGTCCCCCTTCTTGAACAGAGGGACCACCACCCCGGTCTGCCAGTCCAGAGGCACCGTCGACCAAGACAGTCCTACAACATACACTTTAGGTACCCGGGGCGTATTCTCATCCACCCCCGGAGCCCGCCCCGAGGAGTTTGCCAACAACCTCAGTGACTTCGGCTTGGGTGATGGATGAGTCAGCCTCCGAGTCCTCCGTCTCTACTTCCTCTTCGGAAGACGTGGGATTTTGGAGGTCCTCAAAGTACTCCTTCCACCGTCCGACGACATCCCCAGCAGGTCCCCACCCGCACCGTAAACGGTGTTGGTGGAACACTGCTTCTCCCTCCTGAGGCGCCGGGGCAGTTTGCCAGAATTTCTTTGGGCCGACCGATAGTCCTCTTCCATGGCCTCCCCGAACTCCTCCCAGACCAAGCTGCAGTACGCCTGGCCCGCGATACCCGTCAACGACCTGGTGCCACGTGCACTGGTGGACCCCCTTGTGCTTGGTGGACCCCTTGTGCTTGAACATGGTGTTCGTTATGGACAGTCCGTGACTAGCACAGAAGTCCAATAACTGAACACCGCTCGGGTTCAGATCAGGGGGCCGTTCTTCCCAATCACCCCTCTCCAGGTGTCACTGTCGTTGCCACGTGGGCGTTGAAGTCCCCAGTAGAGTCCCCGGTCGGTGCACTGTCCAGTACCCCTCCCAGGGACTCCAAGAAGGCCGGGTACTCAGCACCGTTGTTCGGCCCGTAGGCCGACACCACAGTGAGAGACCTGTCCCCAACCCGAAGGCGTAGGGACGCGACCCTCTCGCGGTAAACTCCAATGCTCCCCGCCAGCCCGCAACACCAGAGAAGTGGAGCGTCCAGCCCCTCTCAAGAGGATGGGTTCCAGGGCCCAAACTGTGCGTGGAGGTGAGGCCGACTATATCTAGTCGGAACCGTTTAACCTCCCGCACAAGCTCAGGCTCTTTCCCCCCCAGCGAGGGGACGTTCCATGTCCCCAGAGTTAGTCTCTGCGTCCAGGGATCCGGTCGTCGAGGCCCCTGCCGTCGACCGCCGCCCAGATCCCTCTGCACCAGCCCCTTACGGATGTATTGATAATTCAAATATTTCCAATTTTTAACAACAAAATTAACATAAACATCAAGACATATGTTAATTCAAGCACTGTAATGCGTATTTTTTCAATAGAGTTTGTTCTAAAACCTGCTGAAAATAAAAGTATGTAAATCAAAACTCACTCGCAGCTCTTTTTACTGATATAATTCATTCATTCATAAAACAAGCGTCCTGAAAATGTGGACAAACTTAACACGACGTCGATAAACTTGACACGCACATTCAACGTCATGAAGTTTAGTGCCGTTTTGTTTCGTCAGAGTCATATTTCAGAAAACGCCGCAGCGTGGACGCCGTTACACAAGACGCCGTGTGAAGTTAGAGCCCACGTTTTATCTCAGAAGTTTGTGTTTTTGTTTGTGTTTGTTTCTTTGCAATCCAAACTTCCAGGTGAACAGATGGAGACAAACTGAGACTTTACCTGAGTGTTTCTGTTACAAAACGTAAAAAACAAAACTAGTTCTTTGTTTAAAGCGGTTTAAACGTATCAGGGTGGGGGTCCGTCTGCGATTGCCGGTTCGGGAAACACACATCAGTCTGACGTTTGGTTTGACGTTTCTCTGATTGGTTCGTCCGCCTGTCAATCACGCTGCGACTGATGATTTATTCAAACGTAAACGTGATGGAGGAAATGCAGCGCTTTGCCTGATTTGTTCAAAGTTTCAGAGAGTTTTGTCATATTTCTGTGCTTAAAAGATGATCCAAAGGCAAAAACAAAAACCTTTTAAAACTTCAACTTTTGGAAATACATTTGTTCTTATTTTTATACTATATTGTTTTTTCTTGCCGTTTAAATTTAAGTTCAGGAAACATTTCAAAGTCAAAGATGAATCACATTGATCCACATGATTTTTCAGGTGAAAAATGTCTCCTTGTGATCAATCACTTTGGACACTTTAATGTTCTTTCTTGAGTCGAAAACAGGATTTGTACGATTTTGGTGTAAAATGGGTGATGAAGTAAGACCTTGTATTATTCCAGATGTAACATGTCATGACAGTTCAGGTGAGATTATGGGTCATGTTTGTAGGGAGGATATGGAACTTAGAGATATATTTTACAAACAAAAAAGGAACAAAAACACAATAATAAAGCAAATTTAAATCTTATCTGACCTTCTGAAAGTTCAGTTTGTAGTTTCCTTATTACTTTGTTTCAAGAGCTCAGTTTATTTTCAAATGGCTTATGGTCAGGCCAGTCAGGAACAGAAATAAAACCTACAGTTCCCAGCTCTGCTGCCCTAGGGAGCCAACTATACTGGGGGCAGTATGGAGCTGGAGCACTTCCTCTGTTTCCTACTACTTTTCTATCAAACAATATTTAATATTTAATTTCACTTGTAATTTGTTTCATCGCTTTTCCTTCTTTTTTCTCCACTTCCCCGACGGGAGTGGAGCAGGCACATCGAGGACCTGTGGATCCAGATGCTCCTCAGCTGCTGGAGAAACAGTCTCTACTCCATATGAACGGTTCTTTCATCGGCCTCAGAAGACCTGGTTCCTCCTGAGTGGTTTCCAGCTCCGTTTCCGGAGGGAGTGGGATCTCTCCTTCACTGTGGAACTCCTACAGGTTCTACTTTTTCCCAAAGAGGTTTGGTAGTTTTTCCTGGCCGAGAAGGAGGGTCTAAGGACAGGGGGGCTTGGGACATCTGTCTGAGGACACAGGACGCTGGGACATTTCCAAGTCCCTATGAACATTGTTTATTTTGTTTTCCACTGTGGCCCCTCGAGACCACTACTGTTGTGATTTTGGGCGTTACAAAAATAAATTGAATTGAATTGAATATAATCCTTTGATGGATTGAGGGGAAAACGAAAGATCCTGATTCCAAACACAGTTCAGCAGGAAAATAACCATAACCATAACCTTAACCTTAACCATAACCTTAACCTTAACCATAACCTTAACCTTATCCATAACCTTAACCTTAACCATAACCTTAACCTTAACCTTAACCTTAACCATAACCTTAACCTTAACCTTAACCTTAACCATAACCATAACCATAACCTTAACCTTAACCTTAACCTTAACCTTATCCATAACCATAACCATAACCATAACCTTAACCTTAACCTTAACCATAACCTTAACCTTATCCATAACCATAACCATAACCTTATCCATAACCATAACCATAACCTTAACCTTAACCTTATCCATAACCATAACCATAACCATAACCTTAACCTTAACCATAACCATAACCATAACCTTAACCTTAACCTTAACCTTAACCTTATCCATAACCATAACCATAACCATAACCATAACCTTAACCATAACCATAACCTTAACCATAACCTTAACCATAACCTTAACCATAACCATAACCATAACCATAACCTTAACCATAACCATAACCTTAACCATAACCTTAACCATAACCATAACCATAACCATAACCATAACCTTGACCATAACCTTGACCATAACCTTAACCTTAACCATAACCTTAACCATAACCTTAACCATAACCATAACCATAACCTTAACCTTAACCATAACCATAACCATAACCTTAACCATAACCATAACCATAACCATAACCTTAACCATAACCTTAACCATAACCATAACCATAACCTTAACCATAACCATAACCATAACCATAACCTTAACCATAACCTTAACCATAACCATAACCTTAACCTTAACCATAACCATAACCTTAACCTTAACCTTAACCTTAACCTTAACCTTAACCATAACCATAACCCTTATAACCATAACCTTAACCATAACCATAACCTTAACCATAACCTTGACCATAACCTTAACCATAACCATAACCATAACCTTACCCTTAACCTTAACCTTAACCATAACCTTAACCTTAACCTTAACGATAACCTTAACCTTAACGATAACCTTAACCATAACCTTAACCATAACCATAACCATAACCTTAACGATAACCTTAACCTTAACGATAACCTTAACCATAACCTTAACCATAACCTTAACCATAACCATAACCATAACCATAACCATAACCATAACCATAACCTTAACCTTAACCTACCTGAACCTTATCCATACCCATAACCATAACAAACCAAACAACCTAACCCTTAACCTGACCCGGGGAACATTCATCACACAGTCCTTGCGCTCAGCAGAAGGCACAGATATCAACATTTACACATTCTCTAGGATTAAGAGAGCGCAGAACTGCAGGCTTGTGAGATGCTGCACGGGAACCGCGATAATGGAGCGCCACCAAGTGGGACATAGTGTACGGAACATCTGTTGCAGAGACTGGAAACCCAGGTAAAGTGAAACACCCCCAAAGGGGAAGAGAGAACCGAGCCCAGATCCTGACAGGACTCCAAGATCCAGTACTGACAGAATTCGGTAATGGCAAACCAACCACACATTGTGGTGGAGAAACAGCCAGAGGAAGCACGGTTGTGGTGACTGGGCAACACCAGGTGATGGAAAACATCAGGAAAAAGGAACAGACACGAGAAACTGGTGAGAGAAACACCAAGGGCTGGAGAAGAGCTGGGAGAAGGTGTGGAAGGGTGCAAGGCCAAAGTGGGCAAGGGCAAGTTTATGTGATAGAGCACCATTTTAGAAGCACAAGGAAATTCAAATGACTTCAAAACAGTGAAAGAATGCAATAAAATGCACAAGACAAGACAGAAAGAGACGGAGTGCAAAGAAAAAGCATTTCAGTCATTTCAGCCAAACAAAACAGTTTTTATTTTAGATTATTGAAACACTGCCAGAGTAGAAATCCTGTCTCAACATCCTCAGGAGACGGACCAGCAGGAGGGGTCCCATGAGGTCCTCAGAGTCCGAAATGGGTTTAAACAGCTGGCGTACATCCAAACGCTGCTGCTCGGTTCCTGACTAGAACCAGGAAGTACGATCACATTAGTCTGTGCTCAGGTCTCTGCACTTGCGCCCCTGTGGATCAGAGAAAGCAGATTCAAAGCAAGCTCTGCTTGTATACAAGGTCTCTCCATGGCCTGAGCACCCAAAGTAAATCTCGGACATGTTAGTGCCATATAAACCATCTCGACTCTGAGGACCTCAGGGACCGGACCTCCTGCTGGTGCCCCAGAGTCAGGACTGAACATGGCCGGCTCCTGCTGGTGCCCAGATCAGGACCACTGAACATGGCCGGCCTTCTGCTAGGCCCAAGAGTCAGGAATCTTACTGACATGGACGGCCTCCCTGCTGGTTGCCAGAGTCGCAAGGACTAAACACGAGACGGCCCCAGCATCTGCTGAGTTGCCAGAGTCACAGGAACTAAACCACGGACCCCTCCTGCTGTCCAGAGTCAGGACCCTAAACACGGACCGCCTCCTGCTGGTGCCAGATCAGACTAAACACACCGGCTCTCCCTGCTCGGTGCAGAGGCAGCGACTAAACACGGCCAGCTCCTAGCCTTGGTGCCAGAGTCAGACTAACAACATGGACCGGACCTCCTAGCTGTGCCGACAGGGACTGAACATGGACGGCACTCCTGCTGGTGCCAGAGTCAGACTAAACATGGACCCGGCCTCCTGCTGGTCGCCAGTCAGGACCCTACGTGGACCGGCTTCCTGCTGGTGCCAGAAGTCAGCACTAAACATGGACCGGCCTCTGCTCGGTGCCAGAGTCAGGAAAGCAATACGTGAACATGACCGGCCTCTGTGTGCCAGAGTCAGGAAACCGACGTCACACTGAACAGTGACGCCTCCTGCTGCCAGCGTACGGACGCGCGCTAACATGGACCGGCCTCCTGCTGTGCCAGTAAGTTTGTTCAGGAGCCCCTGCCATGACATGGCCAGGCCTCTGCTCGGTTGCCCTAAGAGATGTAAACCGCACGCTTGAAACAGGAACCGCCTCTGGAGTGGGCGCCAGGCAGTCAGACAGTACTGCAACCCAGTAGAAAACTAAGCCTGAACATGGACCGGCCTCCTGTAGGGTTGCCAGAAAAGTCTACGGAACCCAACGCCCCAACAGCCGGGCCACCATAAACATGAGGCCTCCTGCTGGTTAAGTGCCCAGTTTGTCAGACCTGAACATGGACCCTCCTGCATTAGTGCCAGTTGTCGGACCTGAACATGGACGGCCTCCTGCTGAGGGTCCAGTTTCTTTTGTCCAGGACCACCACAGAAACATGGACACACCGGCCTCTGTGGGTGCCACCCCCAAGAAAGAGTCAGGACACTGAAAATGGACCGCCTCCTGCTGGTTTTGCCAGAGTCAGACCTGAACCATGGACCGGGCCCTCTGCTGGTCCAGAGAGTCAAGGACCTAAACATGGACACGGCCGGCCTCCTGCTGGTTTGCCAGATCAGCTACTCATGGACCGGGCTCCTGCTGAGGTGCCCAGATGTCAGGACATAACACGGACCGGCCCATCCTGCTGGTTTGCCAAAAGTCAGGACCTCACTAACCCGGACCGGCCCCTGTAACTCGATGATCAAAGAATTTCAGGTTCGTGTTCCACAATAGATGCGCAGCCCAACGAACCTTGTCCTGGAAGCACCAACGAAGATCGTACAAGGACGAACATCTCCAGCTACCTTCCTTCGCATGCAGTTCCAAGTCTGAGCTTCGCCGGAGACAAGGGACTGTCTTCGACCCCGCCAAGTTCGAAGCGAGATATCGTCAAAGGGAACGGAAGCGCCGGCTCAGTCTACGTCATCGACGCGCACTGTCACCGCCGGGGGACGAGCCCGGCGAGGGACGCCGGGACGATTGGGCCCCGGCGTGCGACGTGCGGGGACGAGGGCTCTCCGGAGGGGAGACGGACGAGGCCCGGAGGCGGGGACGGGGGACGAGGCCCGGCGGGGGACGAGGGCCCGTGGGGACGGGGGATCGAGGCCCGGGGGCACAGGGGAACGGGGGGACTGAACCCCCCGGGGGAACGGGGGAGCGAAGCGGCCCGTGAGGGGAAACGGGGCGAGGGAACCCGGGCGAGGCGGTGACGGGGAGACGAGGGCCCGCGGGGGACGGCGCGGACAGGGCCGGGGCCAGCGGGACGAGGGGCCGGGCGGGGACGGGGACGCAGGCCCGGAGCCGCTCGCGTGCGGCGGACGAGGCCCGGCGGCGTGGGGACGTGGGACGAGCCCGGGGGGACGGGGACGAGGCCCGGGGGTGGGGACGGGGGCCCGGGGTTGGACGGCCCGGCCCCAGGAGGGTGACGGGGGCCCGGTGGGAACGGGCCGGGGAAGCGGGAGACGGGGCCGGACGGTACGAACCAAGGCCCGGGTGGGGAAACGCGGCGGCCCGGGGGGGACGGGGCCCGGGGTGGACGGGGCCCGGCCCTGGCGGTGGACGGGGGCCGGTGGCCACTGGGCCGGGAGACTAAAGATGTACGCCCCTGAAGAGACTAAAAGTGGTACCCCTAGAGACAAAGTGGTACCCCCTAAGAGGACTAAAGTTGGTCCCCCTAAGAGACGAGACTAAAGTGGTACCCCCTAAGAGACTAAAGTGGTACCCCCTAAAGTACCCCTGTCGTGGCCCTAAAGTACCCCTGTCGTGGCCCTAAAGTACCCCTGTCGTGGCCCTCTTTCCCGTTGGCGTCTCGGAGGCTTTGATCAAACGGAACAATTGACTTCTTCTTTTCGCTCCTTTTGACCTGATTTGACTCGATTAACGAGGCGTCGCTTCGTCTCTTGTTCTAATGAGTGAAACTGTGCGTTCGTCGTGTCGAGAGCAGAGCATCGTTATCGAGGTCGTTCGTGTAAAGTCGTCAGTGATGGGCCGGGGTCTTCTGTGTGGAATGGCAATTGTTTTTATTATTTATACATCTTTTTACATTGATACAACATGTAAAAAGGCAAAGAGCAGTGTGAATACAGATGATTAACCTGGAATTATCGCTTTGGTTAAAAACATGTTCAAACAAGTTCCCTTCAAATAAAACTAAGACAAAAATTAAAGAAAATATCAAACATCTCCATAAAGCGTTGGACATGGGTAGAGGTCATTCCACAGCTGTTACCTAGCAACCAGACTGTAAACAAGAGCCCAAACCCACAGTTCTGATCTGACACACAATAACACCATAAAACACCTTTATTTAGTCCGACGGTTTAAAGTGTCAGTTAGTGTGTCAGTTAAGTGTCAACTGTGTCGCACGCTGATGACATCACAGAGGGAGTCAGCTCCACTTCCTGATAAATGGAACGAAGTGAAAGTACTTTCCCGGTGAATAAAAAAAGGTTTCGGATCAGGTTTTAGTTCCAAAGTCAGTCTTGTTTCATCGCTGGCCCTGATGACCTCACAGTCACATGATCAAAGGGTCTTCTCTGGTTCCAGGACGATTACGTGGAAGCCTTGAGCCGGTTGCATCTCACCGTGTCGCGCGCCTTCCGAGTCAACCCCGACATCAACTTCGAGGTCTTCATTCACAAAGTGGACGGCCTGTCGGACGACCACAAGATCGAGACGCAGAGGGACATTCACCAAAGAGCCAACGACGACCTGGCCGACGCCAACCTGGAGACGGTGCATCTCAGGTCAGAAGGCACGTCACATGGTCACGTCCAAAAGACAGCGGTTGAACAGAGCTGCGGCGAACGTTCGACTCGCTCATGATTCGTGGCGTGCTAAATCTCCAACTCTCGCTTTATTCACATTTGGCGCGGGAAAGTCAATTTGAGCCAGTCGTTTATCATTGTCGTTTGTAATTCCTTCTGCAGGCAGTAGGTGGAGTCAGAACTCAGTGAGCCCCACGGGAAACGGCAGTGATACAGATGTGGATGTAGTTTTCTGTTGTTGTTGTTGTTAAACATGAGAAGCCAAACTGAAGTGTCAAGAGCAAGTTTGAAGGCTGAAAACGAAACAAATAATGCCGAATATTTGTGCTTGAAAGTAAAATGTAGGTGTTTGTAATCTGTGTCGTGTTCTTAACCCTCTGGGGAAAGGTTTTGAGAAACTGGGCCGCGCCTTTGGGCCGAGCCTTTGGGCCGCGTCTCTATTACATTTGTTTTGGATCCGTTTTGTGGTTTTGGATGCAGAATCGTGACGCACGTTTGGTTATATCTGAACGCTGCAGGAAAGAGCATAGTCCGTCTCCTCAAAGCTCCGCCTCCTGTCGTTTCCTCAGTTTCTACCTGACCAGCATCTACGACCACTCCATCTTTGAGGCATTCAGCAAAGTCGTGCAGAAGCTCATCCCCCAGCTGCCCACGCTCGAAAACCTGCTCAACATTTTCATATCGGTGAGTTTGTGCGGTCCGCGTCCTGAAGCGGCCCCTCGTGAACCCCCCCTGTCTGTGTCCGCAGCACTCGGGGATCGAGAAGGCGTTCCTGTTCGACGTGGTCAGCAAGATCTACATCGCCACGGACAGTTCCCCCGTGGACATGCAGTCGTACGAGCTCTGCTGCGACATGATCGACGTGGTCATCGACGTCTCCTGCATTTACGGGTGAGTTTTGTGCGGGTGGGTCAAACTCGCAGACCCCCGGAGCAGGACTGGCCTGTGTGGAGTTTGTCTGTGTAGCTTTATGCTAAGACTCTTTTAGAAACCAATAGAATAAGCAAGTTAAATACTGCAAAATGAGATCAAAACCATAAAATACACAAAGAGTGTTAAGCGAAAGAAAGAAATGGAACGGACTCGTTTTTCTCTCTGAAGTGGCCACACTTCAGACGTGTGGAGTCTCTCCGCAGTAACCATGGTGAGGACTCAGGTAGTGGTGACTTTTGCACTTGCGGTTTGTTTGGCACTGTTTTGTTTTTGTACAAATTATGATTACAAACTGACCTATGTAAAGAAAAATATTTCATAGTAATAATAATAATAATAAAATAAATTAATACATCATAATAATAATAATAATAATAATAATAATAATAATAATAATAATAATAATAATAAAATAAATTAATACATAATAATAATAATAATAATAAAATAAATTAATACATAATAATAATATTATAATAATAGTAATAAAAATAATAATAATAGTAAAATTAATAAATAATACTAATATTTTTATTTTTTTTTAAAGAAGAAAAAATTAAATAAAAATGCGTTCTTTTCATGTTTAGACACCGGGCACATTAAGAAGCGGAAGAAAAATATTGTGAATTTTGTTATGGAGGTTTGCAACATTTGAATACCCAGGTTATGGTTTAAAGTAAAAAAAAAGAATGTAATATAAAGTAATATTTCTGCATTTTAAGTGAGTCATTTTCCAGTCTTTTAACACATGTCTAAAGCGTCCTCTTGTATATCCAAAGAGATGTTTGTCTTTTCCCTCTGGGTTCAGGCTGATGCAGGACGGCAGCGGCTGTGCTTACGACAACGAGTCTTTGGCCACCATCAAACTGAACAACACCACGGTCCTGTACCTGAAGGAGGTCACCAAGTTCCTGGCGTTAGTTTGCATCCTGCGAGAAGAGAGCTTCGAGAGGAAAGGTCTGCGAGGCACCAACACGCACGAAAACACGGAGAGCAAACGAACCCGAGTCTAATTCAGTCTGTTTGTATGTCAGTTCGAATTTGGGTCCAGTATTAGATTGTTGGTGCAGTTTGAGTCATCCGTTTTGTATGTAATGGCCTTCTTTCCTGCCTAAAGTATCCATTTATTGTGTCCATGGCAGGAGTTTTTTTTTTTTTTTTTAAGTGCCATAATTTCCTTCACAACTACAAAATATCTGGTCCAATTCTGCCTAAAAACGAAATTAAATGCAAAATTTATAAATGCCTATGAAAGGATAACTATAAATAAGACTAGTCGACTATCAAATATTAATTGTAGTTGTCACCATAGTTCAACCTTTTTTTGTTTTTGTTTTTTTTGTGTTAAATTTACTCCATATTCAATAGGAAGTACTGGTTTTGACTAGTCAACTTATTTTTATTTATTTTTATTTATTTTATTTTTATTTTATTTTTGTTACTTATGAATTATATTTTATTTTAGTTCTTTACTATAGAATTGCTGTGAAATGGTGCCATCTGATCCTAAATCAGTCTCCGTTTACATAATTACATCCGTGTCGTAAATGACTTTTCTGCAGATCTGACTTCATTTCAACTAGAACTGAGCGCGTGCGTTTGCCTTTCAGGTCTGATCGACTACAACTTCCACTGTTTCCGAAAAGCCGTCCACGAGGTGTTTCGAAGTGGGGCGGAGTCCAGTCCCTCCCTCTGCCCGACGCGAAACCGCAGCCTCCAGTTCGCCACGCGCTCAAAGGGAGCATTCTGTAACGGTCCAGTACCATCGAAATGCACCATGGAAATACAGAGGAATAAAGAGAAACACACCATCGAAACACACCATCGAAATGCAGAGAAACACACCACATCGAAAATGCAGAGAAACACATCATCGAAATGCAGAGAAACACACCATCGAAATGCAGAGAAACACACCATCGAAATGCAGAGAAACACACCATCGAAATGCAGAGAAACACACCATCGAAATGCAGAGAAACACACCATCGAAACGCAGAGAAACACACCACATCGAAACACACGATCAGAAAGCAAGAAACACACACATCGAAAACGCCAACCACACAACGCAACACCACACGAAACGCACACACATCGAAACGCACACCACATCGAAACGCACACCACATCGAAACGCACACCACATCGAAAACGCACACCACATCGAAACGCACACCACATCGAAACGCACACCACATCGAAACGCACACCACATCGAAACGCACATCGATAACGCACATCCACATTCGAAACGCAGACCACCAAGATGCAGAGAAACGCACACCTAAACATCGAAACGCGAACACCACGAGCCACAAACGAGCTTTATTAGTCCCATGAGACACGACAGACTCGAGGTCAGACGTTGGGACGAGCCTTGAACTGGACATTTGTGATTTTTTCTCTTGTTTCTCTGTTTCAAACTCTAATTTATCTTACAAATCAGACTGATTTCTTAGACATGTTTTTGCCCGTGAGATTTACAGTGACGCGTGAAAAAAGAGTTTTTGGAAAGCTGCGTTTGCAAACCCTTAAATCAAGTTCAATGTTTTATTTTCCAATGTTTTAGATGAAACTAAATATAAAATGTATTCTAACCGTACTTGCAGTGCCATGACACAGAGCGGCTTTATGACGGCTTTATGACGGCTTTTAATGACACTAAAAGGTACTGAACGTTGCCGCTTCAGGACGTTCTCCTTTCTGTTCCGTTTGAAAGATCACAATCCAAACAATAAAAAGAGATAATGAGTCTTTTGATGAAAAATGAAAGACACAATCGACCAATTAATCGACTAAACATCTCAGGTAGCTACATTCTTAGACCGAAGAAGAACAGACAGCAGCAGCATGATTTTCACTTGTGTTTGACCTGGTTACCCTCTGGTTAGTGGGTGAAACCCTTAACTCGCTGCACCACTGCGTCGACTTACTTTTTTATATGTTTGTTTACAGACAAAACATAAGCAAGCCTAATGCGAAATGTAACCGACAGTTGTATTTTTAAACATTCTGTATTGTTTTTATTTTTATTTTTATTTTTATTTTTTTATTTTTATTTTTTTTCAGTTTACATTTTGGTGGAATATATTTGTGTTTCTTGTATTGTTATTTTTGTATTGTATTTTTTTTGTATTTTATTTTTTTTAATATGTTTTACATTTTGGTCAATAATTCAGTTTTTTTCCTTTTTTTTTTCTTTTGTATATTTTTATTTGATTACATTTTTGTATTTGTATTATTAATTTTTTTTATTATTATTTGTTAACATTTTGGTTAAATAATTTTAGTTGTTTTTTTGTTTTGTTTTTTTTGTATTTGTATATTTTTATTTAATTACATTTTTGTATTTGTATTTTTTTTGTTAACATTTTGGTTAAATAATTTCAGTTTGTTTTTTTGTGTATTTGTATATTTTTATTTGCTTACATTTTTGTATGAATAATTATTTTTCTTCTTGGGCCCAGACACAAACGCGTGATGCTACCTCTGTTTTGTTCTTCGTTGTTCCTCCTGCTTTGATTGCACATTTAAACGTTTAAGTTGACTTTGTTTGGCCAGTCCAGGTTCAAACGTGTTTTTTTAAACCGAAATACTTTTGAGAATCTGGTACGACGACGATGTACAACTGGAAATGTGTAGCACGAATATGAACTTTAAACTTTTTATTTATCTGTGAACATGACAAAGACTATTTTTCCTTATTGTACCTATTAAATATATCGTCAAACAGACTTTTTATTCACTGTTTTTATTTTAAATGTATTTTTATCTGTGCGAGTTTGTGGATTTTTAAGTGTGTACTTTTACTTTAGTAACTTTTACAGTGGATAGGACGAAAATTAAAAGTACTTTTCGACTTAGATGACTTTGTGCAAACCAAAATATACAAATAAAAACGGCTGTGAAAATTAGAAAAAAAAAATAATAATTTGACTCAGTTTCTGTTGAAGAAAAATCTGTGAATAAAAAAAAGAAGAAGAAAAAAATCCAGATTTTGAGGCTTTAATAGTTTTCAAAATCTGTTAAGTACATTTTTTTTAACGGGTACATACAAACGTTGTTCTTTAAAGGCATAGTACGTAACTTTTAAAATTTTAAATAAAATAAAACAAACACTTTTATTCATTTTTGTAAGTTTTTTTTGCACTTAAAATGTATGAAAAACTCTGTCTTTATGTTTTTATTGACCTTTTTATTTAAGCGTGTAAGAACCCACTGAGGTCGAGATCTGGTCCCTGACTCTGAGCAGCTGCAGCTCCACAAACCTGACTCATACCTCCTGGGTGTTTTCCATGGCTGTGATGTTCCACAGGAGGAGTTGCATGGAGAATGTTCCGAAGTGTGGCTTTAACTTCAGAGACTCGTACAGGTGAATTCCCACTTCCAGAAAGTTACACACTGAGCCTTTTTTTTTCAAGTCATACTTTTACTTTTACTCGAGTACTCTTCTGCTGCTGTGTCTTCTGCTTCTTCCATCCGTGGCAGTGTGTGAGTTGACCTCTAGAGGGCAGCGTGTGCTCAGTTTTACATGTTTCCTGTTCTCGTGTAAAAGTACAAAAACACCTGCACAAGTAAAAGTAGCTCAGTCAAAGTATCACTCAAGTTACAGGACTGAAGTATTCGCTGTAGACGCTTCTGAAGTTTTGAAAGTACTTTTTTGACAAATCACTGTTTTTTGCGACGTCAATACTATTAAAACACAGGTTACTTCTAAAGACGGGAGTAAATAATTGAATACACGTTGTCAAAGGCGATATTTGGTCATTAGACATGAAATGAACCTTTATTGTGACCGATTCAACACTAAAAACGGAATAAAGTCTCAACAAACGTAGTCTTTTTTTTTTTTTTTCTTTTTTAAATAAATGTAGTGGAGTAGAAATATTTGTCACTCAAGTAAAGTAAATGATCGTTATAGTTGCAGCTCTACATTTAAACCCCTTAAAGTAAAAGACTATTTTTCCTAAAACTTAGAATGAGCCTCAAACTGTAACTTTGTTTCGACTGATTAGATATTATTATTCATATTATTTAATATTATTTATTTGTATTATTGTTATGATTTATGTAATTGTATTAATTATTAGTATTTATTATGAAATGTTATTAGTATTTTTATTTTTTATTATGTACTTGTATTATGTATTTTTATTATTAATTATGTATTTGCATTGTTATTATGTATTTGTGTTATGTATTTGTGTTATTATGCATTTGTGTTATTGTTATGTATTTGTGTTATTATGTATTTGTGTTATTGTTATGTATTTGTGTTATTATGTATTTGTGTTATTGTTATGTATTTGTGTTATTATGTATTTGTGTTATTGTTATGTATTTGTGTTATGTATTTGTGTTATTGTTATGTATTTGTGTTATTATGTATTTGTGTTAAATGTATTATGTAGTTATTATTATGTATGCTTGGTTTTTATTTGTGTATGTTAATTGGTCATTAATTTGTGTTATTGGTAGTAGTTATTATTATTTGGTGTTATTTGCATTTGTGTTATTATGTTTGTTATCATTTTTGCATTTTTGTGTTATTATTTCCGATGTGAACTTGCTTCCAGGGAACATGCAGGTGTTTAATTCACGTTAAATGAATGAAGTGAAGCTTGCTGTTGGACGCTCTGATTGGAGGGGTTTTGAAGTTAACGTACACTAAACATGAGCTTTAGACACTTGTAATAACGCTTAAACTAAACCAAACAACAACAACAACAACAAAACAACAAAGTCCAGGCAGAATCCAAGATAAAAAGCTCTTCTACATTGGTTGAGGTCATCATTAGTGAGTTTGGAGAACGTCCGAGAGCTCTCATTGGCGATCAGAAGTGGTGTTTCATCTGTCACGTCAGTTCAGAGTGATTAAACCACAAAATGGAATGAATGAATGAAGACGTCCTGGAGCCACGCGAACTGTTTTCATCTGCTGCTTCTGCTTCTGCTTCTGCTGGTTCGTGGTTTGCTTTCTGCTGCTTCTGCTGGTTCTTTTGGTTCTGCTGGTTCTGCTGGTTCTGCTTCTGCTCTGCTGGTTTCTGCTGGTTCTCTGCTGCTCTGCTGGTTCTTTTGGTTCTGCTTGGTTCTTTTGGTTCTGCTGCTTCTGCTGCTTCTGCTGGTTCTTTTGGTTCTGCTGCTTCTGCTGGGTTCCTTTGGTTCTGGCTGCTGCTGCTCTGCTGGTTCTGCGTGTTCCTTTGGTTCTGCTGGTTCTTTTGGTTCTGCTGCTTCTGCTGGTTCTTTGGTTCTGCTGGTTCCTTTGGTTCTGCTGCTTCTGCTGGTTCTTTTGGTTCTGCTGGTTCCTTTGGTTCTTCGGACCTCTCTTTGATCACACTCCCCCCCCCCTCCCCCCCATCACAGTCTCACAGATTTGGACAGAAGGCGCAGAAACCCGGCGCGCGCGGGGCGGCAGGCGTCGGCTGCGGCGCTGCGGATCCGCCTCGGTTTGAACGCACGGAGCCGCCAGGACTGCTTCGGTCAGTGGAAAAACGAGTCACTTTTCCACGAGATTCCACCGAGTCAACGCGGGGTCCTCCGGGGGGGGGGAAAGAGTCGTCTGGACGTTTGGACACGGGACGGACCGGGGGACACGTCTGACGCACGGGACGCACGGGACGCACGGGACGCACGGGAAACGGTGAGTTTACGTCTTTACGCGCGGTTTATGGAATGTTTGCGAATGAGAAGTGGGTTGAAAGTGTGGTGGAGGTCGAAACGAGGGTCTCAGTGAACTTTGAGTAAATGTTCACTTCTGTTGGAAACGTCATGAGCGGAACGATCACGTGACGCGCAATGAATTCAATGTCACGCGCGAACTCGGCTGTATTATTCACAAAGTATGTTCCCCATTTGGATAGTTTTATTGATGACATTTATCATTTCACTTTTTGCATTAAGAAAGGACCGATTAAAGGAGACGTAATGAACTTTTCCCAGGTGGTTCTTGTTCCCCTTTTACGCGCGAAGACCCTCGTAGACCCTCGTAGACCCTCGTAGACCCTCGTAGACCCTCGTGTCACAGTTTGTTCTGGAAAAACTGCAAGACTGATGCAAAACGGCTCAGAAATGGAAGCGGGTTCATTGACTTTGGCTCAAAACCGCCAAATGTATAAGCCCCGCCTCTCCTTAGTGATACGCCCCGCCTCCTCTTAGTGACATTTCGCCGTAACAAGCGGCACATTGTCGTTTCTGTTTTTTTTATTTTAGGCCACGTGACATTTCAGACCTCGACACGTTTAAAGCTTTCGAATAATCACGCACTCAGAGATGTGGGCGGGGACTGGGGGTAGGGGGAAACGGGGATTTTCTGAGGATTTGAGCCTCAGTCGCAGGACAAAACTTTTCCGAAGTGACTCGGCTTGTCTCCATGGAGATGCGATGGCGTCGCCTGGATGGTTCCGCAGCGCGTGCGTTTGCACACGTGCCCTTCTCGCGGTCGTTCAATCACAGGCGTTTGCGTTGATAAGAAAAAACAATAAAACGGTAAGAATGATTCAAAACATCATTATTTTCATTTTATCATGTTTAAAAAAAACAATCTCTTTTTTTAAACATGATAAAATAAAAAAATATTTTTAATTGATGTTAAAAAAAAAAACTTATTTTCATCACATTAGTTTAAAAAAAATAGTAATAGTGTCGCAACTGATCTTTCTTAAGCAGCACCAGGGCGACCAAAGCCGTCTTTGGACCTTGAATAATGTAAAAAACAATGTTTTTGTTCTACTTTTTGCTAGCGAGCACATTTTAGCACATTTTAGCACATTTTAGCACATTTTAGCACATTTTAGCACATTTTAGCACATTTCCAGGACCGGAGGACGTGCTTCCTTTTAGACCAGAAGAAACAGTCGGGTTTTACGGTCGTGCTTCAGCTTTAGTGGCGTCAGGACCGGACTACAGATGCCCTCCCCCTGTGTGTCAGATGCCCTCCCTGGTTGGTGGAGGCGGGGCCAGGGACTTGGCCCATTCACTCGGCCGCGGTGAGGGCGTGTCTGTGAATGACTCGTTTCCACGACGACCTCGCGCCTCACGGTCAGACGCGACACAAACAGAATAACAGAAGTACTTCTCCATTCTACGCAGAGTTCAAAACGGCACGCGGACCTGCTGGAGGCATTGTCAGGGAGTTTAAAGGGCCCACGACAGGTTTTTACGGTTTTATAATTCTGACTTTATTTTGTGTGTTTAAACCTGTCGTACATATGAATGATAGTTTCACACCGATCGAGCAGGTGTTTGTGGAGAAAACGTAGAAAAATGTGTAGAAAATGACAGGAAGTGACATCACAGCAGGAACACTCATTCCAGTCAAAGTTTATGCAGAATTTACACAAAAGAAACAACTTTTTTAACGCTTTAAACATGAATTCAACAAAATAAAGTCGCTCTCATATATTTGTATTTGTCAAATTAAAAAAAGTGTGACATTGGCCCAGTGGTCGCTATGGTAATTTCCTACTGTGATGTCATCAATTACAAACAGGAAGTGACATTATGAATCTAAAAAATGTGCTCTTCTGTGATAAAATGTTTATCATTTTTAGCAAAATTCAAAATACATTTATCTGAACTGCGTTTTAGTTGAATGAGTGGTCCGACCTGTAGGGGGCGCTTTAAGCTGCTCGACCTGGAAAGACGAATGAATGTTTAGAAGTTCAACGGCAGCGAAAAGTGTTTCTTCCACAAACGCACGGTTTCACACGGAAGGATGAGCCTGTGGTTCTGCTTGAAGAGGTCGAAGTTCATCTGTTTTGGCTTGCACTTCACATTGTTCTGCTCTGTGATTGGTCCAGTCTCCGTCACAATGTAACTGAACGGCCCCTGGTCCTCCTCTGTTACTGTTGTAGGGGCCAGTGCCGTGTTCATGCCCTTTTAACTCAACCATTTACCCTGAACCTGAACCTGACCCGGACCCTGAACCTGACCCTGAACCTGAACCTGACCCTGAACCTGACCCTGACCCGGACCCTGACCCTGACCCGACCGGTGGAATAACAGTTCACTATTCACTAGAACCAGTAAAAGGGGTCTGAATTCCACCGATCCAGAGTTGTTTGTGAACTCGACAAGAACCTGCTGCAAACCTGATGATTCTCTCCCGATCGTGATGAAAGAGACAAAAGAAACCATTATTTTCTGATTCTTTTCGTCAAGTTTAAATATGACATTAAATGAACCCGGGGGGCCACACGGCTGTCACGGCCCCCCATGGCTTTAACTGAGGTCGGATCTGGGGGCCCGAAGTGCGGAGCTCCTTCTGGTTCGACCCGTGTAACGATCGTGCGTCTCGGACCTGAAGCGCTGCTCTGTCTCGTACGACGGAGGAAGCCTGGACCAGAGCGTGGACCAGAGCGTGGACCAGAGCGTGGACCAGAGCGTGGACCAGAGCGTGGACCAGAGCCAGGACCAGAGCCAGGACCAGGACCAGGACCAGGACCAGGGCCAGACCAGAAGCCAGGACAGAGCCAGATCCAAGCCAGGACCAGACCAGAAGCGGAAAGAGAGCAGGACCTAGAGCCAGGACAGAGCCGGAACAGAGCCAGGACGAGCCCAGGACAGACAGAGCCAGGACAAGAGCAGAGCAGAGCCCAGGACAGAGCCAGGACCAGGACAGAGCCAGAGCCAGGACCAGAGCCAGACCAGAGCCCGAGCCAGAGCGCAGGACCAGAGCCAGGACCAGACCTGAGAGCCAGAGCCCAGGCACAAAGAGCCAGGACCAGAGCTCAGGACAGGGCCAGGACCAGAAGCAAGAAGCCAGGACCAGAGCCAGGACCAGGCCAGGACCAGAGCCAGAGCCAGGACCAGAGCCCGGCACCAAGAGAGCAGAGACCAGAGTTTCCAGGACCAGCGGCCAGGACACAGAGCCAGAGCCAGGCGCAGAGCCAGGACAAGGGCCAGGACAGAGCAGAGCAGAGCCAGGACCAGAGAGGAGCCAGAGCAGACAAGCCAGAGCGGACCAGAGCGCAGGACCAGAGCAGGCCAGGACAGAAGCAGGACAGGGCAGGACCAGGGCAGAGCCAGAGCAGAGCAGGACCAGAAGCCAGGACAGAGCCAGGGACCAGAGCCAGGACAGAGCCCAGGACAGAGCCAGGACCAGAGTCCAGAAGCCAGGACAGAGCAGGACCAGAGCAGGACAGGCCGGACCAGGGCCAGGACCAGGGCAGGACCAGGCATGAGCCAGAGCCAGACCAGAGTCCAGGACCAGAGCCAGGACCAGAGCCAGGACCAGAGCCAGAGCCAGGACGCAGAGCAGGGCAGGAAAGAGCAGGACCGAGAGCCAGAACCAGAGCAGAGCGCAGACAAGAGCTGGACTAGAGCCAGAGCAAGGGACTAGAGCCAGGACAGAGCAAGACCAGAGCAGGACCAGAGCCAGAGCCAGGACGAGAGCCATGACAGAGCCAGGACACAGAGCCAGAAGCCAGGACCAGAGCCCAGGACCCAGAGCCAGGACCAGAGCCGGACCAGAGCTATGGACAGAGCCAGGACCAGACCAGGAACAAGCCCAGGACCAGAGCCGGACAGAGCCAGAGCCAGACCAGAGCCAGGACCATGAGCAGGACCAGAACCAGGGCCAGAGCCAGGGCCAGGACAGCAGCCAGGACTCAGAGCCAGGACAGAGTGCCAGGACCAGGCCAGGACCAGAGCCAGGACGAGCCAGTGACCAGAGCCAAAGCCAGAGCAGGCCGAAGCAGGACAGAGCCAGGACAGGACCCAGAGCTCAGAAGCCAGGAACCAGAGCCAGTGACCAGAGCCATGACAGGACCAAGCAGCCAGACCAGAGCAGAGCCAGACCCAGAGCAGGACAGAGCCAGGACAGGCAGGACAGAGCGGACCGAGAGCCAGGACACAGGATCCAGATGCAGGACAGAGCCAGAGCCAGAGGGCAGGACCAGAGCCAGGACCAGGCCAAGCCAGAGGCAGGGACCAGAGCCAGGACCAGAGCCAGAGCCAAAGAGCCAGGACCAGAGCCAGAGCCAGGACCAGACCAGGACCAGAGCCAGAAGCCAGGACAGAGCCAGGACCGCAGAGCCAGGACCAGGGCCAGGAACGAGAGCCAGAGCCAGGAACTCAGAGCCAGGACCAGAGCCAGGACCAGAGCCAGGACCAAGGGCCAGGAGCCAGAGCCAGAGCCAGGACCAGAGCCAGGACCAGGCCAGCCAGGACCAGAGCCAGACCAGCCAGAGCCAGAGCCAGGACCAGAGCCAGACCAGCCAGGACCCAGAGCCAGGACCAGAGAGACCAGAGCAGGACCAGAGCCAGACCAAGGGCAGGACCAAAGCCAGAGCCAGAGCCAGAGCCAGTAAGCCAGGGCCAGGACCAAGCCAGGACAGAGCCAGGACAGAGCCAGGACCAGAGCCGAGCCAGGCCAGAGCCAGGACAGAGCCAGGACAGAGCCAGGACCCAGAGCCCAGGACTAGGGCCAGGCCCAGGGCCAGGACCAGGAGACGCAGAACAGAGCCACGGAACCAGAGCCAGGACCCAGAGCCTAGGACAGAGCAGGACCAGAGCCAGAGCCAGGACCCAGAGCGCAGGGCCAGGACCAGAGCCAGGACAGAGCCAGGACCAAGAGCAGAGCCAGGACCAGAGCCAGGACCAGGACCAGGACCAGAGCCAGAGCCGGACCAGAGCCTGGAACCAGAGCCAGAGCAGGACCATGAGCCAGGAATAGAGCCCAGGACAGAAGCCAGAGCAGGCCAGTAGCCAGGACCAGAGCCAGGGACTACAGAGCCAGGACCAGTAGCCGATGCCAGGGACCAAGAGGCCAGGACCAGAGCCAGGACGCAGAAGTTCCAGGACCAAGGCCAGGACCCAGAGCCAGGACATCAGGAGCAGAAGCGCAGGACCAGAGCCAGGACCAGAGCCAGGACCAGGAACCAGAGCCAGGACAGAGCCAAGGACCAGAGCCAGACCAGAGCCAAGAGGCAGGACCAGAGCCAGAAGACCAGAGCCAAGGACCAGTAGCCAGACCAGAGCAGTGACCAGAGCCAGGACCGGACCAGAGCAGGACCAGAGCAAGAGCCAGAGCCAGAGCCAGGACCAGAGCCAGGACAGAGCAGGACCATGAGCCAGGACCAGAGCCAGGACAGGACCAGAGCCAGACGCAGAGCCAGAGCCAGAGCCAGGAACCCAGAGCCAGGACCATGGACCAGAGCCAGGACCAGAGCCAGAGCCAGAAGCTAGACCAGAGCCAGGACCAGAGCCAGGACGCAGGACCAGGACCAGAGCCAGAGCAGGACCCAGAGCCAGACAGAGCCAGGACCCGGGCCAGGACCTAGAGCCAGAGCCAGGCCAGAGCACAGGACCAGGGCCAGGACGGCAGAGCCAGAGCAGGACCAGACAGGACCAAGCCAGACAGAGCCAGGACCAGGGCCAGGACCAGAGCCAGAGCCATGAGGACCAGAGCCAGGACCAGGGCCAGGACCAGAGCCAGAGCAGAGCAAGCCAGAACGCAGAGCCAGAGGCTCAGGACTAGAGCCAGGACCAGAGCTCAGAGCAGGACCAGAGCCAGGACCGGGCTCAGGACAGAGCCAGAGCCCAACGAGTCCAAGAGCCAGTACGCCAGGACCAGAAGCCAGGACAGAGCCAGGACTAGAGCCCAGGACCAGAGCCAGGGCCAGAGAGGACCAGACGCGCAGGACCAGAGCCGGACCAGACCAGGACCAGAGCAAGGAACCAAGCCCAGGACAGGGCCAGGACCAGGACCGAGGACCAGGGCCAGACCAGGACCAGAGCAGGCAGACCAGAGCCAGGACCAGAGCCAGGCCAGGCAGGCCAGCCAGGCGCCAGGCAGATCGACCAGAGGCCCAGAGACAGGACCAGAGCCAGGACCAGAGCCAACAACCAGGCGCCGACCAGAGCCAGTGCGACCAGAGCAGCGACCAGAGCCAGCCAGAGCCAGCCAGACCAGAGCCAGGACAGAGCCAGGACCACAGAGCAGAGCCAGGACAGACCAGGACAGCCAGAAGCCAGGACCAGAGCCCAGGACCAGAGCCAGGACCCAGAGCCAGACCAGGACCAGCGAGCCAGGACCAGAGCCAGGACAAGGCCAGGCAAGCCGAGCCAAGCCAGAGCCAGACCCAGAGAGCCAGGACGCAGAGCCAGAGCCAGGACCAGAGCCAGGGACCAGACCAGGCCAAGCCAGGACGCAGGAAGCCAGGACCAGGAGCAGGAGCAGAGCCAGGACGCAGGCGTAGGACTATAGCCAGAGCCAGAGCCAGACCAGGACCAGGACCAGGACCAGACCCAGGACCAGGACCATGAGCAGGGCAGACAGGGCCAGGGCCAGGAACCAGGACCAGCCAGGGCCAGACGAAGACCAGGCCAGGGGCCAGCCAGCAGGCCGGCCAGAGCAGGACCAGGGCCAGCCAGGGCAGACCAGCAGAGCAGGACCAGAGCCAGGACAGTAGCAGGACCCAGGACCAGGACCAGGACCAGGGCCAGGACCAGGGCCAGGACCGGACCAGGCCAGGGCCAGGACCAGGACCAGGGCCAGGGCCAGGACCAGAGCTAGGACCAGGACCAGAGCCCCAGCCAGAAGCAGACCAGGCCAGGACCAGAGCCAGGACCAGAGCCAGGACCAGAGCCAGGCAGAGCCAGGACCAGAGCCAGACAGACCAGACGCAGAGCCAGGACCAGAGCCAGGACCAGGACCAAGCCAGACCAGAGCCAGGAACAGACCAGAGCCAGGACCAGAGCCAGGACCAGGACCGAGCCACCAGAGCCAGGACCAGGACCAGGGCCAGGACCAGAGCCAGGACCAGAGCCAGACCAGGGCCGAGGACCAGAGCCAGGACCAGGGCAGGACCAGAGAGCCAGGACAGACCAGTGGCCAGGACCAGAGCCAGGACAGGACCAGGACCAGGACCAGGCCAGGACCAGGGCCAGGGCCAGGACCATAGGACCAGGGCCAGGACCAGAGCTAGGACCAGACCAGAGCTAGGACGAGGACCAGGAGACAGAAACGCCTGGATGTTTTTTTCTTCTTTTTTTCGCCACGTTTTCCACCAAAGTCACATTCCTGGCACATTTCTTCAGTGGGGCGACGGTTGAGCTGGAGGACAATTTACAGGGAAAGAGTCAGAGACAATGTGAGGACGAGGGAGGACGAAGGGGAGGACGAGGAGGACGAGGGAGGACGAGGTGAGGACAGTTGTGAGGACAGATGTGAGGACCGAGGTGAGGACAGTGTGAAGACAAGGGAGGACAGTGTGAGACAGTGTGAGGACAGTGTGAGGACAGTGTGAGGACGAGGTGAGGACGAGGTGAGGACGAGGTGAGGACGAGGTGAGGACGAGGTGAGGACAGTGTGAAGACAAGGGGAGGACAGTGTGGAGGACAGTGGAGACAGTGTGAGGACAGTGTGAGGACAGTGTGGAGGACAGTGTGAGGACGAGGGAAGGCACAGAGGGGAGGACAGTGTCTGTTTAATCATCAAAAAGTACTCATTTATTCAGAAAAAAACGCAGTCTGAGCTTCTTCTTTGTCTTGTACTTGTATTTGTACTTGTATTTGTACTTGTATTTGTATTTGCAGCATTTTGATTTGACTTTTTAAGAATCCATTTATTGTCATTTTTATGCACTTAAACCACATATTGAAACAGAAACACTCAAAATGTGTACGTTGAGCTCGTTCTGCGCTGCCTGGGGCTGAGCGACAAAGACCTGGCTGTTTGGGGCACGTCACGGCCCCCAAAATTAACGATAAATCACAAGAATTAAAATATAAACGTTATGTGCCTCTTCTGCATGATTAAACGACTACGGAATATCAGTGCGCGCCCCTGATTGGCTGACGCGCCACGTCGACCACGCCCATCCGAACCCGCGGAAGATGAAACCAGCGGCGAAGAGAGAAATCGTAGCATTCTGGACTTTCCTCTGGCCAGTGTCGTTCAGGTCTGTTTTCCAGGGGGGCCCAGAGGGCTTGTCGTCAGGGGGGCGGGACCGCAGTTTCTATTATTCACAGCCAATCACCACCAATCGACGCGCAAGTGGTGCTATTTAACAGAAGTCTACGTTTCACTGAAAATGTATCATAAAAATATAATTAAAAATAATAACAAAAATAATAATAATAAAACATAAAAATAAATAAAAATAAATAACAACAATAATAATAAAAATAATAAAAATAATAAAAATAATAATAACAAAATGTATAAAAAAAAAAAAGAAGCTCTGTCACATAAAAACAGGACAAAAGCAGGATGAAGCAGACAAACGGCGCTGATCAATAACCACACTTGAATTCGCAGATCCAAACACATTTTAACATTTGTGTCAAACCTCGACCGGGCACAAACTCCAACTGAAACGCCCGTTTTAAACTCACCTGAAAGTCAAAACGTCACACTGTTAATATACCAGTCCCCAAACGACGTGAACAGTTTGGGAAATGGTACCAGAAATGACTCGTGGCGATATATCGATACAGCGGCCCACGATATGTCGATACTGCATCACCAAAATTCAGTACCACGATATATCGATATTTTGGCGCAACAGACTTTGTACCGTGTTGCAGGTATGCGGTGAAAGTATCGCACTCTTCACTGTCATATTTCCTCCTCTGTTCAAACGTGCTCTGAAACTCGTCTTTTTGTCCGTTTGCGTTGAACAAAAGTCCAAACTTAAACTGCAAAAATGAGACTATTTTAGACATTTTTCATCCCTTTTGAGGTCGTTGTTCCGAGAAGCTGTGAAACGACGACAGAAAAGTGAAAACCTGCGAGGACAAAGAGCATTCGCTGTTTCAACCGTGTGGACGTTAAAGCCGCGTTTCTTACCTCGGGCTCTGTTTTCCCCTGAATGGATCCACTGTACGTCGTTTATTATGGGGGCGTGGCCCGAAACGACGGCGAACCGGGCCAGAACCGGGGCGCCAGAAAAAGGACTTGAGGAGTTTGTATTGGGGGCAAAAACGCTCCGTCCAGAGTTTTACGACGTGAGAGAAAATGCAGACGAGTAAACAAGGCCGTAAAACAGAAACACGCGTGACGTCGTGGAGCGGAATGAGTCAACAACATGAGCTTTATTACATCACAATGAACTTTAATGGATTAGTTTTAGAATCACATTGGATTATTTCAATCACATGAATGATTTTAATGGATTAGTTTTAGAATCACATTGGATTATTTCAATCACATGAACTTTAATGGATTAGTTTTAGAATCACATTGGATTATTTCAATCACATGAATTTTAATGGATTAGTTTTAGAATCACATTGGATTATTTCAATCACATGAACTTTAATGGATTAGTTTTAGAATCACATTGGATTATTTCAATCACATGAACTTTAATGGATTAGTTTTAGAATCACATTGGATTATTTCAATCACATGAACTTTAATGGATTAGTTTTAGAATCACATTGGATTATTTTCAATCACATGAATTTTAATGGATTAGTTTTAGAATCACATTGGATTATTTCAATCACATGAATTTTAATGGATTAGTTTTAGAATCACATTGGATATTTCAATCACATGAACTTTAATGGATTAGTTTTAGAATCACATTGGATTATTTCAATCACATGAACTTTAATGGATTAGTATTTAGAATCACATTGGATTATTTCAATCACATGAGATTTTAATGGATTAGTTTTAGAATCACATTGGATTATTTCAATCACATGAACTTTAATGGATTAGTTTTAGAATCACATTGGATTATTTCAATCACATGAACTTTAATGGATTAGTTTTAGAATCACATTGGATTATTTCAATCACATGAAACTTTAATGGATTTAGTTTAGAATCACATTGGATTATTTCAATCACATGAATTTTAATGGATTAGTTTTAGAATCACATTGGATTATTTCAATCACATGAACTTTAATGGATTAGTTTTAGAATCACATTGGATTATTTCACATTGTAAAACTGTTGTGCTTTTTCAAAATAACACACTCATTCACAGAAGCTTAAAAGACATTATTTTATTTATTATGGTCCTTTAATGCCGAGTAAGGATAATGATGATGATGATGTTAATAATAATGATGATAATAATTATACAAATTTTAATAATAATTTTCATAATGATTTTAATAATAATAATGATAATAATGATGTTGATAATAATAATGATAACAATAATGATACACATTTTAATAATTTTAATAATGATTTTAATAATAATAATGATAATAATGATGATAATGATATTATTATTATACCCCGCCTAAGGCTCAAAGGCACTGGGATAGGCTCCAATCATCCGCGACCCCTAACGGGAACAAGCAGCAGAAAATTAATGAATGAATGAATAATGATATGAATAATAATGTTAATAATAATTATAATAATAATTATAATAATAATTTTAATAATGATTTTAATAATCATGATAAAAATGATGATAATATATTATTTTTATCATTATAATAATGATCATAAAAATGTTAATAAGGATAACAATGATAATAATAATAACGATAATGTTAATGATGCTCATAATAATCATGTTAATAGTAATGATTAAAAAATAATAATACTAATGATAATAATGATGATGATGATGATGATGATGCATGAGCCAATTAACCATCAGAGCTATCAAAAATCACAAAATATCCAATGTAGTGATTTGGAAGAGTTATTTAGCACCGGACCACCCACTCAAAAGCAGAATGTACCTTCTACAACCGCGGCCCGTTTAGTCTGGAGGAAGAGGCCGGTTTAGGGACTTTCATGAAATCACAGGAACCAGACTTCTTTGGTTTATAGTCCCGCTCATGAGCTCTGGCACGTCACACACTGTTCAGGGGGTCCACGAAACCTGGCGACGCCCCTGACCAGCCCACAAATGAATGAACAGAACCATGTTTTAAGTGTCGATGAACTTTGACTTCAGAGTGACTGTAGCACAAACTAAGATCGGACTTATACTGGAAATGGAAGGAAAAAACGTGGTATTTGTATTTTCGAATGACACAAAAGTGAGACAAACGAAATCATATCTGAAGGAGCCAGAAGCAGCCACACACACGTGGAGATCGACTCACACTCAAGTAAGAGTAAAAGTATGGGCTCTAAGTACACTTGTATGAAGTACTCATGTACGTCTGCCCGAGGACCGGCTCTGGTGACGTCACGCTACAGTCTTGTCCGATTGGTTCGCTCGATTTGGTCATCGCTGTCGATTCTTCTGCGGTAAACTAATACAGTCAACGTGCAGGTCCCCGGTTTAGACCCGGTATAGACCCGGTATAGACCCGGTATAGACCCGGTTTAGACCCGGTTTAGACCCGGTATAGACCCGGTTTAGACCCGGTTCAGTCCCGGTTCAGTCCCGGTTTATACCCGGTTTAGTCCGGGTTTAGTCCCGGTTTAGTCCCGGTTCAGTCCCGGTTCAGTCCCGGTTCAGTCCTGGTTTAGTCCTGGTTTAGGTGCTTTAGGTGAGGCTCTTACGTTTTCATGACACTTTCTTTCTTGTGCTGAAAGTTCAAGGTCTCACTTTATATTTCATAATAAACTAAAGTTCTTAAGGTTCTTAAGGTTCTTAAGGTTTAGACTTAAGATCCATATGTCAAGTTTGTGGCGCCAAAACCAAACTCCGGATGGACACGCGCCGAGATGATGACTTCATCAAATTCTAGAATACTTACCTGGGAAGCGCCGTCGCCATAGCAACAGGGACGAGACCTCATCAAGCCCCCCGTGATGTTGATGATGTCACAGCTGGCATTGGTGAGTGTAACGCGGGCGCACACGTTTCGCTCGTGGCCGGAGCGAGCGAATCTTCTCGTCCAGTTGTGACATCCGTCTGGATTGGTCACCATGGAGACGAAGCACGGCCCTGAAGCCGACAACCACGACGACTTACCAACGCAATCGGACTCCAAAGAGTTCTGGGCGTGGAAACATCACAGTCTCAAGAAGTCCCTGAGCGCTCGAAACGACGCGTTGGCGGCCATCATCGAAACGCAGAAGACGGAGGTGGAGGAGTTGAGGAAGAAGGACTACGACCCCGCCGCGAAGCTGGTTGCTGTCCAAGAAGAACTCCGAGTTTTCCCACGCAAGTATGAGCGAACGGTGAGGAAATTCGAGGCGTCTGAAAAGGCTTGCAAGAACTACATGACCCTGTGTACGCCGGTGCGGGAAAAGCTCGCTGAAGCCCGGAGAGAGTTCCAAAGTCAGCTGAAGACCCAGAAGGACAAATACGCCAAAGATATACGCCGGCTGAAACTCGTGAACAGAATCAAAATGGTGAGCTTGACGACGCAACTCACGAAGCAGCAGGAAGAGTGGGAAAGCCACTATGACCAAATTTCACAAAAGGTGCACGAAACGCAACAGTTGGTTCACGCGACGATGGCGGGAAAAGAAAAAGAGTGGAGGACGGTGAAAGAAGAGCTGCAAACGCAAATGGCAGAAATACGCAAAGACAACGAACGAGAAATTCCGACGACTCGACTAATCGTGAACGAAGAGTGCAGAAGGGAGATATTTGACCTGGAATCTGAAATTGACAATTTACAGCAAACGATCAAGGATAACGAGTTCAAGATCGGCACCAAGAACTGCGACATCGCCAGGCTGGAAGACGAAACGCACGCTCAAGCGCAGATGATAGACAACAACGGCGAAAAGCTCAGAGGGCAGGTGAACGGCAGGAGACGGCTGCAGGACAAGCTGCACGAGGAGGAGGGGGTCCGCGCGATGCTGGAGGCCAAACTCCGCAACGCGCACGAGCTCATCAAGCGCTCGGAGGGGCTGATCAGGGATTTGAAGGCGCACCGGGAGAACACCTGCATCAAACTTAGAATGATCAAGGACGAATACAACGACCGGAAAGAAAAGTTGCAAAAGTGCAAAGACGATCTGAAAAATTCTCACACCATGATTAAGGACGAGCAAAGGAACAGGAGGGTCTTGGAACTTAAGATGGATGAGTTCTTTACAAGTCTGGAAGGCTGTCGACAGGTGATACATCAGCCAAAACGCCTCCAACAAACGGTGGCGTCCATGATCGAGTCGTATATCGACGATGCTAGTGAAGTTAGCATGGGTCAGGACTCTGCAAACACAAATGCGGCGTTGGTGGATATGACGAAACAACTAGCTCATCGCATCAAGAGGATTATTGCTCAACATAAGAAGGAGAAGGCACAGGCTTTGGCTGCTTTGGAGAACATCAAAATGGAAGCTGATGAAGAAAAAATGAGGCTCTTCAGCCAAATGAAAGCGGAGGGGATTTTTAAGGGACAAGGAAAACCCACTCGGTCAAAATGTAGGGCATAGATTTCATAGACCCATCGCTAAACTAGCTTAGCTGCGTTAGCAATTCACCTCTAAATGACCGGCAGTACAGGTTGGGTATATTGTCTCTATTTTCAGCAGTGGATTTTGACCCATTATGGAAAATGTGAAACAAATGTAGGTTCCTATTCGGTACTGCTTACCACAAGAGAGACTGACGACGCTTGGAACGCAAGAGAGACTGACGACGCTTGGAACCGCAAGAGAGACTGACGACGCTTGGAACCGCAAGAGAGACTGACGACGCTTGGAACCGCAAGAGAGACTGGACGACGCTTTGAACCGCAAGAGAGACTGACGACGCTTGGAACGCAGAAGAGAGACTGACGACGCTTCGAACCGCAAGCAGGGACTGACGACGCTTCGAACCGCAAGAGAGACTGACGACGCTTCGAACCGCAAGCGAGACTGACGACGCTTCGAACCGCAAGAGAGACTGACGACGCTTCGAACCGCAAGAAGAGACTGACGACGCTTCGAACCGCAAGAGAGAACTGACGACGCTTCGAACCGAAGAGAGACTGACGACGCTTCGAACCGCAAGAGAGACTGACGACGCTTCGAACCGCAGAGAGACTGACGACGGTTCGAACCGCCAAGAGAGACTGACGACGCTTCGAACGCAAGCGAGACTGACGACGCTTCGAACCGCAAGAGAGGACTGGACGACGCTTCGAACCGCAGAGAGAGACTGACGAACGCTTCGAACCGCAAGAGAGACTGACGACGCTTCGAACCGCAAGAGAGACTGACGACGCTTCGAACCGCAAGAGAGACTGACGACGCTTCGAACCGCAAGAGAGACTGACGACGCTTCGAACCGCAAGCGAGACTGACGACGCTTCGAACCGCAAGAGAGACTGACGACGCTTCGAACCGCAAGAGAGACAGACAGAGAGATCGGATTTGCTTCGTTATGACACTGTCGTAGCGATGCATCGCGTGCAGAGAACAACAGCATTATACGTATGTGATCTAAAAGATAGATGAACGTCATCTGAGATTTACAAACGACCTCCCATTTGTCGTGAAAGAAAGTTAGATTTTTTTGCGATCATTGTACAGCAATACTGAATCCTCATCTCGAATGCAGATAACATACCTAGATATATAGTATTACAGGCATAACACTTTCACACCACTTCTAATATAGCATCAAATTGTGTTTATGAATATGATTTCTCGTGAGGTAATCAACAGATAGCGCGTTTCCTCCCATACCGACCCGTTTAGTTGGCAAGAATTCTGCGCACCCATTGCTCGCATCTTACGGTAAGGCTTCACGCGCACGAAGAATGAGTGTAAAGTGAAACTGAACACATCTGTATTATCTATATCGTTCTTTAATGTCTCAACAAGACGAGTATTTTGTAGATGACAAATCGCCATAGATCCTCGCAATCTCTGTGTCGACGTGTCTTCTTCTCTGTGTTCTCTTCGTCTTTTTTATGTTTGGCTAGGAGATCTGTCGTCATAATAGCGATTTGTCGAGCAGTTTTTGATCTTTAGCCTTATTAGTGTCTGTTCGCAGAATGGTCAATTGAGGTGCAAGCCGTGGACATAATGATCGACAAAATCAAGGAACAAGAAAAGAAAGGTGCAGACACAACGGGAACAGACGTCCCCCTGCACTGCCACATCGCGCGATATTCGTTGATCCGTCAGCTGGCCTAAGAATGAGATAGAAGACAACACAGTGTCAACACTTAATTTTGATCATTCTGTACCAAATACTCGTCAAGCTCATAAAATGGTTCTTCAGTTTTCTCCTCTGAAGTCCACCACGTTTTGTGGGATTTTGTTTAAATGATTCTTTGCAAAGTAAAGCGTGTTCACTGTGTTGACATTTTGTTGGGCAACTAGTCGTTTCATTTTTGCCGCTCTTGAGAAAAAAAAAAAGTGGTATAGTTGCGCTCAAAATGACTTCTAGTAGGATAGGGTCTTAGTTGGGATTTAATGACATTTTGAAAGCAACAACTTAAAACATGATAGAACATATGAACAAAGCACAAATATAAGTCAAATTCTTCTTATTTCACATGAAACAGTCGGAAAAACACGCTATTCCTATCGAGTGTATTGTGTTGTGGGCAGCTAACTGATGATACATTGTAGTCTTTGTGTGGTTTTTTCTTAGGAAGGCTGATTCTTGCTCTGGAAGGATAGTAGGTGGGTTAGCGTTACTTCAAAAGTAACTTGTTACCCTGGAAGTTGTTACAGTAATATGCGTAAACCATCTAGAATGATAATTTACACCCCCAGTGAGCTTTGATACAATCTGACTTCATTAAGTTTATTGACAGGAACGTCTAGTGTAATCATCAAAAAGAGTGTCAGTGACATTTCCGCTCTTTTTGTGTTATTTTACGGTCCATTCATGTTTTTGTTCTGGACTGAACTCAAACCAAGGCATTTGCCGACACATCTTAAGCACATTCTCCTGACGCAGTTGTGTAAAATATTGTCGTTGACTAAATGTTCGAGAATCAGCTGGGCAACAATGCGAACATTCTGGTTTAAGTCCGTATACCTGCGCAGTAATTGTGCAGAACTAGACGATTTATCTCCTGATGTATTCTACTGAGTAGTCCTCTTTGTGTCTTACGCATTGTATTTCCGCTGTAGTTACTGGAATCAGCACATTTAGAACCAGAGCCTTAACGCATTATCACATCTTATATATTTATTTAGATGTAATGTTGTTGATGAAATGCTAAAGTATCATTTGCTTCGTCTTACTCTACATAAATAGAAGCGCACAAAAATGGGAAATTTATATATTTAACAGTGTCAATAACTCTTCGCCTCGCTGCTCTATTTTGACTCGAGACTCGTCAGAAGCAAGAGTTCAATCTCAACCTTCTCATCAATTTATGTTCAGTTCCTTGAGTCTGTTCCTTGCTTTTTCACATGTTTGCTTCTTCTTCTCCCCTTCCTCTCGGGGAGTTGCGACACAAGCAAGAGTGATAGCTTGGGACTACAGTCCGCTCATCTCAACATAGATTGTCTGGTAGCCCCGAAGAGGCATGCATGCATGAATGCATCGACTGTGCGCTGAGCGACCAAACCAAACCAAACGACGCGAGTCGAGATAGTATCGTATTTGTGTATTCTTAGACAGTCTGACGTTTCAGTTTCGTGTGGTCATAAGTAAAGCGGATGGAATGAGTGAAGCAACGGAGAAGAAGCGGAGCAAACAGGCCGATGATCTGACCAAACTATCGAACGTCGGGTCACACGTCGTCCGTACAGAGATCCGGGTTGTTTTCGGCGGGGTGGGGGGTGACGCGCCTCGTCTCTCGAGTGCTACTGAGCGGTCACGTGGGCCTAGGGATCGGCCGCGAACGAAACCCGTAGATGAAAGCGCATCGAGCCGTCTCAGGTGATCTGAAGGACAGCAGTTCCGAAGGTCCTTGCTCCGATTTCGATTAAAGGCTGGGCCGGTATGAGCTGGACTCCGGAGCGCGATGAGAATGGCTCTACGCAAGCACTGCCTACCTGGCATCCGAAGATATTTGACGGCGTCTCTCACAGGGCAAGCACGGCAAGTATTGTAAACTGCAGTATTTTGCGCTGTCTCCGAGAACGAGACGGCATGAAGATCCAACCGCCATGGGAGAGACTAGGTCAAGGACAAGTATACAACCAGACAAAAATGCTACCGCCATACCAGTGGTTTGGCTTCTAGTCGCTGACACTATATTATTAGTTTATGTTAGTCCATTCAGATCAAGACTGATATTTTCTCGTTAACTTTAGATCAGTCCTTTTGTTAGTAGGACCAGTGGAAGGTATGTAGAGGAGATACATCTGAAACTCTTGCATCCTGGTGCACTATTTGTACGATAGACAGTCGTAGACTATGGATAGATCACGGTAAAATATGATAACGTTACCATATTTAGTAATCACTTGTGTTTTGGCACACTATTAGTCACGAGTGTACTTGTAAGAAGACGAGCTCTTCCTCTGAGTGAATGGAAAGTGAGATCCACTTTTTCAGCTATTTCAGATAAAGTCAGTAACTATATAATTTACGAATTAAGTGTAAGATGAGTGTTCACAGCTGGTATTTTACTTATTAAGTTCTTTTAGTAAATTGATTTTGTAGAGATTATTTAATTAGCGTCTTATTTGTGTGATACATTTAAAAATGCTCATATAATCAGTTTTAATATGTGTTATATGACTAATTATATGTTTGTTATCGTTTTATTTTATTATCCACTGTTTTGTTATCAAAGGTATTTTCTTATGCGTTTTAGAGTCGGTAATTGTCTCCAGATAGAGAATAAGCTGAATCAAAATCAATGACATGAGCCTTGTTTATTTTATAGTCAAATTAGTCACGAGAATTCGTTTTCGTACGGAATATACAAACTAGTAATCACAAACATAAGGACTAGATAAGAAGGCGTAAAACACCTCCTTAGCAGTCCACGGTCTCGATCTTCCAAACGGGTGTGTGGTGAGTGGGCTGGTGCTGGTGACAGGCGTGCTGCTGTTGTTCTTCATGAGGGTGGTTGTTCTTGTGATGTTGTTCTTCGTCAGCTTGAAGAATCCGTAATAAGTGTTATTTTTTGCGTTAGTGTTGCGTTGTTCTTCTGGGTCTGGGTCGTTTGTTGAGTCTCTCCGTGAGTGTCAGTGTCTTCGTCGTCTGGCTTGTTGCTGACTGGCACCGATGAGTCAGTGGGTTTTTTGTTGTTGTTCTTCGTGGTGTTGTTCTTCGTGAGTGTAAAGTTCTTCACGCGGGAAATGGCAGTGTTGTGTGTCTCTTCCAGTGATAGTTGTTATTTGTTTCTTCTCGTGCGCAGTGTTGGTTCACTTCTTCGTCCTGGATGTGTATGTATTTTCCGTTGAGGATGTCTGTAATTGTTTCTTCGTGAGTGGTTTGTTCCTTGGCGTATGAGTGCTTTGTTCTTCTCGTGGCAAGGGGTTTTGTTTGGTGGGTTCCGTACGGACGGTTGTTCCTGCGTGTGTTGTGTGTTTTCCCTTTAAAGATGGACACGCGGTTCATGAGTGTTGTTGGTTCTTTCGGCGTACTGGGATGTTTGTTTGTCTACTTCGGCCATGAAGTGTGATTTATATGTGCTGTCGGGAGTGTTGTTGTTCTTCGGGAGTGAGTTGTTCTGTCTGGCTGTCGTTGGATGTGTAGTGGTTTGTTCTTCGTGGAGTGTTGTTGGTTCGTTTATTCGGTCCGAAAGTGCATTTTATTGAGTGACGTCAGTTGTTCTTCGGGAGTGTTGTTGTTCTTCGGAAGGAGAGTTGTTTGTTGTTTCGCCTTATTGCGGGAAGAGTGTAGAATTTGTTGTGTCTATATAACAGTAGTTTGTACATGACGAGTGTCTGTTTGTATTCTTCGGGAGTGTTGGTTCTCGGAGAGTGTTTGTTGTTCATTAATCGTGGACGGGAGTGTTTGTTCCTTCGGACGCTGGAGAGGCTGTTGTTCTTTTTCACCGGGAGTGGTGTTCGCTCTCGTTACTTTGGGAGCTGGTGTGTTGTTGGGTGAGTCTTACGGAAGTAGGGTCGTTGTATGTTAATTCTACCGGACAACGAGGATGTTTGATTTTTTTCTTGGCGTGAGTTGTTCGTTGGCTCTTGAAGCATGAAGTTGTTGTTGTTTTTCGTGAAGGGTTGTTCTTCGATCGGTGAGTTATCATGAATAGTCTGATTTCTTAGCATTGTTGGAGATGAAATGTTGTTGTTCTTACGTGAGTGTTGAATGAGTTATTCATTTGTTGGGATTGTGTTTACTCGTGAGTAGATAGATATTTTGATGTTGGTTGATGTGTGAGGGTTGTTTCGAACTCTTGTTGAGTTATGTCTAGTATATTGTTGTGCTCGTAAGTGATGATATTAGTTGTGATTCTTGTTTGTTACGTTTGTGGTTGGTGTTCTTGGTTTGGTTGGTTGGGGAGTGTTGTTGTTCTCTTCCGGAGGTTTGTCTCTTATCGTGAAGGTTGTTTTCTTGACGTGAGTGTTGTCGTCACTTCCTGTTGAGTGTGTGTTTCTTCGTGAGTGGCCATGGTGGTTCTTACACGTGAGAGTAGGAGATGTTCAGTTACTTACCGTTGAGTGTTGAATGGTGTCTTCGGAAGGTTGTTTCTTCGTGAGTTGTTGTTTCTTTGTTGGTTGTTCTTCGTACTGAAGATATACGTGTTATTTTTGTTCTATCTATGAGGTTTTGTTGTTCTTCCGTGATTTTATGTTGTTCTCTTCGTGAGTGTTGTTGTTCTTTCGTGAATGCTGTTTGTTTTCTCCTATCGTGAGCTGTTGTTTCTTTGTGAGTGTTGTGTTGTTCATGAGTGTTGTTGTTCTTCGCGAAGGTTGTGTTCTTTCGCTCGAAGTGTGCTTGTTTGCTTCTCGCTGTATGGTTGTGCCTCTGTTCTTCCGCGAAGGTTGTTACTCTCTGTTTCTCTCTCGTGAGTGTTGTTGTTCTCTTGCGGTGGTGTTCGTGCCTTCCTGTTCTTCTTCGTGAGTGTTTTGTGTCTGTTTGTTCCTCTCATGGTGTCTTGTGCTCTTGTTTTTCGTGAAGGTTGTTTCTTCCCGTCCCGTGTACGTTCTCTCTGTCTGTGTGGTGTCGTTCTCTTGTTTCTCGCGCTTGAGTGGTTGCTCTTGTTCCTTCGTGAAGGTTGTTCTTCGTGATGGTTGTTTTTGTTCTCCGGAGTGTTGTTCTTGTGAGTGTTGTTGTTGTTCTTCATGAGTGTTGTTGTTCTTCGTGCAAGGGTGTGTGTGTCTTGTTCCTTGCTTGAACAGTTGTTGTTCTTCCGTGAGTAGGTTGTCTGTCTTCTGTTGTGAGTGTTGTTCTTTGTGAGTGTTTGTTCTTTGTGAGTGTTGTTCTTTTGTGGAAGTGTGTCTTTCACGGAGTGGTGTTGTTGTTCTTCTTGAGGGTTGTTGTTCTGCACTGACGTGTTTTTGTTGTTCTTCGTGAGTGTCGCTGGTTTGTTGTTTTTTTTTTGGTCTTCTTCTCCTTCGAGGTGGCTCTGTTGTTCTCCATGAGTGTCTGTGTTGTCTCTTCGCTGAGTGGCTGTTTGTGGGTTCTTTTGTGAGTGCTGTTTTGCTTCTCTTGGGTGGAGTGTTGTTCTCGTGAGTGTTGTTGTGTTCTTCCCTTCGAGGGTCTCGTGTGGATAGCTCCTCGTTTCTCATATGAGTGTTGGTTGTTTGGTTCTTCGTGCAGGTGTCGTTTGCTGTTTTCGCGTTTTGCTTCGTGAGCTGTTCGTTTCTTCGCGGTCGAGTTGTTGTTTGTCTGGTCTTGTTTTCGTTCTTTGTGGGCGTCTGCTTCTCTGTCGTTAGAGTGCGTGCTGTTTCTTACGTGAGTATTGTTCTGTCTTCGTTAGTGTTGTTCTTCGTGAGTTTTTTGTTCTTCATGAGTGTTGTTTGTTCTCGTGAGCTGTTGTTTCCTTTGTGTGGGGTTGTTCTCTTCGTGAGTAGTGTTTTTGGTTTGTTCTTGCGCTGAGTGTTGTCTTTTGTTCTCCGCTGAGTGGTTGTCTCTATTGTGAGTTGGTTGGTTTGTTTCTTCATTGAGTGTTGTTGTCTCTTTTGGAAGGTTGTTTGTTCTTCCGTTCCGTGCGAAGGTTGTTGTTCTTCGTGACAGGCTTGGTTCCGTGTGTGCCTTCGTTCTCGCTCTGCGCTGTCGTTCTGTCTCTTTGGTGCAGTGTTGGTTGCTCTCGTTTGAGTGTTCGTTCTTCGTGAGTGGTTGCTTGTTGTTCTTCGTGTTGTTCTTCGTGAGTGTTGTTTGTTCTCGTGCCGAGTGTTGTGTCTTCATGAGTGTTGCGTTTGTGGCCGTTTTCTTTTCCGTGAGTGTTGTTGTTGTTCTTGACGAGCGAAGGTGTTTGTTGTTCTTCGTCTAATCTCGTCGCAGTGTGTTGTCTTCCTTGAGTGTTGTCTCCAGTGTTGTTTTGTTTCTTCGTGAGTGTTGTTGTTGTTACTTCGTGAGTGTTGTTGTTGTTCTTCTTCGTGAGTGTTGTTCTTCGTGAGTGTTGTGTTGGTTCTTTGTGAGTGTTGTTTGTTGTTGTTCTTCGTGAGTGTTGTTCTTCGTGAGTGTTGTTCTTTGTGAGTGTTGTTCTTCGTGAGTGTTGTTCTTCGTGAGTGTTGTTGTTGTTGTTCTTCGTGAGTGTTGTTCTTCGTGAGTGTTGTTGTTCTTCATGAAGGTTGTTGTTCTTCTGAGGGTTGTTGTTTCTTGAGGTGTTGTCGTTGTTGTTGTTGTTGTTGTTGTTCAGGACACTTGAACGTGGCGTGATTTGTGCTGATCAGCAGACGGAGCGTTAGTCGTCCCCGGGGCAGACGTGGCTGTAACTGAATTGTCGAGTCAATGAATATTGCAGGGCGAAGTCGAGCGGCATGATTTGGGAAAACTGGCGATTAGATTTGGTGGTTTATAATAGATTCAAAGAGGATTTGCTGATTTTTTGTTTTTTTGTTTTTTTTCTAACAATACAAAGAGCATGACACACACAGGGAACATACAATTTAAATAAACAGATCCATATAGTAAATATATCTCTCGCAATTCGTTCAAAGTCTTTTTTTGTCCAGTAATTTTAATTTTCAGTCCAGTCTTTGATCGTCGGTACATTTTGTGTCATCCAGTTTTCCCTTACGTTGTCTAGTTGCCTCCCTGTCTCTTTCTCTGCTTCCCCGTGGCTCTCTCGTGTTCCCGTGGTCTCCTGTTCTGCTCGTGCCCGTGGCTCTCCGTTCTTCCCCGGGCTCCTGCTTTCTCCGTAGGGCTCCCCTGTTCTTCGCCGTGGCTCCTCCTGTTCTTCCCGTGGCTCCTCCTGTTGTCTTCGCCGTGGCTCCTCCTGTTCTTCCGCCGTGGCTCTCCTGTTCTTCGCGTGGCCTCTGTTCTTCGCCGTGCTCCTCCTGTTTTCCCGTGGCTCCTCCTGTTCTTCCCCGTGGTCCTCCTGTTCTTCCCACGTGGTTCCTACGTCTGTTGTTCCCCTTAGGTCTCCTCCTGTTCCTTCCACGTGGCTCCTCCTGTTCCCCTCCGTGGCTCCTCCTGTTCTCCTCGTTTTACTCCCCCGTGCAGGCTCCTCGTGTTTCCCACGTCGGTGCCTCTGTTCTTCCCCGTGGTCTCCTGCTTCCCCCGTGGCATACTCTGTTCCACTGGTCTCCTGTTCCCCCGTGGCTCCCTTTGACCTTGTGTCTAACTCTGTGTGACGCGCTCAGCCCAGAGGAATCCCGCCGCAGCTTTAGCGCCTTTAATCCGCGGCGCGTCCCCTCTTTACACCGCAGCTGTTCTGTGAAACTGCCTCTGGACGGCGGACATTTTGGCTCAGGAGGCGCGTAGTGTCGGACACAGGTCATGTTCTCTTTAAGGAACGGCGAGGCTTGTTTGTCTGGATTTCATTGCAGTGAGGTTATTTCTGGCACGTTTGTTTGTTTCTTAAGAAGGATCGTGTTCCTTCTCTTCAATTAGAGTTTGTGAAGAGTTTGCGCCGGTTCCGAGGTGGATTGAACGGGCGACTTTCGGCTTGTTGGGCGAACGACTTAGCCACAACCGCCCCAAGTCAGATCCGTCTGTCGAACTTGAATCAAATCCTCTCAAAGTGTCAGTGATCAGCAGCCAATCCTCCGAAAAAGCGTGTGGTTTCGATCAGAATTCAGGTTTTTTCAGAAATAAATTTGACTTTTTTTAGTGTTTAAATGTCATTAATTTCAGTCTGTGCATTTATGATCACTAAATTAAACTTGGAAAGTATTGAAAATATAGAGATAATCTATATAATCATCTCGCGATTCACCGTTTTTCCATGTCATGCTGGTCTTTGTTCAAACGCACGTACCTTTTCTCACCCACGTCTCCTATTGGTCAGCCTCCTGTAAGACTCCCGAGTGAGTGACGGGTGGATTCAACCAATCGCAGTGGGGTGTGACGTTTCTGGAGAAGAAGTATCTCTTAAAAGCAACAGAAAACTCGACGGTGTGCGTGAATCATGATGAAATTCAGATTGTGCGATTAAAACATTTAATACATTTGTTGCCATGTCGTCCACACTTATGTGAAAGCCTTTTTAATGTTTTTAATAAGACAACATCTAATCCAAAATCATGACCAGTATGTTATATTTTAAGGAGATTTGGCCCATTATAAAGACCATGAATGCCCATATTACTTCAGTACTCTTGGTCCCTTGAGTCAGTACTTTTCACCACACATTGTTTGGTGCTGTGCTTTCTCAGAAGAGTCTTGGAACATTTAATTAAACACAAACGACATCATAAATCCGGTTTTAACTGAAGTTATTTAGCAACGACCAAAGCAGTGGCTGTCAAAGAGATGTCAAGATTATTAGGTTAATTGATGATCATGATTATTTAGGGCACAATGTAATCGCAGAGACTAAAAGAATGATAATCGTGACGAGTTTGTGTTTTGTTATTCAGTTTATCGGAAAGTGACATTTTTGAACTAAATTAAGTCTGTTTTTGTTCAATTAAAAGAGATGTGAAAGATTTTAGAAGCAAAATTAAGTAATTTCCTCAAAGAAGTAAATCTAAATACAAAGTGTAAATGTCAAGTTGATAATTCAGAAAGTTTGATTTGATAAAGCAGGTCACATACTGAGTAGAAGAATCTATTCTCAAATTAATCGCTACACGAAAATATGTAATCGTGATATCCTTACTGCAGAATTGAATTGGTCTGACTGAATTTATTTTATTTATTTTATTTATTTTATTTATTTTATTTATTTTATTTATTTTATTTTTTCTATTGTATTTTTATTATTATTATTATTATTATTATTATTATTATTATTATTATTTTTTTAATTCTATTGTTTTTATTTATTTTTTATTTTTATTTTTATTTTTATTTATTTTATTTTATTTCATTTTATTTATTTTATTTTTATTTTTTTTATTTTAATTTGTATTTTTATTTTTATTTTTATTTTTATTTATTTTATTTCATTTATTTATTTTATTTTTATTTTTTTTATTTTAATTCATTTATTCTTCATTTTTTATTCATTCATTCATAATCCTAGTTATTGCAGCAACTCTTTTTCCTGGAACACACAGCCGATAACATTTAAAAGTACATTACACGAGACTGCAAATACAGAACAGAAGTGTATCAGATATTTTTAATCGTGACACTTTGCGGCTGATAATCGTCTTCAATTGTATCAACATTTAGTTTGCGTATTTTGTGCAAAAACCTGACGAAATACTCGCCGGACTCCGCGACGCAGTCAATGTAAATTACGAGTACATAACGTGAAACCAGTTCATTTACATTTCTGTGGATCAAGAGTGAAACGGGGAGTGTCCCGAAGCTGCTGCCCTGGTTACACACACACACACAACACACAACACACACACTCGCAACACACACACACTCGCAACTTGAATAGTGAGTTATATCATAAGGACAAATAATGCAAACTATTTAGTAATTCAAAAGGAAATGTTAGTTTTGATGAAGATTTCACCAGTAAACTTGGCAAACGCGGGCAGATGTACGTTTTTACTACACACTTTTTTATCCTTTTTGACCAAGATTTTCTGCATAAATGTATGTTCTGGAGCGGAGAGGGGGCGGAGGGGGGCGGAGGGGGACGGTTAAAAAAAACCAAAAACAATTGTACATTTTGTTGGCGCGGACTTTATTCAGGAGCCTCTATAGCCCGAAAATGAAGGTAAATCACATTCTGGTTGGTGAACACATTATTTGGCTCTTCTCATCAAGACCCCCGGTTCATGATTTCCAGTCCCAAATGGAGATTTGTGTCCTTCATCAGCGTCGAGAATCTAAAGAACTGGAGCCTCCAAAGGTCAAAGTCTTCAGTCGGAAACATTAGGAGAGAAACTGTCTGCAGCTCGTAAGAATCTGTGCTGTATCCAGTTCACGCCAGGGGCCATTAATAACCACGACAACGACGACAACAACAACAACAACGACGACAACAGGCCGTTTTACGCACAACCAAACGAGGAAAATGACTCTACTATTCAACTCGATTTAGTCCTGCAGTTACCTTTGCACATTAAGGGACTTGGATTCTACGTATTCATGTTTTATTTGACCGGGACATTGCACAGTAAATGTGTTGCACAGTAAATGTGTTGCACAGTAAATGTGTTGCACAGTAAATGTGTTGCACAGTAAATGTGTTGCACAGTAAATGTGTTGCAGCCGTCTCAACGTAACGAGCAATCTATGAAATGAAGCGGGCCGACAATGTAAACACGAATGTGTTCATAGACTTTTGCCTGTGAAATAGGTAAAATAAAGGGAAGGGAAGGAACGATAAGGTAAAATAAAGGTCATGTAAAATAAATGTAAGGTAAATGTAAGCTAAAGGTAAGGTAAGGGTAAGGTAAAATAAAGGTAAATGTAAGCTAAAAGTAAGGTAAGGTAAGGTAAAATAAAGGTCAAGTAAAATAAAGGTAAATGTAAGCTTAAGGTAAGGTAAAATAAAGGTCAAGTTAAATAAAGGTAAAATAAAGGTAAATATAAGCGTAAGGTAAAATAAAGGTCAAGTAAAATAAAGGGTAAGGTAAAAGTAAGGGTAAGGTAAAGTAAATGTAAGGTACGGTTAAGGTAAAGTAAAGGTAAGATTACGGTAAGGTAAAGTAAAGGTAAGGTAAAGTAAAGGTAAAGTAAAGGTAAAGTACATCAGAAGGAGTGAGTTTTGGTTTCGATGCACTGGTGTTGTTGAGCTCTGGTTCATCCTGAATCCTTGCTGCTCATTGGTCGAGTGTGGACGCAGCAGCTCTGTGTGGCCTCAGTGTCCCAGCTCTGACAATGTGCTGAATGTCCTCCCTGCTCTTACCCCATTTACCCTGGTCGCTCTGGGGGAAAGAGAGATTTTAGCTCATTCTAAAACTGTTCAAATGATGCTAATAACAGTGAGTATCAGATCAAGTGCATCAAATGAGCATCTGGTTTTCGATGCTACGTTTAGAACAATTAGCATCTGATCTGTCTGATACTTTGATACTTTGACACATGTTTAGTCGTAGCGGCCCTGAACTCGGCCCAAAGTATCGCCCAAAGTATCGTAACGTGTTAATTATAACGGTTTTAACGGGTCTAAAGCGATGCCTCAACACGTTTGGCCTTCTGCTGCAGACTTGGGTTGTTTGTTCAGTCAGATCTCTGTTTTAATCTGTTCCTGGTTTATCTTTCTGCTCTAGACCTCAGCGAATGTGGCGTTACAGCATTCGGAGATGGTAAAATCCCAAAGTCAAACGTCAGTGGTTTGGACAGATGTGGATTGAAGGTCTTTTCCAGGATGTGCTGTAGGAAGAACGCGCTGTAGGAAGAACGCGCTGCGCTGTCGGAAGAACGCGCTGTAGTTTATTTTTAGACCCGCGTTCACGTGAGTTATAACCGTGTCTCTGTGTGGGCACACTCTAATCTTTGGATCAGTTAGGTTTTTTTTTAATCTTTTATGGACCAAGAGTCTGGGGAAAAAATAAATTATCATGATGAAGAACAAGATTTTTTTTTTCCCTAAACAGTTTGTGTTGTGAAAACTATTGAGGGTTTTACAATACTTTCAAAGACAGGTAAGCATGGTTTTTGTTGCGAGTTTTGTTTTTTGTTCTTTTGTATGTGAGTTTTAATATTTTATTTTATTATTTATTTTAATTCTATATATTTTTGAAAGGACATTTTATTTATTTTATTGTAATTTATTTGATTTTTATTGATTTTTATTGATTTTTATTGATTTTTTATTTACTTTTATTTAATTGAATTTTTATTTTTTTATTTACTTTTATTGAATTTTTATTTATTTTTTTATTTATTTTATTTATTTTATTTATTTATTTTATTTATTTTATTTATTTTATTTATTTTTTATTTTTATTTTATTTATTTATTTTATTTTTATTTATTTTATTTATTTTATTATTTTATTTATTTATTTATTTATTTTATTTT
>BJKM01000908.1:0-166691 GCA_015082035.1 Chaenogobius annularis
GCAGTGTGTCCTGATACTTAGATATCCTTTAAAAACAGTATTAAAATTTTACTAAATTGCGGTTTTCATTATGTAAAATAACAAAAAGCATGTGCCGTTCACGATTGTTTAACTATTTAACAACTTATCTTGAATGTATGTTGAACAACACGCGTCTCCATAGCGATACGCGCGTTGTCAAGAAGTCCGTCACGATACCGATATTTCTGAGTACAGCAGCCTCAGAGGGAAGTATAAATGAAGAGGTAACTGAAGTCCTCTGCTTCTTCTGAAAGATCACACTTGGTTGAATCCACCTGTCACTCACTTAGGGCGTTGCTACGACGGACCAAAAAGAGGCTTTACTGGGGAAAAAAGTGTCTTTGTTTGAGTTAGGGATCGTATATCGGTTATTGGCGATATCGGAGGGTTTCCCCAGATGTCGTATCGCTCAGATATCGAACATTCAGCCCATATGTTGGCATTGATATTGTGTGTCCATGTGTCATTCCCAATTTGTCCTCAGAGCATCAGATTTGCTTTTTTGAACAATCCGATGAGTGCAAATGGAAACAGAAGAACAATTACACTTATAGAGAGGATTTTAACAATAAATAAATGTTGTTATTATTTTTCACAAAAGCGAGATGTCAATTTGTGAATTTAAAGGGGCTGTACCTGATTTTTACTGTCTTGAAACGTGAAAAACAGTTCACGTTAAACTCGTCCCCATGTATAGCTCACTTGCCTAACGGATTTCCAGCATCATAAATATTCAGAGCGATGAGTTTATGAGCACTTTTCACGAGTCTTTGAGCCCAGAGTGAGCTCTACATGCTAACGGCGCACTTCCCCTGCTTCACAGAGAATAAAACGCTCTATAAAAAGACACAGAAAGAGCTGTGGTCTCATTTTCACCTGAATAGATGCTTTCACAATAGCATATCTGTGCTGGGGCAAAACAGATTTTACTTCAGTGCATGCAAAAAAAAATCTGGTTAAATGAACTAGTTCTGTTTTTTCACAGTGAAAATCAGATACAGGCTCGTGCTATTATTTTCCAATAAGTGAAAAAGTAACCAGTAACGGCCCCAACAAAGCAAATATCAGATATCGGTATCGGCTTAAAGTGCCTCTGACAGGTCGGACCACTCATTGGACTAAAATGCAGTTAAGATAAATATATTTAGAATTTCACACACACTCCAAAAAAAAAAGATGTTATCCCAGAATAGCCAATTTCTTTGGTTTATAATTTCACTTCCTGTTTGCAATTGATGACGTCACACTAGGAACTTACCCAGCAAACAGTGGACCAAAACTCATCTAATGTCACATTGTTTTTATTTGACAAATGAAAATATATGAGAGCGACTTTATCTTGTTGAATTAACGTTTAGAGCTAAAATGTAGTCTTTGTATACATTTTGCATAAACTTTGACCGAAATGAGTGTCCCTTCACGAATGAGTGACGTCACTTCCTGTAATTTTCCACAGATTTTTCAACCTTTTTTTCCACAAATATTTGCTCGATTGTTGTAAAACTATCAGTTAAATGTACGGCAGGTATAAATAAAAAGAATAAAATCTAAATCAGAAAATCAGAAAAACCTGGCACATGCACTTTAAATCACTTACTCATCACAACCACGCGCTCACGATTAGATTTTTATCGCAGGCAAGTTATGGCAGTTCTCATTCCGTAGTTTAACAATGATAAAATAAAATAAAAAACACCTAATCGATGCGGTGAAAGTGAACGATCGTGGACTCCCGTTGGTGTTTCTGGGTCGTCCGTGAAGCCGGTTGGTGGAAAAGTGGCTGATTAGCTGCTAAAGAGGCCAACTGCCTGACGGCTCTGTTTTTTGCCGTGTATAATTAGCATCTCCACATTCACAGCCTGTGGCCACGTCTCTGTTTGTGTCAGGGCTAAAGCAGCAAAGCAGGTCAAACCAACATATTAACACCCCCCCATTAGTTTGATCAGAACATTCTCGACACAACCGGCGAGTCGCTTTTAGTGCGGTGGAGTTTACACGGGCAAAGAAGAGGAGAACGTACTGTATGTAAAACTCTATTGACTGGACTTGAATGCAACAGTAGCAAATCAATGACATTACCAGTCAATATTGATGCATTTATCTGCACCGCAAATGGGGTTGTATGCTACAGTAGGCAGTGTAGAAATTAGACTCGCAAAATAGAAAAACACCAAACCTCCATTTTATTTTAACGTACTGTAATGTTGTAATTGTACTTCTTTGATGCATGCTTTCTTTGAGTTATGTTTCAACTTCCAACCAAGACTGTTGACTGGAGATTGTGAAATAATCCCAGTAAAATAAAGTCACGGGGCGGACCAGGACCAAGGACCAGGCTGCTGCTGCTGCTGCTGCTGAAGTTGACAAAGTGTGAAAGCAAATCTCTCATTCTTTTCACATTCACCGAGGTTTGGCAAGAACTAAGGCTGCGTTCACACTTCTTGACACTTTTTTTTTTTGGAGAGACAGTTCACATTCCAGATAAAATGTGACTCAAGTCAGTTTTCATGTGCATAATAAGACAGACTAGAAAGAGGAAGCACCATTTAGTCATCTTTATGTTTTGTCTTGAATAGGCACGTCCATTTTTATCTTTGTTGCACTTCACGAAACCGTTTCAGTGTTAAACAACGGCACTTTCTAGCTTTGCCGTGGTTATCTGGCAGGCGTTCGAAAGGTTTAATCGGTTTAATTCCTGTCTTTTCCAATTAATATAAATGTCCACCTGTTGTAGGAGTCAGACTGCAGTCACTTTGCAGAAGATCCGGTTCGAATCAGATTTAGTAGCACATACGAAAGTGGCCTGACCTGATTCAGGCTGTTCACACTGTCATGAAAAAAAATCAGCTCTAGGTCACATTTGGGGGGGAGAATCAGACTCGACCTGCAGTGTGAACGTATCTGCTCGTTTGCCATTGATTTATTTCTTTTCCCTACAACTTTATAACGGCAATATGTCGAAATAACAAGGAAAAAATGACTTTCAGTTGTCATTTCCTGAGCACGAACCATGCCGACGTTTAATCAGTGCCATTTAACAAGAAAATGAGTCTTCTGAAGCCTGTTCTAAACCATATATGCTTTTACTGCTTTAGACTTTTCCGTTGAAAGGACTTAAACTGATCAGAAATGGCAATTAAATAAACATGTGTCTCGAGTATGTCTTGCAAATCTGTCATATTTTTTTTAACTTTTCTCCCGCAACTGTGTCTTCCAGTATAATGCAGGTATAATCCTTATGTTGGCAAGTCTACATTTAGTAACACATTAGTGGTTAAGCCTAGACTAACCCCCCCTAATGTCTGTCTGGTTTAATTGAAAGCTTGTGTGTGGGGTGTGTGTGTGTGTGTGTGTGTGAAAAGGTGATGAGGTCGCCCTAATGTTTTGGCTGGCGTCCAGAGGTTGGCACTGAAGCCTTAGCTCAGCACCGCTCGAACTGCAAAATCATGAATATTTGAGGTCCCTTTAGGAAGCCCAGACAGACCTATCATTGTACCTGGATATTATCTGAGGTTTTGGTGGTCGCGAAGGCAGGGAAATGTCGTCCCTCCCTTTTTTAAGTGCACTGTAAATATAAATGTGTGAAGGAGGAGGGGGAAACGGAGCGATAGTCATGGGCACAGCCACGACTGAGGTCTAAACCGGGACTGAACCGCCCCAAAAACAGGTCCAAACTTGGGAATGTTTCAAGACAAAGCCAGGTTTAACCCCGGACCTCAAACTGTAATCAACTGTAGATCAGAACTATCTCAAGACTAGGGAAAACGTTGAGCTGTAGAGCTTTAGTCCTTTAGTCGATTAATCGGTCGATGGTTTCCTGGGCAACAAAAATATTCATTAGTTGTCGGACTTTTAAAGGATTTATATTCACAGCAGCAGAAAAGAGAAGGTATGAAGTGAGTTATCTTGATATTTGGGAATTAATTGTGAGTTTAATCTGCTTTTTTACTGATAAATACTGTTTACTAGTGATTTTTTTGTATAAATATGAATAATTGTGCGAGTCTCGTGATGTGGTCCCCAAACTTTGGGTCAGATATTTGGTATACTTAATCGTTTTTAGAGCTAGCGCCTTGCCAACACCATTGTAGTCGACTGATCGGTGTCTTTAGTCGACCGCAGCCCTAAAAAAACCGACTAAACCGTGTGAAACTAAACCGGTTCTACAAGCCAGATCTAAGCTAAACCAGGGTAAGTGAAATGTAAGGGAAACGTCAACACGGTGGCCCTCCGCGGTGTTGTGTCCGAGGCACCTGTTCTCGGCCGCAGACACTGGGCAGAGCTGGCACGGCTTCTGTAAACCGGGCCAGCTGCTCTCACAGTAAATGAGCATGAATGGACTTTTTGTTCCTCCCCAATCGCAGCACACCACTTGAGATAAAATTACACCCTCCAGTTTTTTTTCTTTACTGACACGGGAAGAAGAGGTGGGGATTGTTTAAGTCGCGGCACATTTGTAGAATTCTTTGTAGGATCTTTTACTGGTAGGTTCTTGTATGTAAAATAGAAATTGTTATGTATGTGCTGTGGCTTTAGTCGTTTAGTCGTTCAGTTGATAAATAGATGGATTAATAGAGTCTAACAAAAGTGCCTGAACAGTTTAATCTGCTTTCCACTTCTGAAGATGGTGTTTACTTGTGATTCTCTTTGTACATTGTCGTTTTTGTGCCAAATCCATCCAATAATAGCGCGTGTATATTATAAACTTGTATGTAGGGATGTCACTATATACAATGGTTGTTGGTTTTAACGATTATTACTCACCATTATTGAGAATGTGACATGTTTTTATTTGCTTTCATTCCCGTTGTCTAACTTGTTCGACCAGCGTTACAAAATGTCACTTACTGAACGACAAAATAAAGTTAAATGTGACAAAACCTGCCTGATCAAAAAAGTTATTCACATTTAGGTCAATTTTTTAATCCCTACTTGTATGAAAATGTTTATTCTGCTTTATGTGTTGGGTCACATTCTAATTTCAAACGCTATGAGAACTGACTTGATACTAAAATTAAATAAGATGCAAATTAAAATGTAGTTTGAGCAACTTTCAGCGTGTGATTAACAAGCAGATGGGTATAAAATAAGCTCTTCCATACAAGACGGGTGTCAAAAGCCAACATGAGCAGGTGCGGTTTGAAATTTTTTCGAATAATTACTCGTTCCTCCGTCTTACAGTCACTACAGCAACATTAATTTCCGTCAGTCGGGCTTGGGAGTGTCTGAACCTCGCGCAACACTTTTCGTTTTCATTAGCCGTTTCCCCCCACACCCTGAAAGCATTCCACTTCCACACTCACACGGGCAGCCAGCGGGACAGAGGGCCCTTTGAGTGGGACCGACCCCGGCAGGTTAGGGGAGGGAGTGCAGTCGAGGGAGTCCGGACCGAGCCAGGCCTTAAGGCTCTTTAACATACCAGGCATTTTTGTACAAAGCTTTAGCCAAAGAAACTGAAAAAATGATGTTGGACAGAGGAGAATGTAAACATGTGGTGTGGAAGAGCTGGACTGAAGTGAAAAATGTATTGTTTTTCTTTTTATATAGCACAAAAGTAGATAAAAACAAACAGAACAGGATACAAAGAGCACAACAGGACAAGAGTAGTCCATAGAAAGTAGACATTTAGATGATATTGTGAATGTTATTTTGAAGCAATGCAAAATTGAATATCGATTTTACAATTTATAGTAAAAAAAAGAAAAAAGGAAAAAAAGAGCTGATTAAATCAAAAAATTAAAAAAGTTATGTTTCTAAACTTTTAAATAACTGTAATGAGATATTAATTTTTACATTTTGCATGTCACATTTGTCACCTTCAACACATTTCTGTTTGATTGACATAAAATTGTCTGACTATCATTATTGGAATACTCCCCCAAAAAATAAAAAATAAAGCTATTCATGTTTGTCATAAGAAGAAGAGGAAGAGGAAGAGGAAGAGGAAGAGGAAGAAGAAGAAGAAGAAGAAGAAGAAGAAGAAGAAGAAGAAGAAGAAGAAGAAGAAGAAGAAGAAGAAGAAGAAGAAGAAGAAGAAGAAGAAGAAGAAGAAGAAAGAAGAAGAGAAGAAGAAGAGAAGAAGAAGAAGAAGAAGAAGAGAAGAAAGAAGAAGAAGAAGAAGAAGAAGAAGAAGAAGAAGAAGAAGAAGAAGAAGAAGAAGAAGAAGAAGAAGAAGAAGAAGAAGAAGAAGAAGAAGAAGAAGAAGAAGAAGAAGAAGAAGAGAAGAAGAAGAAGAAGAAGAAGAAGAAGAAGAAGAAGAGAAGAAGAAGCAGAAGAAGAAGAGAAGAAGATAGCAAGAAGAAGAAGAAGAAGAAGAAGAAGAAGAAGAAGAAGAAGAAGAAGAAGAAGAAGAAGAAGAAGAAGAAGAAGAAGAAGAAGAAGAAGAAGAAGAAGAAGAAGAAGAAGAATTTTTTATTCATAGCGCACTTTTCATCTTGAAGACAGCTTGTCGTCCATGTCCCTGTCCCGGTATCCATCTATCGTTTCCATTGTTGGCGTTTTAAATTCGAGATACATGGTTTTAAAGTCGATGTATCGCAATTTAAATAGAATCGCGAAAGCTCCAATGCATCGTCTTCTTACAATAATATATCTCCTCTCCGTGTAGGGCTGGGCAGTCTTATTATTATTAACACAAATGTCTTTCAATGTAAATTCACTCAACCTGAAACAATACTGACTTTGAATCATCCAACAACACAAAAAAGTCAAATATCTGTTCAGTGACGGTTACAAATGACTGACTGACTCTCTCCATGTCATCTAATCTTTAAACCTTTTATAATGCAACCTGCTGAATGCAAGCTTCACTGAATTAGAAAGAAGTTGTGCAGTTATCAAATCATCTTGAATAGTGACTGCTTTGGAGATGGACAGCTCTTTAATGCGGACTGAAAGGCTCATTTTGTAAACTTGTGACTAGACCACACTTGACTTGTTAACCACGGTGTCGGTGTCTTATCTCTTGGACTTCAGTCATCGAGGAATTGTGCTCGTCTCTTCTCTCGTCATCTAGCCAAAACCTTTTACTAATTACCACCATTTACTTTTGTGATTATTGCTCTAATCTATTGCAGAATTGTAATATACAGTAAACTGAATTGTAATATACAGTAGAATAATCCAGATTATTAACATATATACGGTTAATACTGTTTTATTCTTCCCGTTTCCTCTACTGTTAAAATGTTTATTCTTGTTTAGACTTGAACGCCGGTCTGGCTGGGGCTGTTGTTGACTAAAGACGTTTTGGTGGACTAAAGCCTTTGATTCATTGACTAGAAAGGTGTGGCGCTGGTAGAAGCTCTCAAAATGATTAGGAGAAGTATGAGTAAAAAGCATTTTCATAAGCGAAAACTCAGATTAAACTGTCCAGTCGCTCCCAAAACTCCAGCAAACTCACTCTAAGCATTCTCTGTTCTTTTGTTGTCCATGTCGACCCTCATTTACGCTCTACGTTCGAGACACATACAGGCTGCCCGTCCGTCCTCTTTGTTGTTTTGTCCGTCATTGGCTCCGTATGTATTGAAATGTATATGTGCCGACCACTGGGGGCAGGAGTCGACACAGCGCAACAGTGGAAACACAAGTTTTTGTGACAGAACAAGCGGCACAACAAATAAATAGTTTTTGCACCTTGTTTTTTTAGCTCGTCTCCAACAAATGTGATTTAAAACCTGTTGTGGGAGCCTCCATGTTTGTTTTTCTTCTGTTTTGGTCAATTTTCTAACTGACTAATTTGGTTGACAAAGACTCTGATTAATCGACTAAATGACTAAAAGACTACAAGCTTATCTGATAGATTTATGCCTAGATTGATATCGCTAGGCACCGACTATGCTCCTTCAGTATGACAGGTGAAGACTCCTTTCAATGTTTAATATATTCCAGACATGATATGAATAATTGAACCAACGCAGGATCCACAATCATAATCCATGTTGACGTTTGTGTGTTAAGTAGGTTTTAATTAAATATATGTCTGACCAGGAAACTGCACAGCTGCATGTTTTCATTGGAAATAAAGACCGATCATAAGCGCTAAAATGATAATAATATTGCAATAAAATATGAACACTCAAACTGATTTTAAAATGATTTTAAAATGATTTTAAAATGATATAATTAGAGGGAGGCAAATTGCTGATAATTTTATAAATGTTGTTTAGAAGATATGCAAAATATGAATACAGTATTTTACAATAAAACGTGGCAAAAAAAGAGCAGATTGAAAATAGAAATGGAACAAATGTATGTTGTAATCTTTCAAATAACCATATCAAGTGAACATTTTTGTTGGTCCTTTCACATATTTGTCTGATAATTAAATCTCTAATTGGGACTGTCACACTATTACATTTTAGTGGTACGATTACTGTGAGAAGAACCATCGCGCTATCATGATTATTCACGGTTATTGACACATAACAACAATAACAATAATTTTGCTTCTAAAAATGATTAGTAGGTTTTAGTGTGATTATATTGTGACCTGAATAATCACAATTATCAATTGACCTAATAATGCTCTTAAGATGCAATTTAACACATTTCTGTATCGCCAAAATGTCTTTAAGAAAAAATATAGATATAATTGTTGTTAATATGGCCTTACATACAATCATTCCTTTTATCCCTGTGCTCTCATGTGGTGCATTGTCTGTTTATTTGCACATATTGGATGACTTAAAAGCCTTTGATTCTCTGTTTTTGTGCTCGTTACATTACAGCAGCCTCTGACCCGCCCGGGCTATTTCCACACTCCATGATTAGTAGGTGCGTCTGGGCGGGACGTCCCACTTCGAGCCCATGTTGCTCATTGACTGGCACTAATTTTAGGCTGCTCAGCTTCACTTTAGAGGCAGGCGGCTGCTGGGCCCCTCTCACAGGGCTTTGCTGGGCCTTTCAGATCTGGCATATGCTTGACATCAGGGCTGCACAGTAGATCACAAAAGTATCGATATCGCAATACTGGCTGTCGCAATAATCGATATTGTAACATATATTGACGTATGACAGAAATATGCTGTTTTTAAAAATGAGAAAAGGCTGATGTATTTAGTCCTAAATTAGCCTTGATTTGATTTATTAATGTTTAGCGAGTAATTTCAGGCTAGGGATGTCATAATATACATTTTTTGTGTTATTATTATTATTATCATTGTGAGAAAAAAACATCACGATTTAACGATTATTCATGATTATTGAGACTAATTTAACAGTAAAATCTTCCTTCTAACCCTAACCCATGTTACTAATTCTCAAGTTTGTAGCCGGCTTTACAAAATTGAACTTTCTGAAAGACAAAATAAAGTTAAATGTGACATAAATGTAACTTTTTTTGTCTATTTTGTCTAAAATTGGCAATGATTATTATTTTTTGGTCCTCACAATTTTTGTTTGACCTGAATAACCACGATTATCGATGAACCTAATGATCTTGAACAACCATTTATAAGGTGAGAGTTAAGGTGAGAGTTAATCTTAGTGTACCTCTTGTGCTCTTATTTTACATCAGGACAAACCAAATGTGAACACAGTCCGTCAGTTTGTTTTTAAACATTCATCATGTTCCTTGAATGAATCTTAAAAAGGCTTACAGACGTTTCCTGGCTGAAGACTTCACTCAAACTAAGCAGGAACCTTCTTCAAAGCTGTTTTTAACTCAGTCAGGCCTGATTTGATTTATTTTTCATCTTTTCTTGTATGAAAAATGAGTGTCAGCAATGTTGAATATTAATATTATCTTGACTGTTGCCTTAGTTTATTCCCGAGTGCGCATTCCCACAGCTCAGTATCGCTCGTGCATTGTTCTCTCTTTGGCCTCTTTCTCCGTTTCCATAGAGACCGGTGCATTCAGATGGGAATCCAAAGAGCCATTAACTTCTGCTGAGTTTTTAACGTCACACATCGACTTTTTACCCCAAAAAAGGCGCCACGAATCTCACTCTGATCTATAGCGACGGCGTTACAGCATTGACACAAAGCATGTCCTCCACTCCCAACATTTTTGCTCATGACGGCCCTTTTGGGATGCATTTGTGCCCACAGCATATCAATAGTGAAGTGATATTTCCGCTCGGATTTGTTCGCTGTCCTTGGAATTTTTAAAGGTCTAAAAAAGCCTTATTGATTTGACTATTTCCAGCGTTTAATGGCGTAAAATCGATAGTCCTTTCTCATATTTAGACAAAGCATCGGCATCATAGCAATAGTAACATGTTTTGGATGTTGAAAACCAGGTTGTGTATTTATTATGCAGAATATAGCCTAGTAGCTTACACAAATCGTCACGTTAATAATGTGAAAAGTAAATATCATCTGTTCAACCCTGCTGTCTTAGGGTTGGAAAAAAACAAAAAAAACAAAATGTATCTGAAAGTACCTAAAGTACCTAGGCCAGAAACAAGATAACAAGTTAAAGATATACTTTAAATAAATACCTTGTTTTTAGTATATATTGACTGTCTTAAAATGTCCAATAAATCGAAGCATAAAATATCTTTGTTTTACCTAAAATAAGACAAGCATTTTCTAACTAAACTTCAAACACAAATGCGGCTGCACTTGAAATAAGAACAAAACATACTTTTTCTTTTGGTTAATCATATTTCACTTCAAACTATGCTCAAATCAAGATAAATGATTTGATTACTTTTTAACCTATTATCTTATTTAAGATTGTAGTTTTTTTCCCCCCAGTTTGTCTAAATATCGACGTTTTGTTCAATAAATGACAGAAAGAATAATGTGTTTGGGGCACAATATTTATTTTTCGTTAATAATGTATCTTTGGGGAACCTTTTGTCCCTTCTTCGATAAGATTTGAACTGTAGCGAGAGTTAGTAACTTAGTACATGACTTAGTATCAACGCAAACAAACTACAAATGTATTTTATTGTGGGCTGTTTATTTATTTATTTTCAGCTCATGTTTTTAAATTGGGGAGGGGGGGGGGAGGGATTTTTGCCTGCTTCGATATTGGAAATGATAGCGATATGGCTGTAATTGGCGTTCTCCTGATTTCATTGCGATATTTCACTACACACTTTTTGACACAATAATTTTCGTTATTTTAAATCAAATCTGTTGACGCCTTGATGCATTAGTCTGTCAAAATCAGGCAACTCATGAACAAAATTTAAACATTTCCATTTGAAAAAAAACAAACAGTGAATTTCTGTCAGATGAACGACCTTGGTGTAACTGCAATACATTTAGGTTCTTATTATGTCGATTATTGCATTAAATTGACTTGCGCTATCAATACTTTTGCAATATATTGCGCAGCTCAAGTTTCAATATCATCGTTTATCATGATATTTTATAAAGAGAACATCAATTATTTATTATTTGCCTTTTTATTTTGTTTCGTCTAACCCATTATTGCAAGAGAAACTGAAATGTCGGCTCAAGATCTTTACAGGACAACAAAAAACAAACAAACAATAAAAAAATAACATCAACACAGCTCTTTCGTTATAACTTCTTTTTAAACCTCTCTAACGATTTCTGCCGCTGTGGGTTGCATCGATTGTCGGTCAGTTCTCGTGCTGCACATCTGTCCCACTTTTTCATCGTGTGGTGTGGATTAGGATTAAAGCGATGTCTTTGCTTTGTCATCGGCTGGAAGCAGCACGTATTAAACCGCTCTGAAACGCGGCGGCTTTTGTTTCATGGATTGAAGAAGGAAACCGGCGCGATGGTGCTAGATTATTTTCCAGAAAAAGCAACAAGGAAATGTACGTTTGAACTACACATCCTTCTATACGCGTCCTCGAGGGCTGATTCGGCTTAAGGTGTGCGGGAAATCTCCTTAAACATATCTGAAGAAGTCAAATGGTTTCAATATTATTTTCCCGAAGAGGAAAAAAACAACAATATACTTTAATCCTTGCCATTAAACACAAAGTGAGGAACTCTGCTCTAAATCACATGCTTAAACTGAAGAGGATTGGCTGTGAAACTGTCTTCAAAAATCATCAATAAGTTTCCACAGAGGAGGTGGGCCCTCAGATTTTTTCCTGGTTTCTTTTCTTTCTGTTCACCATCTGATAAAAGGGAACTCACAAGCTGCTGGGCATGTTAAAACATGAAAATAAAGTGATAAAACTCATTGAGAATGACTCTTGGATGAGAGTCGAAACGTATCGTTTTTCTAAAACAGAGTCCAGATGACAACAACTGAATCTTTTTCTAGGATGGACACTCCTGGACGAATGATTACACCGACCTGATAAGAATCACATTTCCAGTCAGATCAAACATTCTGGAATGAATCGGAATCAGCTTGTTCGCTAAATCCACAAATAAATAAAAAAGCACAGACATTTTATAGGCCTTTTCAACTATTAACCGTCCCTAAAGGTCATTTTTAATTAAATTAGCTTCAGATTTGAAAGAGGAAGTGTCAATGCCCAACAAATGCTCGAACTGTGGTCAATCAGACCGTCCTCCAGACACCAGCTTTACTCATTATTTTCAACAAAGGAAGTCTAGACAGGATTTAAAATCAGATTTTCTTCTGTGCGGAGCTTGTGACCACGTATAATTAGACTAAATTAGACATCAGAGACCAAAACTGTGTGATTATTACGGTGCCTGATTGTAGCAGAAGTGAATAACAGTAGAAAATTGTAACTGCTCCGTGGTAGATCTGCAGCACATATGCAGGCTCAGGATTGACATGAGGAGCTTTTGTGCCTAATCAATGGTTTTCAGAAAAAGGCTTTAGTTTATGATGTGTTCTTCAAGTTTGACCAAAGTTTATGTTAAATGAAACCATTCTGGTGATGGTATTATTATGATTATTATTTTGATTACTTTTTCAGTCAGTGCCAGATTTGCGTCAAACGTTGCTCTCTTACTACGGCAACTCGTACGTGGACTACATCTAACATGCTATGAATATCTTATATACTGTTTAAACATGTTTATTTGAAGTTAAGTATGAGCCCAGTGTTTGTGAAAACCCAACATTAAACTGCTGTCAGACGTGAACAAACATATCAGTGCAGAGAAAACTGCATTGAAGTGTAATATTTAATGCGTTTGGTGACAGTGGCAGGTGTATTCATAATAATAATAATAATAATAATAATAATAATAATAATAACGCTATGAAAGTTTCTGAATAAGTTCTATTTAACTTAAATGACTGGCAAACTAAAGCTACAACTGACAGCAACATTTTAATCGTTTCTAGCTGTTTGCATAATGAAAATATAGTCAAACTAAGGACTAGCATGACAGATCCCGCAGCAGAAAAGTTACATAGTGCACCTTTTTAAAGTTCTTGAAAACCGCAGGGGCAGTGTGGCTCTAGCAGCTGTCCAGATCAGGCCTTACGTAACGGCATTAGTTTGTGGTGGACAAGCCCTTTTATAATCTGCATCCATCATGTGTGACAGAGGGCATATATTCTCTAACACTGAGGCTTTAGGAAATTACCTCTCATTAATTCACAAACAAAACACAGTTAATCCGAAGCGCCTCTATTGGATTTAATGCATATATATATTCTACTAATATCGTCTACAGTGGTTGCTGTTGTTGGTCTTGGTACAATATAATAGGACATTTAAATACTTGAAAATGGTAACTGAGGTAGATTTTTTTTTTAAATTTGTAGCAAGAGGTGAGCGATATGGATGTTCAGACAGTATTTTAACAATGCATTAGATTTGTGCTTAAATGTGCCTTTTAAATGTCTTGGATGAAGTTCAAGTATTGCACAAAATGTGAATAGACGATCAAGTTAACCCAAAAAGTGCACTAATATAAGTGATATTTGCTTGTTTGAGAGATTATGCTTCACGTTTGTCTCTTTTTTTAGGTAATTTTCTATAGTTTTAATCATAGATAATCTAATTTTGCAGCTCTCTACCACAACAATTGAGATGTTATGTGTTTTTTGATATACCTCCCACCTCTGATTGTAGCTCGGGAGGTCAAGACTATTCAATAAATTGTGATTATTTAGGTCACAATAGAATTTTAAGAACTAGCAACGAATAATCTTCACTAATTTAGAAGCAAAATTAAGTCATTTCAATTCAATCTATACTCTTTTTGCTTTTAATGTGGCTGTTTTATCTCCAAATCCACTTTATATAGCACATTTTCAAAAACTGAAACTTTTCCAAAGTCCTGCATAGACACAAAACAATTTTATTTTATTCATTTATGTCATTCATAACCTAAAAAGACATCATACAGTTAGACATTGAAGGAACATTTTCAGAAAGGAGCAATCTTATGTTCTCTGCCCCCTTTTTCAAATTCCGTCAGACTTTAGCCATCTAATCGATTCATTCGTCAATGTTGTTACATTTAGTACAACATTTTTACTAAATGACTAACTGTTTTATTCGGCTAATAAGGATTTATGGGACAACAGTTATAAACGGACCTGAAGAAAGTGTGTCATGAGTTTGAGGGTGAGTTCATACTTGTACATTCAATTTAAATTAGGACTAAACCTGGAGCAAAACCTGAATCAAACAAGGGCTTGATCAGGACCAAACAAGGACTTGAGCAGGACCAAACAAGGACTTGATCAGGACCAAACAAGGACTTGAGCAGGACTCAACAAGGACAAAACACATCCAAACAAAATCCATTAAAATAGGCTCAGTTTAGAACCAAATAACGACAAGCGTGAACACACACTAATATTCTTTTTTACATATAAATACACAGTTTTCTAATATTTTTCTAGATATTTGCTTTTCCACTAATTGTTGTTTGTGCATAAACAACGCAATCATAGTCTTGCTCGTGCAAATTGCGGTCGAATGCATATTTAGATCATAGAGATATTGAAAGGTTTTGCGACCTTTAGCCAGTTTCATGCTCTGCCCCCTTTTATTCGATAATCAATCGTCAGGGCGTGTCTTTAGTCGACAAAGAGTTTCTATGGTCGACTACAGCCCTAGTGACCGTGGAGGAGCCTCTCTGGATGAACTGGTGTGTGTTTGTGGAGGGATGGCCTTGTGAAAAGCCTGTTTCCGCTCTGACGGCTATGAATGGCTGAACTTTCCTGACAAACCTGCCTCGACACTTCCTCCGGCAAAGATTATTTGACAGACTCTCTTTTGTCACCACCGTACGACACTAATCTTGCACAACTATTCGAAGAAGAAGAAAAATCATTAGTGAATGATTTTTTATATTCCCCATTTTCCAACATTGGAGTCTATAAAGTAGGGTTGTCAAAGGTATTGAAAATCACTGCTAATCAATACTAAAACTAGTATAGAAACTAGATACTCATTTGAACAGACAAGATAAAATGACAAAATGAGACTTTTCCTTAACAGTTTTTAAATAATGTTGAGCTTTATCAGATATAGTATCAGACCACAATGTTTAATAAAGAAAATTAACTAATATTCTGTGTTGAAAATGTCAGTCTATTGTCTATAACCTATAACCTTGCATTTTGAATTTTCATTATCGGTATTGAGAATCGAGTATATTCCTTGGTATTGAAATTAAGTACACTACTAAAATAAAAAAAATGTGTTTACTTTGATTTTATATTGTTATATCTACCACTCTTAACAGAAACTGAATACTTCTGGATACATTCTGGATTTAGTTCTTTGCTTTAAAATAATTACAGATTTAATTAAAGACGGTAATTGATGAGAAGAACTGGACTACGCAATGGCACGTTTTAGTTTCATAGGGAAATGTGTCTTTGTTGTAGCTGTGGTGGCCCTAACAAACATTTATTTTTAGCAAAACAAAGTGAGTCGCTATAAAGTGCATTACACTTCCATATCAGTCTTAATTTCCCGTATTTCTTGCAAGTAGGGATGTCGCGATATCAAATTTCAGCGTTACAATTCTTGAATAAACATCACATTTATTATTTATTATTCACAATTATTGAGACTCTGACCAAACAACATTGATATATATATATATATTATTTAAATTTTCTTTCATTCACATTGTTTTAACACATTTTTTGGACTAGTTTGAAATAAAAAGACTTAATTTGTTTCTAATATTGTGACGATTATTATTTTTGAGGTTTTACGATTACTCTTCTGACCCGAACAATCACGGCTCATCGATCAACCTCATAATCTTGACAATTCTAGTTGCAACAAAGCTCTCCTCAGTGTCGCTCGCCCGGTCTAATCTGGCTTCAGCACCGGTGGCCGTTTCTCCTGGACTTCCCCAGAGTCTGTTTGCTTTAGCGCTGCACTCTGTTCCCCAGTCCGGTCCAGAGCCCGCGTCTCCTGTTTTGTTTGAGTTCACTGTGAAAACCCTTCGCTGGATGTCACTTTATCTGTTCCTCCCTTTCACGACAGCGCTGCAGGGAATCCTCTCTCTTTCCTGTTTTTGAACCAGTCCATCTGCATTCATGTGAAGGCTGACATGTCTATCGGTCGGAAAAAAGGACAATAACAACGTGGAAATTTGAGATAGAAATTGGCATCTCCGTTAATACAAACTGACATTTTGTACCAGTGGATAGGCCTGAATAGGAATATTTTTATAGACATTGATCAAAGTATATTGGCCTGGAATTTTATCAGCAATCCTACCACATTGTTCAGCTTTTAAATTTTTTTTTTATTGAAGTTTTATTCAAATAAATGCAACAAAAACATGGCAGAGAGAGAAATCAAACAACACTCATGGCACAAAAACATCTAACAAGTTACAAACATTGAGTTACGACATGTTTGTGCCATTTTAGTCTACAGTCTGTCAAAAAAGTCCATTTTCAATTATATTGTAAACATAATTTTTTTCCATTTTCTGAATTTTATTTGTTAATCGAGTCTAGTTCTTGACAGTAAAAAAAATATTTAATGAGCCAATGAGCTTCTACACTGTATTTTTACTTGTAAAAAATGTATTTGTGATTGTGATTGACATTGCCATGTATTTTTAAATCGAAATAGTATTGGCAAATCTTGGTTATCGGCCTCAGCAGCAAGCCAAATGTCGGATATCTGTACCGGCTCAAAAAATCTGTTTCCGACCATCCAGTTCCAAAAATCTTGAATAGACTGAAACCCTGGTCGCTTGATGTTGCCGGTTTTGTTTGTTCAGTTGTTTAGTCCACATCTGCTCTGACGACATCCATGACAAGGATCTGGATGATGTTTGCTCTGACTCAGGCCTTTGACGGTGATTACAGGATACGCTCCTCTTCATTTAAACGTCTAAAACCCCACGGACACAAGGGTAACGTATGCTTTGAGACCAGTTACACTTGTTTTTCTGAGACCAGTCACTTGTTTTTCTGTCACATGTTTGGCCTCTCGCGTGTGGTAAATCATCTCCTCGTAAACAGCTGGTCTCTGGTGTTTGGATATTAGTGACTCAATGTGAAGACCGGCATGTTTTGTCACAGAATCTAGACGCTTGTTTTAATACACATTTTCCCGAAAAGTGGATATGAGATGCTGCATGTTTAGTTTTGGTTTTATTTATTTACTGTAATTCTCGTTGTTGGAGTATATTCACCATCGTTTGTCATTGTAGGAAGCTTAAGAGTTGGAAGCTCTTCTAAATTGACATTCATTGGGCTCCACGTTGATGATATTCCCAACTTTTGTGCTTGTAAAGTTGTGTCCATCTTCGTCAAAATCCAGTCGAACTCCGTACAATTGGCCCCTGATCATTTCAACGCTCTTGTTTTGCTAATAGCTTCAAGCGTTTGTGGTTAGCCTTGTTATTCCCCCATTCTTGAGCGCACAGGAATATTAGCCGCGCCAATTCAATTTACAAATAACGTTTTACTTATACACGCAGCACCTGTCAATGAGCCACAAGACATTCTCATTTCATTGCAGGGCGGGTTACAAAAGGCTGTCTGCGCTCCACGTGTAACTTTGCATTTAGACATGTCTAAATTCAGTTCCACATTAGACTCACTTCTCAGTGAATAGTCGGATTGTAATAAAACATGCAGCATATTGAAAGGTAGAGAGAACAGGTCTGAACAGTCCCCTCTGTCCTTGATTTCTCTGTGTGCGCAAGAGAGAGAGAGAGAGAGCCCCTAGTGGCCGTTAGATTAGCCACATTGTTACATAGGCCACAGGGTTCAAAGCGTGTGAAAAAAGTAGCTGCTTATAGTCCGAATTTCACAGACGAGCTGACTGAAAATTCACCTAAGAATTTTAATTTTGTCACATTTTTTTTAAACTTAAAACTTAAATAAATCAGGAATTAGATACAGAAACAAATCCTTCTGTTTGTGCCATCAAAATCTTGCTCCAGATTGTAGGGTTTGGTGTGTGTAGGTGCTGCTTTAAGTGGTGATCTTTATGTCTCTGCATTTTAAGAGAATGTAATTTACAATGTCCCAGAGAAATCTATGGCTGTAAGGGGATTCATTTAAATAGTAAAACATTTTTTGGTTTATATTGGACAATTTAGTTGTTTCCTGTAGTGTCTCGCCTTAACTCCGAATGTAATTAAAACAATTACAATTTCTGTCCATTCCTTGATTCTTTGTACAATTTGTGTCATACATTTTTTGTGATTGCGTTCTCAACTGTTTTCTATACCTACAAACCATTACCAATGTGTCAATAACAATGTATAATAAAAGAGCTCCAGTTTTAGTTTGTCTAGTAGTAATATTGCACTACTCAAGGTTATTACCCACGCTTTTAAGAGATTATTTTAAATGTGTTCATCTAAAATTGCGGTTAACATGGTTAGTTGTGAGTGGTATCTACTGTAGCAACTCTTTTCCCAGACTTATCTTGGCCCTGGCATCACACAGCGACTGGCACAGGCTGTAGATCTGAGTCAGCTGTGGTGTTATAAAAACAGGATTTGATATAAAGGCTGTGCTCTCATGAAGTCTTCTACCAACTTAGTTTACAGTTTAAAAACTTGGTGACAAAACTTAATAACAAATTTTGAAGTGCGATATATTGTTCCAGATAATATCACGACAAATAAGAAAATATTGAAAATCCCAGCATTAAATGAACCACATCACAAAAATCATTAGCTGTAACAAATAAATAGCAGAATGAAACACTGAAGTAGCTAATTAGTGTCATTTATTAGTCTTATATACTTACTCAACCCTCTACAGCTGAAATTTTAATGTATTACCAACATTAAAGAAAGGATTTCCTGTTCCTGTTCAGGCAAAGAAAAGATAGACGTGACAAATATTGAGCCCCATAATATTGTTCCAGCTTTCATTAATTGAAAAATAAGTCAGTGTTTTAATTATCATGACAGACCTAACCGTAGACCCTCTCTAGAGGCCGCAGCTCTTGTGCTCCGTCTTTCACCAGCGTCATTTCTGACCACTATCAATCACCGATCATCAATCTCAAGTTATCAGCCTATGGTTAAATATGTTTTTGTTTGTCTTCTACAGAAGCTCCTTATAATGATACTTCTGGATCCTACACGTTTGACCTGGACCAGACCGAGGACCAAACCCAGGACCTGTTCAGTGGATCCCCCCCTCAGTCCCCAAGACTCCGGTCCAAGAGCCACAGCAGTCGAGACACAGAGTCCAGAGGCTCCCTGGAGTCTGCTCTGTCGGTAAGGGTCAATCAACTACTTTAATTGACAGCAGTGGAAATATATAATGTATAATATATAAGATAATATAATGCTGTTGCACTCACTCCTCATTACCACGTACTACCACTTACTACCACTCAATACCACTTATGAGTATGTGGCACGGTGCCAGAGTCTCTCGCCTCACCGGCTCTCCGGGCCGGGCCGGGAGGATGTGCAGAGTTTCCTCTGGGTCCCCCCATCAACCAAAAACATGAACCGTAGGTAAAATCCTCCATCTTACCGTCCTGATCAAACCAAGATCAAGAGCTGGAGATGGTCGCCGGGCGCTGCACTGACGGGTTCAACCCCAACGGTGTTGAAGGAGGAGTCAAAAGTGTACCTAAACCTTAAATTATCCTGCTCAAATAAGAAGCCAAAGTTTTACAGCACGTTATTATTGGTGATATTACAGTGCTATTATTCTAACATGATTAATGAGTTTGCCTCAAGTATAATATAATCTCACTTCAAGGTAAAAATGTAGACAATGGAATCTGCAACTCCCACAAACGTTAATGAAATCTACAGCAGGAGGGTGGGCTTAAGATCACATGGGGTAAATTGAAACTTTTTGAAGTTGTGATATGTGCTGTTGTAATCTTTTACTGTATTTACAAAAAAGTCATTTTTATGTCTCTTGAGAAATCCTATTAAATCATTTTTAATAAGAGATAATTGACTGATAATTTGATGTGGTTCTTGGACCGTTCATGTTAGAATGATCCTGGTCATACAGAGAATGTGTTGGGTTCTGGGTCCCCCTCTTGTAACCTAATGAGCTTCTGAGATCCCCTTTTACAAAACTTTCATCAAAGTAAATTGTATGAACTGCTTTCAGATGTGTGATCATTGCTCTGCTACTGCTTTTGCTTATAATAAACAAATCTTCTAATTGAATCCCTTGACTTTAACTTTTGCCTGCTCTTTTGTGTCTTTCCTGTCTTTGCTGCAGGTCGAGTTGGATCAGGAAAAAGGGCTGGAAATGCGGAAGTGGGTTTTGTCGGGAATCCTGTCCAGTGAGGAGACATACCTCAGCCACCTGGAGGCACTTTTAATAGTACGTCTGTCAAATATTATTGTTCCCTCAGTTCCAAGTCCATGATAACTAACACATTTTGGTTGGTTTGAAATGGCACCATCTATTTTGTTTTTTCTTATACACTGTGAAATGAAACGTTAATCAATGATGTCTGCAGCCGATGAAGCCCCTGAGAGCGGCGGCCACCACGTCTCAGCCGATGCTCACGGTTCAACAGATCGAGACCATCTTCTTCAAAGTCCCGGAGCTTTACGAGATCCACAAAGAGTTTTATGACGCGCTGCTGCCCCGAGTCCAGGACTGGAGCCAGCACCAGTGTGTGGGGGACCTCTTTCAGAAGCTGGTACGTTTCAATTTTGCAATGAAAAAAGTGTATTATTGTTATTATTTACCTTTAAAAAGAGACGTAAACTGTCCCATAGTAACATAATGCTGTGGTTTATTCTGCTCATATCTATTGGAGGTTTTCACTAAGTATTTGGGTGCTTTAGATCATTCTTCAACACAGAATTTCTCTTGATTCTTTGTACCGGAGTGTGAGGACTGGGATTGAAGTCTTAAGAGCTTTCTATTTGGTCATTAACCCATTTTTAGATAATTGTCTTGCTGGAAAAAAAACACCATTCAGCTTTTTTGGGAGCAAAGCAAAGCAGATGTTGTTTTTAATATCTGTTGATAATTGACAAAGTCTGAAATGACATTATTTCAACAGCATGAAATAACAAAATGATAACTCCTTTATACTTACTGCTCCGTCTGTAGAGATCTCCTTCTCTGATCCAAATGTGGTCAGTTCAAATTCCGCTCCCGACGTATAAATGGGACAATTTGCAACTATGTCTTGGCACTGTAAACAATCTACCTTTTACTTACTTTGGTTTTAAGACTTACTTTGGTTCTAAGAAAAATATAGACAATGAACAATAATATAGAAACTAATTCATGCCACTTGGACACAATAACCCTAAAACAGGATTATCCGCCCTCAAAAAAACCCAAATCCAAAATTCTTAATGTACAACAATATCAACAACATGAACTGCACTAAATAAATGTCAAAATGAAACACTTTAGTTCTCAAGTTATTTTTTCAACTGCAGCCTAAACCTTATTGTAATGCAGATGACAAAAATACCACACACAAACAAACACTAGCAAAACCCACTAGCACAAAGAAAAGTACGCACAATATTGATACTTAAGATATAGTTTCTTCTCTCATTTACTGAACGATTAGTTGATATAGTCCTATTTGAGCACGTTGAGCTGTAATAATTGTAGCGTTATTTAAACTCCACATATAGCCTGACCCTCATTAGGTGTCGACTTAAATGTCACGGGCGTGTCATTAATATCATGATGGCGTGTGGGCTCTGTGGCTGTGCACATGTGAGGAGACTGCCTGCAGTCATGTCCTGCTCAGATAAAAGCCCAGCGCTCCACACGACGCGCAGTAAAAGAGGAGCAACCTCTGCTGAATGGGAGAAAACTCTGAAAGGGAGCAGTGTTCATGTAGAAAAAGCATCAAAGGAGCCGTGGCAGTGGTGACGTAACTAAACAGACATAACAAGAAAGAAAATCATAGCTGAACATTTCACCAGTTTCTAAAAATAAAATAGGACTATACAGAGTGGCTCAAACATTATATAAATCTGACACAATCAACCCATTTTGTTGCTTAAGTCACTTGATTTAAGTGAGATTTATGTTTCAATTACAGCATATAATAACCAACTACTCTTTTCCTCTCTAATTAGACATTTGTATCATTAGCTTTTATAATCATTATTGTTACATACTTGCTTGTAGTTTAGTTTGATCTTTATTCGATCTTTAATCTGAACCAGATTTAGCTACTGCTACTTCCTACAGTAGAAAAGTACACATTACATTACAATTACCAACTATCTTAGCTCCTTATTAACGTTAAAATGTCAGTAAATAGTAGTTCACAATAAAATATCACCATTTCACATACATTCAATGGTTTCCTAAAATGACAAAAACGGTTCTCAAATTTTAAGTAATTGAATGGAATCGTGATCTCATTCTCGTGACGATCTCCTATTTTTAATCGTGATTCTTTCTCTTTATCGCGGCTCTATGCTCAAGTTAAGACACATTTCCCCACCCACTTCTCTCATTGGTCAGCCTCTGTAAGACTCCGAGTGACTGACAGTTGGATTCAACCAGTTCCAATGATGTTTGAACTGTCAGAAGAAGCAAATGTCTTTAGCCGTCTCTTCAAGGCAATAGGCTAAGTTGGAATCATGACTTGACTACGAGAAATTTGTGATGTACATTTTTTGTCCAATCCAAATCTAAAGACTAGAGATCAAACAAAGAATAAAATTGTTTGGCAAATCATAACTTGACCCTTTTAGAGCATGTTGAAATTATAGCCATCACTCGATTTCAGAACAATGGATTTGGGCCTCAAAACTCCCGCCATGGACTTAATGGATACTTTTCAGAGGATAATTTTGGCATCTGGCAAGAAGGCCATTACAAAGAAATGGATGTCACAAACTGCACCAACCATCAAGGACTGGACATAGTAACTGACATACAGAAGATGGAACAAATCACGTTTGGACTCAATTTAAAAAAAGGATCATTTTGACAGACTTTTTGGACAATATGTATGTTTTGAGATTTTGTCTGCATTTGTGTTCTTTTTTACATATTCAATAAGCTGTTGGTCTCTACTGTAATTATTGTGTAATATAAAAAACAAAACAAAAAAAATGTGTATTTTCTTTTATAATTTTTTTTTGGGAGGGCGAATTGAACATGAAACACAGGAACAGAACACGACCAGACAGAAAGCACACACGTAGCACTAAACAGAAAATCCCACCTGTCCCGCGGTCTCTCAAATTTCTAAGTGTTTTAAACGATGCTCAACTTTCGTTTTTCATTTGTACCACGCTTACACTATCTTCATACGCTCTGTTTTCCTGCAGGCCAGTCAGCTCGGCGTGTACAGGGCCTTTGTGGATAACTATAAAGTCGCCGTGGAGACCGCAGACAAGTGCTGCCAGGCAAACGCCCAGTTCGCCCAGATATCCGAGGTATGAACCCTCCCCTCACGAGCGTCTCCACAGCGGTGACGGGGTCCAGAACAGAGGAACGCGCAGAGTTCTCCAAGGCTTTCCACTGATTGATGCATCGTCTTACTTATATGTGCTGTATGTCTTTGCTTTATGTTTGGCAGAGTCTGAAGGTTAAAAGCACAAAGGATTGCAAAGACCAGTCGGCTAAATATTCACTTGAAAGTAAGTAGTGTCAAGACCCTTCAAGCATGTACAATGTTCTCTTGTGTGAAATGCTTTAAAGCGTCTCTTTCCCCACAGCTCTCCTCTACAAACCTGTCGACAGAGTAACACGCAGCACACTTGTTCTACATGTAAGTCACAAGCTTAAAGTGCACATGACAGGCTCTCGTGTTTTTCTAATTGTGACTTAGTTTGGTGAGGCAGTCGCTGTGGTAAAGATCTTTCATGGGTTTGCTTCAGTCAAGTGGCAGTTTGGGAGGAGAATTAGAAAAATAAAAGTCGAAATTATAACAGAAAACAAAATTCCTTTGTGATGTCATCAATAAGCGACATTCAAATAAAAAAATTACAGGGACATCGAATCCATTTTTCTGACGGTCTAAGCGATCATTCAACAAAATAAAGCTGTTATTAGGTATTATTTGTCAAATCATAGCTATTGTGTAATTTTTCTGGATTCTGGCTCTTGTTCTGACTGCCAAATTCTCACCGGAACCTTCTTCCAACTCGGAATTCATACTCTGAAACTCAAATTTCAGCTTCATTAGTGATAGTACTTGTGTTATTCTACCTTATTTTTACCTTATTTGTCTCTGAGCTTCTGCAGTTATAAATGCGCGGTTATGCTAATGATGCTAATGGCTACACTGAGCTAATGTAAACAAAAGCAAAAAATTCACTTCTCAAACATTATTCAATAAACTGGAAATGTAATAACAATGTCCGGGTCAATAAATTAACATAAATTGTGACCCCGCATTTTGGCTGATTTGAGCACTATCCTAGTTTTTATCACGCGATTGAGTCGTTAATGTAATAAACTCGATATATAAAATAGTTTCTCGGACTAGAACTCAGCATTACCTCTGTCACATCTGCCACTCATGTCCAACCAGGAAGTACAACTGGGGAGAAATAGGCAAAATATAATGATGTTCACCTGTTATATGCACCTTAAATATTCTGTTAATTAACTCATGCATTTCCTCCTCATTTGATTTCATTGCTTTTTCCTCCCAGGACCTCCTGAAGCACACGCCCTCGTCCCACCCGGACCTCCCTCTGCTGCAGGACGCTCTCCGAATATCACAAAACTTTCTGTCGAGCGTCAACGAAGAGATCACCCCACGTCGCCAGTCCATGACCGTGAAGAAGGGAGAGGTTAGTGCCACACGAGTCATGTGCGAATCCTTTTACCAAACCAGGGACATGAGCAACTTTCCTGTAGGTCAGTGTTTTATGTGCATTGTCCCTGATAAAGAAAATAATAAATAGATGCACATTTGGACAGGCTAATTTGTAGTTGGGCAAAATAAGAAAGTTGCTAAATACTTGGACTGCAAAGATGAATTGACTTATTGTGACTAGTTCACAATAAAAATATAATTGAAGTCATATTTTAATAATCGTTATCTGGACTATACAGACTTTAAAACACATACAAAAGCGTACATTATCTTACCTTTTATAACAAAGACAGGGGCATTATTAAGAAAATTGTCAAAAAATAATATACTTTTTCAGTTTCATTAATGATTATTTTTAAATATTCTCCATCTAGAAGCCTTTAGTTACAAATATATTTTTAAACATCTCAATATACAATAGAACTCAATAGAACTAAAATAATAATAATTAAATACATACAGAGCTTTTCTCCATTTATTTTATACATGATATACCAAGAACGATGTACGCCAAATGTAAGATCCCTTGATCTTAAACTTATTGATTTGTTTTTAGTGTTTCGTAGTATTTGAATGTGTCATCAGTGCAGTTTGTATATGTGATTTGTTGTGATTCTGCCACATCATTACCTCACAGCCATTGAGACTGTTAATAGTTGTAAGGTATTGTTAAATCTTGGACTTTGCTTTCAAGTCATTGTAGTTTTTTGTTTGTTTTGTTTTTAAATCTACTTAAGTCATTTTTATTGCTCCCATTAGGTCTTCCCTCACCCTTTACTTTTTGGGAGTAGCCTATTCTTCTTCTGTGAGGACAGCCTTGTTTTGTGTCGAGTAACTAACTTCATGTACAAACAACGACTAGCATGATTTTGGTGTGGCTTTTTGTTGAAAAAATATTAGTACTTTATTAACACTATATACAGTGCAATTCTGAACTTACAGTAAAGGAGACATATGTCATGCTATATTTACTTTTAACAGTCTTCCCTTACCACTAACTCACTCTTTAACAACACAATCAACATAATCACTTGGAATTGTCTGTATCATATACCGGTAGTATAGAAAGTTGCATGGTTGGGCTTTAAATACATTTATTTATGATACATTGAGCTTACCATTGTGAAATTATTTTTATACAGGAACAGTTTGTCCTTGCAAAATATACTTTTTTGAGATTTTAACCATGTTATAATATTAGGGTGACCAGGTTTTCAAAATAAAAAATTGTGACACCCGTGTTGGGATCGGGGCAATAATAAAATTGAGGTAAAAAGGTACATTTTTATGCATTCAGTTGATTCATGGCTCGTTCACACCTCTTTCACAGATCACTTGTGAGTCAGTATATAATCTGACAGACTTCAATCAGTGGAGTGCATTTTTTTGTGGTTTGGTTAGTCTAAAGCTAGATTTTCTCTACTTTAGCCAAATAAACAACAATATATTCTTCTCTTGTCTTTACTGCTGGTATCAAAGTGGTCAAAATCAAGGACAACTGGGACAAACCAATGGTTTTGTGCACATTTGCTGGGACATGGGACACAGGACTCAAAACTGGGACTGTCCCACGTAAATAAGGACGTCTGGTCACCCTATATAACATTATTCCCTCATCAAAAACATAACTGGAGTTGACTTTAACTCAGCCTGCTTGTTTGATGAATCCTGTTCCGTGAGTCCTCTCCCTCAGAGCCTCAGAAAACACTCCCAGTTTTGTCACGTCAAACGTAGAGCTCAGATCATAAATCATTGCCAAACTCTTTCTGAGCATTTCTGCCTCAAATCACGTTCATTTCAACTGCGCAGCCGCATTAGCATGTCGAAGGAAAGCTAGCATTGGTTTATCTCTCTTATGTAATTCCATCTGCAGCCAGTAGATGGAGTCGTAACTCATTCCCTGATGACGGAACACCTCATGTACGTAAAGTGATGTGTGCCAGACTTTATTATCTTAAGTTCTGAAACATGTGAGGCCAAAGTTTAGGGGTCCATGACAACGCAACGACTGCATAAGTGTTCTTTAATAGATTCACGATGATTCATGCAGTTTGACGCAGGCTTGAGTTTTAGGCTACATTCTGTGTTTATAATCTACCTCTGACTGTAAAAGTGTGGAGGTGTTTGGGTGATAAAATGATTCAGGTTGCTCATGACTCACCGCCGCCGGGCTCAGATCCTGAAGGAAGTCTTAACAATGAGGAAACTCGGGACAAAGTAAATCCTCCCATCCTCTTCCAACGCAGCCCCTCCGTTGCTTCCCAGAAATGCCTCGCGGCGAAGCTTCCATCTAATATCTCTCCCATCATTTTTACTGGGCACGTCCATAATCGTTTTGTGACCCTCGCTCGGTCTTGTTTCGGGGAAGCTCGGACTCACGCATTTGATTTGTTGTTGCTTGGAAGTGTCCAGTGCAAAAGGGAGGATGTTAAAACAAAGAGAGTGGAAGACGACGTGGGAGAGAATGTTTTAGTTTGATGTCGAAATAGAAAAGAAAGATAAAACATGTGTGACAAAATAGCCATGTCCCCAAGAAATTGCTCGTTTCCATCGCAACTTGGCAAAAACAAGATCGATTGAACAGAGTAATAACGTGAGTGATGTAATGGCTTCTGTGTAAGTAATTGTGTCTTTCTGGTTTTATTCTTGTCGTAATAAAACCCAGAATGTTCTTGTGAAAACTTCAATAAACTGATTGCTAAATTTGATTATGCCCTTATTATTCTCTTAAATCGCACATGATTTCAAAATAACAAGATGCCAGCATAACCATAATTTTCCCCATTGGTGATATGCTCATGTTTGTTTTTACACTTGGACTCCCACAAGACTAAATCAAAGCTTGTCTGTCTGTATTTTGTCTGTAACCTGTGAATGCCACATAAAGCCAAACGCATGACAAGTGTAAGAGAGCTTGTTTTCGTCTGTGGTCGTTGTTGGTGCTTTCCCTATAATCAACAAAGCATTTAAAACACGCTTGGTGTTGAGTGTTGAGTGTTACTGTACTTCATGCACAACTTACTATGTATTACTTATGTATTATTTCAATATCCTGTTGCATCCTGTTGTTATAACACTGCAGTGAACATAACTGCTATGTTAATTGTTCGTTTTCTCTCAAGTCTTATGTAAGGTATCCCTTACATTATTTTGTAAAATAGAATTCACCATTTAATGTTTGGTCAGGCTTTTTTTCTTTTTAGTTAAACTAGACATTCAAGTATGCACAAGCAAAAATGCATTAATTAAAATGCAAGAAACCACAAACGTAAGCAGGTCCCTGTGTTTATGTGCTTGAGCCGAACTTACAATCAAAACAGCCGCAGGAGTGTCCACTCTAGAGTTCTATATTATTGACTCGTGTCTGAACGAACTAAAGCAGCCAAGAGGTCAAGAGGTCAAACGGAAACCAGGAAGCAGCAGGAAGAGTGTTGGGCTTTGTCCGGTCAGTGTCAGGTTAGAGTGACCGAAGATTGTAGAAAACAAAAACAGTTGGACTGATAAAATTGGCAGCTGGAAGAAATCACTGTTATTGTATTGATTGCAGTGAGTTGAAGAGGGCACAAAAAGGAGGATTTAAGATGAACAAAACGGACAATATTGGGGCATAAATAGTCAAAAGTAAGTTGTTTTAATGGGTTAAAATGCCTATGACAGGTTGGACGACTCATTGAATTAAAATGTAGTTAAGATTTAATTCATATATTTTAAATGTAGCTACAAATTATTATTATTATTATTAAAACTTATCCTAGAATAGCTCAGTTTTTAGGTTTATAATTTCACTTCCTGTTTGTGATTGATGATATCACACTAGGAAATTACCCAGCAAACACTGGGCAAAAACTCATCTAAATGTCACCATTTGTTTTATTTGACAAATAAAAATATATTATTTATTTTGTTGAATTAAAGTATAAAATGTCAAAAAAAAAAGTAGTTTCTTTGTGTAAATTCTCCATAAACTTTGACTGGAACGAGTGTCCCTGGTGTGATTTTCTACAGATTTTTCAACTTTTCTCCACAAATACCTACTCGATTGTTGTAAAACTATCATTTATATTTATAACAGGCATAAATACACCAAATAAAGTCAACATTTAAAACAGTAAAAACCTGTCGTACGCACTTTAAACAAAGACGCAGAAAAGCAACAAAAAAGCACATTCATACATTTGTTCAGAAAACGTTTCAGTTTTGGGAAATACCTTTTACTTGCGATAAAAAAAAAAAAAAATGACTGACTGTGTTGTTTTGTTGTGCTCCAGCACCGGCAGCTCCTGAGGGACCGCTTCATGGTGGAGCTGGTGGAGGGCGCTCGGAAACTGCGTCACGTTTTCCTGTTCACGGACCTCCTGCTCTGCGCCAAACTGAAGAAGCAGGCCTCGGGGTGAGTCACGTGACCTGTTGCAGAGGAGCAATAAACGCGTACAACGGAGGTCAGGGGTCACGCAAGAGCAGTTACACCGTTCACAAACACAATAACACACGTACAGATACTACGGTAAAAGTGTAAGGAGGGTTTTAGCTTTTAGTCAGTTTATTGCACACCAAGCAGCCTCAAGTGTCAGAAGTGATTTGCTCTTCTGACATTCGTATATAAAATTGGCAGATTTTGTTTGCTTGTTCTCGTGAGTCGTGAGTAAAAATCGAAATAGAAGATCAGTTAGACAAACACAAATGCTTACACAATCGCACACATTGCTTCATATTCCAGATAAATACGTTCTGTTTCTTTTTTTTAATAAAGGGAAAAGTTGATTTTTTAGAATATCGGTATCGGCAAATATCGGTTATTATCGGCCACAGCAGCAAGCAAAATATTGTGTGTCAGTTTCGGCTCCAAAAAAAAATCCATATCGGAGCATCCTCAGTTAGCACTGTTTTTACATTACAACTCTATAGGAGATTTACTGTGTTATTTTAAAAGAAAATATCCAAAATAGAAATCCAAAAATGTTACTTTAAATCTTATTATTTAGTGATATGGATATTTTAGGCCGATACCGATGTTATTGGACAAGCTTGGGCCGATAACCGATATTAGGCTGATATTTTTGTTAGATATATGTAGATTATAGTGTGATTTGTCTTTATTAGAGTAGAATTCGCGCGCACACTTTTCCATTTTGTGCATTTCCGGTTTTGTTTATATTATTTAAGTGTCTCTCTCTGTGCCTCTCCAGTCCGTGTGTCATCATCGTGTTTCTTTCTGAAGTGCTTGTTTATTTATATACACGGAGAAGTCATCGAACGTTGTGTCAGTTTTTGTTTCGTGTGGATCGGCCCAGTATTTACAGAGATATGAACCACAAACCAGGACAACAAATCTGACTGTAAAATAGTGAATTCTACCATTGAATTCTGACCTGCTCCAGCTTCAATTTTAACTTTAGGCTTTTAAGAATGTTCTGATTTCACATGAACACAACATATTATTTAGGCAACATGATTTCCTCTGCAGAGAAGTTCATATCCTGTCTCCGTGTTGTGTGAAACTCACCTTGTAGTTCAGATTTCTACACAAATGTTAACAAATGTGTGATTCTTTGTTAAGAAAATTGCAATTGGATTATTTTGTTTACTATATTAACTCACCGTTCATTAAATTATAGATGGAGAAATAATTCTGGGGATCAATATTTGCAACTTGTATGACTCATTATAGAAACTTTTATTTATTGTGTCATACAGTGGCATTACAGTGGCATACATTTATTGTCCCCTGCTTCTACCCTGGCACAAATGTCACTGTTTTTCTTCCTATTTGACCAGGAAGGGGCAGCAGTACGACTGTAAGTGGTACATCCCGCTGGCCGACCTCACCTTTCAGACGCTGGAGGACTGCGAGTCGACCCCCATCCCTCTGGTGCAGGACGAGGAAATAGACGCCATGAAAATCAAAATCTCCCAGATCAAGAACGACCTGCAGCGAGAGAAGGTAACGCGGCGACTCTCAGCGACAGAACCAGGAGCTAAAGAAGGCTCGAGGCGGAAAGCGAAACGGAGCATATATAGACATAAATGTGGTGGAAAATAAATTATGTTCTAAAGCGACGCTACTGCAGTGGAGGAAGACGTGCTCGGTGTTGTTAATTGAGTAAAAATGCAGCTACAGAAGCTCAAAAACTCACTCAAGTAAAAGTGTCACGTTTTGAAGTACCTTTTCTTTCTTTTTCTTTTTTAAAAAAACTTTTAAACACATATGAAACAAAACAAGACCAGAGAAAACATTGCTAATTTTTAAAAAAATGCCAAAAAGACATCCAAATGACCGTCCCATTTAGTCCAGAGTCTGTCAGATTTGTCAATTTTATTTATTTTTTATTTAATTCATTATTATTATTATTATTATTATTATTATTATTATTATTATTATTATTATTATTATTATTATTATTATTATTATTATTATTATTATTATTTGGAACAGAACAACAAAAACAACACAACAAAAACACAACAACAAATGCAATACATAAATAAAAAAATAATAATAATACAATTATTTATACAACATTACGCAGACTTTTCCCCATAGAAAATACACAAAATTGACATTCAGACTTAATTTGGGAATGGACAAATTTGATAGACTTTGGACCAAATGGGACTTTTATTTTAATATAAATGTACCATGATTGTGCTTCTTTAGTTGATGTCTTTTGGTATTCTTACTTTAGTTTTCACTCTCTGGTCTCTGATGTTCTGTGTTTTATGTTTATTCTTTAAAAAAAGTCAAAAGAAAAGAAGATACATGAATTTGTGTTTTAAATTGACAATCAGTCCTCCTTCCTCACCATTCTGAAACCTGTGAATAAAAAAATGCATGGATAATTCTGTTGCTTGCAGTAGGTTAGAAATGAACCATAAGAAAGCGGTTTCACGAATGGTTAAAAATAAAGATTACATCTGATTTAATTGTGAAAGAAGAATGGATTACAGCTGTACATGCATAACATAAATGATGCTGCGGGAAAAGCAGACGCCCTAAATTGTTCTAAAATGGAGAGGAAAACATAAACCCCACTGCAATGGTTTGACAGATTCAAGCATTGTTTTTGTTTTGATTTCAGAGAACGACTAAAGCCCCCAAAGTGATGGAGCGACTGAGGAAGAAGCTGTCGGAGCAGGAGTCCATGCTGCTGCTGATGTCGCCCAACATGGCGTTCAGAGTCGCCAACAGGAACGGAAAGGTCCCCGACGTTTACAATACTCAACTAAAACGAGACCAGTTACAGTCGAGCAAGGGTTTATGCTCATTGTCCCGTGTTTATTGCATTTATTGTAGAAAGGTTTTTGCTGGAGAAATTGACAAAAATCTGTTTCTCGATAACGATAGTCAGACGATGTTATGTCAGTCCAGCAGAAATGTGTTAGTTGAGGTTTAATTACATATTTATCACAAAAGTGCAGAAATATCACCTTGCACCAACACGTAATTATTATTTAAATTTTTATTGTTACTCTGCTATTTTGTAACATTTTTGTTTTACTATAAATGATGAACTCGATATTTAAATTCAAAACATCATTCACAATATTATCTAAATTTCGATATATTGTCCACCTCTAGCTATTTGTAATATAGTTATTTAATGTTTTATTTTTTTTAAAGTTAGGCTTAGTGAGAAATGTAATCTACAAATTTTGCTTTTCATGTTTTATCATTCCTTTATTATTATTTTTTTTACAAATGTACATTGTTCCGAAAGTGTTTTAACGTATTTGTGACTTGTGCATCTACTGCCACCTGCTGGTCATAACGATCAACGTCAACAAAACGTTTGCATTTGTCTTCTCAGGGTTTCACATTCCTCATCTCCTCTGATTATGAGCGCGCCGAGTGGAGGGAAATCATTCGAGAGCAACAGAAAAAATGTGGGTGAAATGGTGAATTCGTTTCAGAAAATCGGATGAACGTTTGATTAAACACTTGCCCACTTTGTCCTGCAGGTTTTAAAAGCTTCCCTCTGACTTCTCTGGAGCTGCAAATGCTCACAAACTCCTGTGTTAAACTCCAGACTGTGCACACAATACCAATGACGATGAGAAAAGAAGGTACATTGTGACTTTTAACCAACATAACTAACGATATAATTAACCGTAACTTATATATTCTCACTTCTTATTTACAGATGACGAGTCTTCGGGTTTGTACGGCTTCCTGAACGTCATTGTCCACTCGGCAACCGGCCTCAAGCAGAGTCTAAGTAAATATGAATCAATGACATGCAATAAATACTATCCATAGAGTATGCAGGGTGATTTTATTCATTATTATAGCTGAATTAGGTAATGTAAAGAAGAAGAAACTGCAAGATCGAATTGAAAGTGTAATTTAAATGGTCACAATTACGCAATCGCAGAGACTGCAGTGATTTAACAACAATAAATCCTCACAAATGTAAAATCTTTAGTTTAGACTTCAACAAACATGTTTCTGGGATGCTCTGGGACTTGGATTCATTTTGCAGTTCCAATTTCAGTCTCTTAAAGCCTAGTCGTGGTCAAAAACAAAAACAAAAAAACAGTTTATTAAGCAGCATTAAGGGCCCCTCGAGCAGGCGGCTCTCGGAGGGTCTGAGGTGCCCGTTGTGCATCATATCCCTGGTGGCGCTCGCAGGTGGCACGTGCCGTAGCCGCTCTCTCTCTCTCTCTCTCTCTCTGTCTCTCTCTCACTCGTCATCTGGGAGGGCAGCTGCTGCAGAGGGATTAGCCGGGAACACTGTGTACAAGCCACCTCAGATATGTCTTAGCCAACTCACCGTTCTGGCAGCTTAGGGTTTCACTTTGCTTTCTAGCAGACAAACAATGGCACGATTCAACGCAGAACATGCTAGACTCTTGATTTGCTCACGCCGTGGCTGTGGTAGAGGAAAGGGAATGACTCACTTACAACTACGAGCAACTGAAAAACAACCGTGTGTCGCACAATGAAAGTGGAGCTTTACAGTTCCCAAAAGGTTTAATACGTGGATACAGTTTCAATGGCAACAAATTGAATATATCTGTTTTTTTTCACACAATAAAAACGTGTCTGATGTTATGTTCTAGACCTGTACTGCTCTCTGGAGGTGGATTCTTTCGGTTATTTTGTGAACAAGGCCAAGACCCGAGTGCACCGAGACTCGACTGAACCAAACTGGAACGAGGTACTCTTCATTTGTCATAGGAATATAAGTAATGACTTGTAACTTAATTAATAAATACTTACTCATACGCCTACATAAGCGCTGAATACACAAATGAACGTGTCTTTCTCTTAGGAGTTTGAGATTGAACTGGAAGGTTCCCAGACTCTGCGGCTGCTCTGCTACGAGAAGTGTAAATCTAAAGTGGGTAAAGAAGACGGAGAGCTCACCGAGAGGATCATCGCCAAAGGTCAAATCAAGGTTTGTCTAAATTACTCATCTTCAGAAAACTTAGTACATTTAGGTTTTTAGATTAAGTAACAACAATAATAATTGATTTATTTAATTGGTCAATGATGATAATGACTCAGCTCTAAATATAAACCAAAAAGAACACATGTTGAGGTAAATTTAGATTTAGAAAATGCAACGCAATCTGTCTGTTTTAAAAAGGTTAAACAAGGTCATTCTGGTGGGAAAGACTGTTTGAACTGGTAAAGTATACTTCAAAAAACACCCATTTCTGTTTCAAAAGTGTGTTTTCTTGTCCCATCCCTCTGCTTGTTTTTTATAAATACTTTCTGCTAAAAATGGGTTTGAGTACGTTTGTCGGCGTCACCATGTTTGTTTTTGATTCATTTTAACCACAACGCTGGTCTGGGACTGGCCTGGGACTGGCCTGGGACTGGCCTGGGACTGGCCTGGGACTGGTCTGGAACTGGTCTGGGACTGGTCTGTGACTACTCTGGAACTGGTCTGGGACTGGTCTGTGACTACTCTGGAACTGGTCTGGGACTGGTCTGGGACTGGTCTGGGACTGGTCTGGGACTGATCTGGGATTGGCCTGGGACTGCCTGGGACTCTGGCCTGGGACTGGCCTGGGACTGCCTGCCGACTGCCTGGACTGGTCTGTGACTGGTCTGTGACTACTCTGAACTGGTCTGGGACTGGTCTGGGACTGGTCTGTGACTACTCTGGAACTGGTCTGGACTGGTCTGGGACTGGCCTGGGACTGGCCTGGGACTGGCCTGGGACTGGCCTGGGACTGGCCTGGGACTGGGCTGTGACTACTCGGAACTGGTCTGGACTGGCGCCTGGATTGGCCTGGGACTGGCCTGGGACTGGCCTGGGACCGGCCTGGACTGGCTGGACCGCCTGGGACTGGTCTGGCTGGTTGACTACTCTGGAACTGGTCTGGGACTTGGTCTGGACTGGCCTGGGACTGGCTGGGACCGGTCTGGGACTGGCCTGGGACTGGCCTCGGGACCGGTCTGGACTGGCCTGGACCGGCCTGGGACCGGTCTGGACTGGTCTGGGACTGTCTGGACTGTCTGGGACTGGTCTGACTGTGTCTGGGACTACTCTGGAACTGGTCTGGACTGGTCTGGGACTGGTCCTGGGACTGGCCTGGGACCGGCCTGGGACTGGCCTGGGACCGGCCTGGGACTGGCCTGGGACCGGCCTGGGACTGGTCTGGGACTGGCCTGGGACCGGCCTGGGACTGGTCTGGGACTGGCCTGGGACTGGGCTTGGACTGGTCTGGGAGAATAATTTATTTTGCACGTGCATGTTTATCATTTAAGGATAATCTCGAAGAATACAGAAATATATTTAATTGTTGTTGGTGGATGAAACGGGAAGTTGAGCATGTTATTGAAGTGGCATAACTCATCCTTAAAATATTCTTGGATAAACCTTTTAAAAGCTGCTCAACAAAGTCTTTGGTTAATCCTGGCCTGTGGTAAAACTACTGTGGAAGCCTTCGTCTGATAGAGTTTCGGTGGGTCGAAAGGCCTCACCTCTATGTTGTGACAGAGCAGGATTAGGACCAGGACTTGGACCAAACGTGGCCCTTGGCGTTGGCCCCAAACCGTGACACACTCCAGATCTGCTTTGATCCGGGGTGAAGGGATTTCCCAAGCGGACAGGTGGCAGAGAGGGAAAAGCTGGGGAGAGCATCCAATCTTCACACCTTCACCATACTCACACTGTTTTTAGCCTCTATATAATGTAAACAGTCATCTTTTGGAGACTTAATCAATACTAGAGGCTTCTTGTACAAAATAAATCATGTCAAATTTAACTTTCGACATTGCCAGATTGAGGCGGTTCTATCCCCAGACCAGTGCGGGTCTAGTTTGAGCAGAGATATTTACTCTTTATTGAGTTGCAGCACACTTTTTGGTCATACTTCTACACCGTTATTACCAAATCAGACCTTTTAGTAATAGAAAATCTGTATATAATGTAGCGAATAATGTCCGTGCCACTGTCTGGTTCTTTAAGTTTGGCGATGGTGATTGTTTTGCTTTCTTATTTTGGTGCAGAAGTCTCAAAAATGCTAAATGACTCACTTAAATCCATGTGTGAAATTCATGTAGGACTTTTGTTTGCTTTTGTTTTTCTTTTTTCTTTTGTTTTTTTAACATAAAACAACAACAAACATAAAGCAAACTTATTTTTTTAAAGCCATACCTCAAGGCAAACTGGCTGAAAATCAAACCAAGGCTCGAATGATGATTTATTTTTATGTTTAACACACATACACTTACTGTAGAAAGTGTAAAATGAAGGTTATTTGTCATGGATTATTGGAAAATCTCAAGTAAACATAAACAACGGTATATTTTTAGACGCTGTATCTAACCCAGTAGTCTGTCGTTGTCCGTCTTGGCCTCTGATGACCCTTCGTTTAAGTCACGGGCCGCACCTCCTCCTCCTCCTCCTCCTCCTGCTGCTCTTCTTCTCCTGGCTGCAAACAGTGACAAGTGTGAGCACAGTTAAACCGCTTAATCCTTAAATCCATTTGGGACAGGAACAACCGGCAACAGGCAGCGTGGTCTGCCGCCTTTGTTCTGCCTCCAGTGAACCCAGAAAGAGGTTGAAAATGCATCTCACCAGGACTTTTCTCTGAAAGGAACGCATCGGAATATATATATTTTTTTTTAGACCATTTGTAGATCGATGAAGCTGAAGGTTTAATGAGAACCCGCTGGAGTTTTTAAAGGATGAGCGGTCCAAATATGGAGGAGGTTATGGAGCAGGCGAACGGAGCGATGGAGCTGGAGAGGGACTTGTGTCAGAGGAAAAGCCCCAACACAGGAGCTCGATTGTGGGACAGAGTTCGAGGGACTCTGCTCAGACCCAAGGTGAAAGAGCAGAGCTGGGACTACTGGCGCGCTCTAAATAATCATCTTTTTTTTTTATCATAGCGTCAATATTTGTTTGTGTTTGAGTCGATGTATTTGTACTGTATCACATTGGATATCTTTTGGGAAAACTAAGATTATGTTAAGTTATCTGGAAAGAGGCGAGGCAATTAGGGATGTCACGATATCAAATGTTCGTGAGAAAAAGATATTATTCGCAATGACAAAAGAGTTCTTTTTCATTTTCGTTCGTTCCCATTGCCTATCGTGTTTCTATTCCTCAATTTTATTTTGTGTCCGGCTTTTTGAAATTGTACAAAGTAAAGTAAATGACAAAAATGCACTTTACATTTAGTTCTATTTTTTGGACACCTAATTTTGCTTCTAAAATTGCCACGATTTATACATATATTTAGCTTTTATGTTTATATTGCGACCATGAATAATCACAATTATCTATTAACCCAATCATCTCAACATCCCTAACTGCAATTATACTAGTATAATCTTAATTGAAGCATTTATAGTGTTCACATACATCAAAATAAACGCATTTTGCTGTGATTTAAATGGTAACTAACAGTGTAACAATGTAAAAGTAATTTGTCTTAACAGCTTCGTATTGTTTTGACGTCTTTAAAGTTGTTTTCCGCCGGACAAAGGATTATCTGAATGGGATTGAATGTTTTCTTTTGGTAAAACGACATCTGCCGCACTGGACAAAGCCTGTGTTATGATGGCATTCCGTCACGACGCACGTAAATACAGGGGCGTCACGCGATTGCACGTCTCACACTAGATGCTCATTTGTTTATTGTTTTTTTTTTAGCTGGACCCACAAACGTTACAAAACAAAGACTGGCAGAGGACGGTCATCGCTGTGAACGGGGTGAGTAACGCGACAAAAGCCACGATTCGCCGCGTGGAAAAAAGACGTGGAAAAATCCATCTATTTATTTTTTACAGATCGAGGTGAAGCTGTCGATGAAGTTCACCAGCCGAGAATTCAGTCTGAAGAGGATGCCGTCGAGGAAACAATCCGGCGTGTTCGGGGTCAAGATCAACGTGGTGACAAAGTGCGTGCTGCGTAGTGCGAACGCGCCGCCCGCTCTTCGACACTGACTGCGTTCTGTTCTGTTTGCGTGTCCCGCGTCAGGAGGGAGCGGTCGAAGGTGCCCCTGATCGTGCGGCAGTGCGTGGAGGAGATCGAGCGCCGGGGGATGGACGAGGTCGGGATCTACAGGGTTTCTGGGGTCGCCACGGACATACAGTCGCTGAAGGCCGCGTTCGACACCAGTGAGTTTACGATCGGCGCGCTGCAGTCATGACCGCGCAGTTGGTTTGGGTCTTTTTCTTGGTCGGTTGTCGTCTCAGCTTGCTCGGGACAACACCCACAACGGAGAATTTCTCGGATCGAGGTGGCAATATGTCAAAATTTAGATGTTATCGTGAACATTTTTATATCGAGTTCAACGTTTTATGGTGAAAAATGCAACAAAATGAGCTGATTAAGAATAAAAATGAAAAAAGTGATGTTATAACCTTTCAAATAAGGGCAAAAGGTGATTTTTACAGATATTTCTGATCATTAAACCTCAACTAATACGTTTAAAGACATGTTTTGACACATTTCTGTTAGCTTAAACATATTGTCAGAAATAGTTATCAGGATATTCATTTTTGCCAATATTTCTCACCCCGACATGGCAATAATTTTAGATGTTTGATGAATTACATTAACATTCATACGATAGAACTGAAAGCGCTGGCAGTTTAACGCGCTAAAGCCAGTTTTCTCTTCTGATCGGTGAAAAAACTTACAGCATGCCCTCGATATTTCTTGGCGATCACTTTTCACATTTGTAATCTTGGTTACTGGAGGGCTCAGTAGTTATTGCTGTATTTGCATTACCTGTGTTCACGCTTTTACCGTTTCTCCGTAGATAATAAAGATGTGTCGTTGATGATGAGAGACATGGACGTCAACGCCATAGCTGGGACGCTGAAGTTGTATTTCCGCGAGCTGCCCGAGCCTCTTTTCACTGACGAGCTGTACCCGAACTTCGCTGGAGGCATCGGTCAGTGGCTGCGCAGCTAATTCTGCCCAAACGTATGAGTGGAAGTTGATTGTACTCGACCAAACATATGTGTGTTTTGTCCTTGCAGCGCTCTCGGACAGTGTGGCCAAGGAAAGCTGCATGTTGAACTTACTGCTGTCTCTGCCCGAACCCAACCTGGTCACTTTTCTCTTCATACTCGACCATTTAAAAAGGTAAAAGTCATTTCGTAATACCCATTTTCCTATCACAGAACTAGCACTATTACAATTGTATTATTATCATTATTATTGTTGTATCAATGTAGCCACTTTAAATGAATAACCAGTGGTGGAAAGTGACAAAGTGCAAATTTAAAAGTACTGTACTTACGGGAACATTTTAGGTATCTGTACTTTACTTTACTACATTTTACATGGATACTTTTTACTTTGACTTCACTACATTTGAGGGCAGGTATCTGTCTTTCTACTAAACTTTTTTTTTCTTTTTTCCCTTTTTAAATGTATACAAATAAAAACAAGGAACGGGACCAGAGAGCTGGACAAAACAAAATAAAAAATATATATATTTTTTTAAATAATAATAATATAATAATAATAATAATAATAATAATAATAATAATAATAATAATAATAATAATAATTGAAATATCATTTTTTTTTATTTTTTTTTATAATTTATAATTTATTGAATATAAATTGAAATTGAAAAAATTAAAAATAATCATAATGGTAATAATAAATAAATCCAACAGTCAAGTCCCATTTAATCGAAAGTTTATCAAAGTCAAGTCCCAATGTCATTTTTTCCATTTGTCTGATGTTTGTTACAATTTCAGTCCAGTTCTTGTTCCAAACCATTTTTTTTAACTGGACTGAAAAGTAAAAAGTACTTTCCGTAGGGTTTTAGGTTTATTTTTTTACACATTCACCCTGCATAAAGTCCCGACTTTGGGTGAACAGAAAATATAAATAAAAATGACTACTTTTGACCCAAAATCAGCACAATTCTTTATCAAAATCGCTATATGTGACTCTTAACAATTCTCAAAATCAATGTGAAATATACTTTTTTACTCCAAAAGCATATTTAAAACTTCTTTACTTTACTTAAGTAGATCTTTTTAGGTAATTCTTTTACTTGAGCAATTCATTATTTTGATCATGTATCTGTACTTTTACTGACGTAACAAACTTGAGTACTTCCTCCACCGCTGGTTGAACAAAACTTACTCTATGTATGCGGTAAAGTAATGTATGCGAAATGTAAACGATATAAAGGAATGAATTGTATTGTAATTAACAGTTTTTCTTACATGTTTTTGAAGGATTGCTGATAATGAGAGCATGAACAAGATGTCGTTGCACAACTTGGCCACAGTGTTTGGTCCTACGCTGCTGCGGCCGTCTGAGAAGGACAGTAAACTCAACAGCTCTCAGCCCATCTCCATGAACGACTGCTGGTCTTTGGAAGTCATGGCTCAGGTACCAAAAAGAGAGAGCGCTACATCATGTTTTTGTCTAAATGTCTTTACCGAAAATGCACGCAATCTAATCTTTATTCTAAGAACATGTCTTTGGCTTTACACTCATGTTGTCATTAGGGCGGTGCCAAAATATCAAGACTAAATTTAATGATACAGTAGCAATAATTTTCCATGAGTAATTCTTTTGTATACTTTACTAATTATTTTGTGACAGTGCTAGAGTTTTGTTGCGAAAGAAAACGGATTCATGCAAAACGTTTGACATATTCACTGTTTTTTGTAATTAACATGGGTGTGTTTCATGTTAAGTTTGTGCAGGCCGTCGTTAAACAAAGAAATACTGTTGTTAAAATGTATTTGGTCCCTAAAAAGTAGTGACATATCGCAGAATGTAATGTGCAAAATATCGAGTATCGCATGTATCGCAAAATCGGTATATTATTGTAGATTCCCAGCCCTGTTTTGACATCAAAATTATGTCTTACAATATTGCTATATATAAAGTCAAGTGGTTATCGTTTTTCAAACTTGATTTCAAATGCAATCTTGTATGAAATGATAAATAGTGTGTAATCATATAAGAAAACATATTCCCATCCTGATAACCATATTATCTTATTCTTATTACCTTATTTCTTTATGTTCAACTATTAACAGCAAGCTCTATTCTTAACTTATAACTGAATGATTAAGATGTTGTTTTTCTTCAATCATCTCCATAATTTCTCTCTACAAACCATGCCTTCGTTAACGTAGAGATTACACACTTCACAGGAGAGCTAAATCTTCCTTGGTTGATTTATATTTTAACATAAACTCGTGTCTCTTTCCAGGTCCAAGTGCTCCTGTATTTCCTGCAGCTTGAGAGCATCCCGACTCCGGACAGCAAACGCCAGAGCCTTCTCTTCTCCACTGAAGTGTAACAGCAGCACCTGCTTATTCACAATGAGACAGAATCCACGTTCCCCACGGTAAATGCTGCTGAGTGGCTGCTCCTTTACCACCAGAGGGCGCCACTGACACACCTTTGGGCCCATCATAAAAAGCCCACTGTGTGTTTTGTTCATCTGTTGGTTAATGTAATCTATTCTTAATCATTCTCGTTTGTCTTTAAACTCAAACACTTTAATTTAAAACGTTCCTTGTTCCGTCACTGGTGCACATCTCTCCAATCCAAGAAGGTTTACTATTTTCGCTGGTGAAGATTACATTTTTTATTGTTGATGTTGAACGAATGATTGCTTGTTGTTTTTATGTTTTGGTAAAAGCTGTGCCAATGTTTCCCTGCTGACGACCAACGGAGCATTTCATTTACTCTCATGTTTACACTCTTTCTCGTTTCTGAACGTGACTGACCGGAGCCAAAACTAAAGCGAACAAATTGTAGAAGTCACCGACCCCAAGAAAAAAGACCAAACCAACCCCCTGCATGCACCGGCGGTCATGACTCAGCCCCCCATTAAAACACACTGGCCCGAAAAAACGCTAGCCTAAACGTTTAAGTTGTTACAAGTGCATTTGCTTATTTAGTTTGGGCCAATGAAGACAGCAAACTTCTAATGAATTATCTCTTAATACTTGAAGCGATGTCCACTTTTCCATGTTTTCAGTGCATTTTTTACTACAGTTAACAATTGTATATGAATGTGGCCCGGTGTGCTTTTCACAAAACCACCCGGTGACAGAAATCTTTAGAGGACCAATAAAGGGTTAAAATCCCAAAGTATTCACAAAACCTTATTTTAAAATCTAGTCCTGTCACAACTCTGAGTTTTTTGTAATGCAATATTAAGGACATGGTCCTATACACGCATCTCTTGGTAAATAATTGAAAAAAAAGTGTGTATTCTTCAATATCTCTGCTGTTGAAGTCATGTTGGTCGTCACCTTCTTTTCTTCTTCAGCTAATTCCCATGTATCAGTGTTACATAGGCATTATCCTTGCGTTGAAACCGTAGCTCATGAACTCTGCTGTAGAAACGAGGAGCTCAGTCTTATCTAATACAAACTGTCCCTCGCCGGACTTTTAGAGAGCCATTATTTGACGTGTTCGCTGGTTATTATTACCACGTTTTATCTTCCACGTTCTTAGTGTTTAGCGTGAACCTCTGTGAAAGCACACGCATGTCACTGGCAAGTATTCACCTTTTCATTAGCTGCACTAAAAGCAATACTGTACGACCAATGTGTATCATATGTAAACGTGTAAATAAAATGAGGTTATAAAATATGTTTGTGTCTGTTATTTAAATCTATTTTAGGGTTGTTTCGCCATGATTCATTTCGCCCCAGATCTGAAGGTGGTCTTCAATATTCGGTTTGGTCTGTTGTCCTTGCCACTTTTGCCCTTCTTTTCATTTTACTCTAACTGTGAATCAAAACTCAGAAGCAGGTTGTGAAATATTTGGTCCTATTAACTTTGGGTGGGTAACAACACTTGCACGCATTCCTTAAAAATGACTAATGCAAGGCTATTGATCCCACCACTGGTAGGATATGTCAGTGGTTCTCAAGCAGGGGATCATGAAAATGGGGCTTTCAGGGTGAGGTATGATATACGAGCCGGGGGAAAAAGAAAAAAACTGGTACAACAACTAGGACAATAATCTTAAATCAAGGACTTGACGCCCTTCAAAATGCAGTGGTAAATGTAGATTATTGTTGCCGCCGGACCAAAGTCATTTAAGGCTAAGTCTAAGTCTTCAAAATAAAAAAATTAAAAAGACATGTGGCTGCTTTTATGTTTGGGGGTCGCAGATGTTAACAGTTGCAATAAGACAACTATGAAAGCTAAAAAATAACTTTAAAGGTGCACTATGTAACTTTTCAGGCGAAGTGTCTCCAAGGAGCAATAAAAAGGAGCAATGAAAGCCCCTAAATAAATGTAAGATAGATAAGTTAATGACATACTGTGGAAAATTCCAGGCCAAGCGTCAAATGGAGGCAAGCAGAGATGTTTTATAAAGCCAGAAAAAAAAGGAAACTTTTTACTGTACTTTTTTTTTTCATTCCAAGATACACACTTTTGGGCCTTTTGAGCGCCTGCTCAGGGGCAGTTATTTTTTAGTCAGACCAGAAAAATGTTTGGTAGCGCCAGCAATATTTAGAGCCCTGCCAAGGCAAGGCAAAGGCAAGGCTGGTTTATTTGTAGAGCACAATTCGTACACAAGGCAATTCAAAGTGCTTCACACAACAGGAAAAAATGCATTAAAATCACAAAGACATGGCAGAAATCACAAAATAATAGTTCAAGACATAAAAGAAACTGGGAAATATTTTCATTAATTCTCAGACTTGGACACATTTTATTGATCCACAAGAAACTACATATATTTTTACTTAATTAATGTCTTGATTAGTAAGTAATAACTACAATTCTGAAAAACTGACAATTTTTTTTTATTGAGTGACTGCATTCTATAGAATGCTGGCACTTACTGTTCTTGTGGGGTTTTTTAAAATTATTTTTCTATATTCCACATTTATTTTTTCAAAGGTTTTCACAAGTCGCATTTCTTGTCCGATTTCCGTCCTTCAAAGTTCAGTTTGTAGATATTTCTCGTGTGATTCCTCTTTTTGCTTTTGCAAAATTCCTCGGTCTTGTCATTTTTTTGGGATTCGTCTTAAAAGTTGGGATACTTCCCTATCTCTTAGAGTGGCGGAATGTTAGTGCTGTGTGACTTCATCGTCATGGCAACTGTTGTGTATTTTTCACTATTGATCAGCAGGAACGCAATTAATGCTCAAACACATACAAATAATTCTGGCGCAAACACGCTTCATCTGATTGGGTTAAAATTTTAATCATTTGTACACCTCCCAACACTGATTACAATAACGTGTCAACCCTTATGATTGGTGCTCTAGCTCCACCTACAGGAATGCATAAATATTACTTTGACTTTTATTAGTGAAATTCTGCAGAGCATTCCTTGATGTGCCCTTGATGCTGAAAGTCAGACCTATGCCCCATTTTGTACAGTTTGGCCTTAGGGCCCTCCACACCAAATAATACAAAACAGGCTTAAAATACACACTAAACATCAGCGCAAATGCACCAAAGTTGTCAGTGCATTAAATTCGTCCCCACCCCCACCAAAGAAGAAGAAGAAGAAGAAGAAGAAGAATAAAGTCTAAAGAATTAAGTCTAGAGAATACAGTGTGCTCTCCACGCCCCAGAACTGCTTATATAAAGGAGGATGTCTGTGTAATCCCTCATTCGTTGTTCAGGCGTGTTGCATTGTAGAAAAAGATTCAGTTGTAGTCATCTGGACTCTGTTTTAGAAAAAACAAAACGTTTCAACTCTCATCCAAGAGTCATTCTCAATCTGTGAAACAAGTTTGAGAACTCAGGTTTTTTATCCTTAACCCCTCTTTCAAACCATCTTCACAAGAGACTATCAGCACAGAAGACACGCGAGTTCAGGACCCCAGAGCGCTGTACATCTTCATCTCAAAGCCACAAACCACTCTATTGAAGACAGTGAGGTGGAGATTCTGAGCAGGAGAAACAATGGTTTGAAGGAGGAGTTAAGCAGGCAATCTTTGTTAAGAAAGAGAATCCTTCCTTAAATCGTAATGGAGGATTAAGATTCAACCTTCCGGTTGTTAATAATAGTTTACTGACACCCTGGAGACTACCTGAGACCCAGGTAGACTCAGATAGTTTCTATGGCCTATTATCAGGGGTCCCGCCCTGTGGGCAGGGCTCTCACAGAGTAGGATTTAAACAAGAGTTCTCAGACTTGTTTCACAGATTGAGAATGACTCTTGGATGAGAGTCGAAACGTTTTGTTTTTCTAAAACAGAGTCCAGATGACCACAACTGAATCTTTTTCTGCAATTATATAAAGGAGGTGCAAGGATGGGAAACATTTAGTCTTCCGTTGATTTGCTCAAAGTTGACTGTTAATGCAGTCACTCGCAATGGCTTCCTGCCATTGCAAAATTTCTAGTTCTAAATGTTATTGTTTATTTGAGAGATTTTTGTGCATCACGAATATATGTGCATAGCTTATGGCGCTCCAAAATAGTAGAATGAAGGGGAAAAAAACGTGTTTTCCTAACCCTACTTAATAAAAATAATATTTAAATGTTCCACACTAAACAGATGGTGATCATAAAGCCTGTTAGACACAGCCACTGTTGCTGTGTGAATATATGTTGTTTTTATTATTGATCAGTGTTTTAATGTTGCACCTTAATGCCGAGACAAGTTCCTATGTTTGTGAATTTTTTTCATCGACAATGGGAATAAACCCCTTTTTGATTCTGATTCTGAACGCGAGCACAGGGGACTGGGTGTTTCTTCTTCTTCTTCTAAAGTTGTACCTAATTTTTACACAGCAAAAGAAGAAAGTATGTTATTTCATCAATATAACTAGTTCCTTGCTCTCACAAACCCTTTGGTACTTGGTAAATATCCACATACATTCATTTTCAGGCGCGTGCACAGTTTTTCAACAGCTTTTTTCAGACGATGAAGTGAAACTGGGACGGACCACCCAAGCGCAGCCAATCAAAGCGCTGTTTTCAGCTCCTACGTCCGGCTTGACGAGAAATAAAATACGTTATTATTACATGCAGACAGTGAGCAGCAGCCTCATTTTTTGTCACAAAGTACTATTTTTTACAATATACTCCCCTCAAAAGAAGGGAAAAAAAGTGAAGTGTACCTTTAACAGCTTTATTTTTCATCGAAAGCTCATTTAAAGTGTGCTTGGTGATGCATAAATATTTATGCAGGCTATGACTAAACATCCAGATAAGAGGGAGTGGCCCGACGCGCAGAGGGGCTTGTGGGCACTGGTGGGTGATGCTGAGGTGATGCAAACACAAGAGTCTGCCGTTACACGGAGCACAGTCGCTCTCATTCTGCAGCTGCCAACTCCCCCGAACCACAGCCGAAACCAATGCTGCCTTCCCCGGCGATCAACCGCTCCTCGCACGCCCCTTGTCCACTACCGATGACGGGCTACTTGAAGAATAACCTTTAAGGGAGATAAATGGACGGAATCGAGGTAGGAAAGTCTTTAAACGGACTGACAAAGCGCTGAGTTTTGCCGGTGATGCTAATGCTAAGGGGTCGGGCTAGCAAGTTTAGCATTGCCGAAGTGTAGTGACAGCTCAAATTAAACACTTACAACAACAAACGCGTACAACCAAAGTGACATATTTAGCTTTAATGTGGTGCTATAATTTGAACTTGTTTATTGCAAAATTGAGTGGAATAACTGTTTTTTAAACACGCAAACTGTTTTTTTGTTTGTTTTACTACTGATGCAAAGTTAGCAAAAGTGGAACATCAACCGGAAACACCCTTTCAGTTTTGTTATGACTAGCTTTTTAAATATTCATTTAATTGCATATTATAAAAGTGTAGTTTCTACTACACACTTAAGCATTTGTAAATCATTATAATACGTGTGTTTGCTGGTTAAAAGTATATATTTTGTTGTCTTGAAAATTATTTGCGGACTTTTGTTGTGAAAAGGATTTGCCAAACCGGAAGTGTGTTGGTTTAGCTTGTGACAAATGCTAAGAGCGTCGTTTATAATATTTTGGCTTCAAATTGCCTTTTTCCGTCTGCCTTTAGCCTCTAACTACAAACTATAGGATATGTCAATAAGTATTAAATGTATACACAGTTTGGTGCAGTTTGCGTTTTATTTTGGCCGTAGTTTTGCTTTGTAGGTGTTGCCCCCAGAACAATGCAGCAGCAGCCCCCCCTTAAAGTCAACACAGGTTTTGTTGTCAGTTGTCTGTCATTGTCAGATTTGTGTAATCTGCTGTGTACATGCCACATTTCTGTCTTTTCTCCCTTCATCTCGTGTCTTTCCCCCCCAGACCGTCCCAAATATTTTAAATCAAAGGTAACCAGAGATGTCCAGAGTTTTCCCAGGACTAATGATTGATGTCAGGAATGTACTGCCAAAATAAATCCCGTGTCAGCTCGTATCCCGGGACCTCACGAGCTATTCCATACCCTTGGAGCCATAATATTAGTCCCGACATCCAAAACAGCGATTAACCTTAAACGCTGTGCTTTTGAACTTCTTTTCCTCACCATTTAAACAGTAGTCATCGTGCAGCTGCGGTAGACGTTAGATTATGATGTTTTTCCCGTTTAACTGTTTAGTCCTCGCCAAGTCACAATAACACATTTATGACATATGGCAAAAAATAAATAACATTTTTTTTCCCCTTCATATTGATCAAGCTCGTTTTGATGAGTTCTTTTTTTAAAGCAAGATAAATATGGTTTTATTCAGGTTTCCTTTCATGATTGTAAATAGTGATGTCAAGATGATAGGTTCATCGATAATCGTGATTATTCAGGTCACAATACAATCGTAAGAACCAAAAAATTATAATCGGGACAATTTTAGAAGCTAAATTAAGTCTTTTTAGTTCAATTTACAATCGGAAAAAATACACTTAAATGTAAATAACTCTTTTTTTATTTTTTTTTATCTTGTTGTTATTGTCATATTTAACTTTATTTTATCTTTCAAAAGCAACATGTCAGACCAAGGGAATGAAAAAATAAAGATTTCACTGTTGTTTAGTCACAGTCTCAATAATTGTGAATAATCGTTAAATCATGACGTGTTTTCTCACAATAATCAAACTCTACAATTTGTCATTGTGACCTCCCTAATTGTAAACAAGACAGACTTCTGAATGATATCCCCATTTCTTTCCCCAAAGTCCAAACTCGCATGCTTTTACTGACTTGGGGTTGACTGTAGACTTCTCGGTTAAAAAAAACAAACAGAACACATGTAAATCATTGACAATTAGACATGACTGACTCTCAATCTCTATTCAAATCGGATTCATTGTCAGAGCTGTTTTTGAGTGCGATTTTTGTATTTGCTGTTGAAAATATCACAATAAAGACTGTAATGTTGAGACTACTTCAGGGTCACTGACGCAATAACCTTGACTCTTGTTACTCCTGATAAACCCTCATGTCCTGAATTACACAAGTAGCAGAATGAAACACTCATTTGTATGGAAGTCGGTTTATTTGACAGTCCACAGCTCAAATTCGATCATACGACACAAGAATACAAAAAAATCCTCCTGACAAGTGTAAGGAAAAGGAAATGGCGATACCAACACCTGAAAATGTTGTTCCTTCTCTTATTTATTGAACAGTCGAGCATCGGGCAGAGAAAACGTCTAAGGAGAAACGGAAACTAATCTACCACAGTCTCCAACAAAATATTAGTAGTTAGTATTAGTTTCTATGGCAACTTTAGAAAATGTACTGTGAAAAATGAGAGATAGAAACGTCTTGCGTATCCTTTTGTGGTTCATTTTATCATCAATTCGTGTTTTGTGTGAGACGTCAACCTCAACAAGACTTTTGCGGACACATTTCGGCACATTCAAGAGAAAATTACAATCACAATAGGTCCATATGTTTATCCAAATAGCAGATCGTCACGGGAATGAGCTCACGATTCAATGTTTATAACCCCGTCGCTCGGCCCCTCCTGTAGCGTATTGCCAAGCGTAACCAAGGAGTGAATGACGTGAATGATGGACTAACGTGTAGTCGTCAAAAATGAGCACTTATTAAAGCCTTTTAAACTGTGGCCTGCTGAGGCGTTTTTCCAGGAGCGGTGGGAGGTCGCTGTGCAGTATCCGAGTACTTTACAAGAACTGGAGCTAGGTTTATAATCAGGAGTACCAAGTTTGAGGTTCAAGTTAATGAGGGGGGAAACTAAGGAAAACCATTCACATCCAGACAAGACGGAAAGGTCCCCAAAGTAACAAACATAAGTTTTACTAGTTAAAAACAGTTTGAAATGTATGAATGCAGAGTTTATTTGACCCGCAGCTTGTCCTTGTGCTTACAGCTGTCCTTTTACGGTATACAGTTGTTTCTTTTACTAGAGACGCCACAACAGGAAGCTGATGTTATGGCAAGGAAGTGCCTCCCAGCAGTCAAACCAAGAATGAGGAAGGCCAGCATCAAGGGGCTATTTATGAAGACCCTCCTAATTTTCCCTGAAGTAACTTGCAAAAAAAAAAAAAATTGGTTGGCAGCGGTTTGTCTCTTTGTTCAGCTGCGTCTGTAATGAACACTGGACACATTTGTTCCTCTTGGATCTGCTTGGCCTTGGATCCAGTCCACTGCATTCATCAGCAGTGAAATCAAACCCCCATTTAATCTGAATTACAACAAGTGTTAGTCTCCCAGGCTCGGAGGCACTCGGGTTCACAGTGATGGACTTATTTGGATATTTTTCTTTTCTTAATAGTTTTTCTAGGCTGTACGCCTTGAGTCATTCAGGTGATTAATCAGTTAATGGTGTCTTAGTCAACTAATTGCCCTTTCTGCTGTGGTCCATATTAATCCAAATAAAACAAAGTATGGAGCGAGTGAGTTCTCTGGACTTCAGGGAGTGCCTGCATAGTTCTGCCTTTTCACCTCCAAAGATGCGGTTTACTAGAACTGCTCTGTTTACTAAGCAGTTTTGTAAAAAATCCTAACCATTTTGAGAACTTTTGCAAGCGCCACGACTCTCTCCCTTTTAGTCAATTAATTTATGTAAAGAAATGTCTTTAGTCGACTGCTCTTATCAGTTATAGAGAGAAGTGATTTAAAAGCTTTACCAACCCTGTGTAACTTGCAAAGCTTATTGAATAATAACCTCAGCTATAGGAAAATGATGTCATGTGCACATGACACCAGAAAGAGGAGTGTAAAATCATATCATATTTGGATCATCTTAATCATTATCTAGACTATACAGACACTAAACATAGACAAAAAGACCTTCTATAGCAAAGACAGCGGCATTATTACATCATAATGTAAAAAAATAAAAATTATAGAAATATTTTAAATAACAAACTGAAATAACCCTCACATAAAAACAATCAGTCTTTACTTTACATTCAATTGGTTGTTTACTGTATATTTTACATTTGAATAAAAGTAAAAATGTAAAAATGCCACAGATTTGATATGATTCTTCCCAGACAAATGTATTATTAGTTATGTAGCAGCTGATATTAATTTTGATCCTAATGGCTCAGTGACAATTCTCCAACCCAAAGCCTGCAGGAACCACGCTTGCACAATATGACCATTTCTGAGCAAACGCAGTCCAAAGCAGCTCGTGTCACGCCGTCAGCTGTTCTACATGGTGCCGAAATGACAGCGAGAGCGTGCACACTGTGGGGAGAGTCAAATGGCTGACTATGGCCTATTTTGCGGCTCTGTCGGTCTATTCATCCTCAGTGAAAAGACGAGGGCTGAGCTAAAGCTGCCCCTGACATCTGCTTTAACGTTCAGCTCTTCACAACACTGGGGAGCAGAAGGGCGCGTGTGTCAGGAGTGAATCGAACGCCCTTCACTTCTCTCACAGTGCAAATAAACACTAAGCCAAGACATATGAACCAATCTCAGGGCTGTTTTCACACCAAAGAGGTCCCCCTGGGGTTTTTGGGATTCTGTCATTAGTCGTGAAGGAACGCCACGCTCGTGCTAGTTTGGTTCTTTATCCTGCTTCGGTCCAGGTTGAGTCTAGGTTAGGGCTGCAACAAGTTAATCGATTAATCGCAACCAATCAACTATAGAAATCAGTGTCAACTATCTTAGTAATTGAATGATCGTTAACTGTTCCATTCACAGACTCCCAAACATGCCTTGAGCTGAGAGAAGAGGTTTAACGACTCGGACAGAGCAGGAATCACACAAAAATGACACCGGAAATGTGTAAATCTTGTGTTTTTAGACAGAAAAAAACACCCTTTTCTCCAACAGGACGTCCTAAAATTGAGTAAACATCTCATATTCACTGGCCTTTTGCATTCTAAACAACTAATTGAACCGTTAGTTGCTGTATTGTAGTATTCAAACTTTATCCTCCATAGTAAATTTAAGGGGAACATACCGTATTATGTAAGAACCAAATTTACTTCATGAGCTTTTAACCTTCACAATGTTGCCTCATAATCATCTTACTCAAAGTTGAATTTCGATTGATTCATGCATGTTTGAGAACGCCTGTATTTGAAAAAGCCAGTTTTCACCTATCTCCGCCCACTGCTCTGTACTTGCGTTCGATTATTTGAAGGACTAAGACTTCTAAAATGTCACCGAGCCATTTTTTTTCAACAATAAACACATTTAAATGACAATGTCTGCCGCTTGTTACAGTGAAATGAGGCGAAGATGGATCAGTTCTGTGGTTTCGAACAAGAAGTCAATGGACACGTTTCTATTATCGAGTGGTTTTTTTAGACAGCGCGACGATGAATCACATTTTAAAAGATTTACCAATGGTCAGTGATCATGTGGTTTGAGGCTTCAGACTTACGGATAAATGTCAAAGATTAAAAGTTTGTGTTGTGATCGATCAATTAGTTATTTTTTAATGTTTTTGTCGCATTGCCCAGCCCTAGTTTTACGTCACTATTGCAGTTTACGATGAACAAACTGTAAAATCTGTTAGTTTCAGCTTAATTCTAAATATAACATGATAAGTCAAAGATGGATCCAACCTTTCAGAAGTGTAACATTCTTCTTACACGGTAAAGCTCACCGTGTCCCACCTTTGGGCTCTAACCTCCAGTTGGTAAACACTGTTTTGCTAAATTGCGGTTCCGCCATAATGACACAGTAGCTCAAATTGCTCAAAAACGTGACCGTTTCGCCTTCCTTTATTGGCGTTTCCAGGTGCCAGACGAGAAGCGCTGAACCCACGCTACTCAAAGGCTTCATACTTTTACTTTTTCATTTGTGCTCAGCTTCAGTATTCATCTCCCAAGTATTTCATTTCAGTCCGTCATAAGTCACAGGGCGTGGAGTGTTTTCAGACGCGGGCCGATCTCCCTCCCGCATCTGTATCTCATTTGAAACCTCGAATCATTTTTTTTGTTTATTTATTGAGGACGCAGCGATACCGAGAGCTGTGCAAACATTTGTGATTGTGCTCCTCTTTTCCTTTCTACAAGGCAAAAGTAGATTAACGGGTAAATAAATGGTGTATCTAAAGTGCATTTTACAAGCAAAAACGTGTGGATTTCTAGACTGAATGACACAATTATATATAATAAAAAATCATCTGTTCTTTTAGTGAAGTTTCAGTGTCTTTAGTCGTCCAAGAATCTCTCTCTTTAGTCGACTACGGCACTACAATAATACAAATGCACTCTTACTTTTCCACTGGAGTTTTGAGCAATCTCACATTTTTGTCCCAAGCGTACTGTACTTTCCAAGTCCACGTTAAAGCGCTTTATCCCTTCAGTCCAGCTGTGCTCATACTCACTTTTCATGCTTTTCGCAGCGTTAAATCAGGTTATCCAGAGACGCGGACATAAAAAAGAATCTGTGAACGAAGCACTTTATAAGGAGTTGTTGTTGTGCGTTCGTCCGCTTTTAAACGAATATGAAATGCCGTTCCCGAGCCCTCAAGCGCTCAGGTTTATTTGTGGGAATCATGTGTCTCCAATTGTCAGCTCGGACCAGGTTTGGAGTTTGGCACGAGACGTCCATTAAATTGTGATTAAGCGTCTTATCGAGGTCATTTGAAAAGAACAGTCTGAGTTCTTTTATCCAAGCCAGGCCGCGCTTTTTGGCCTCGGCACATGTGTTTTCATCAAAAGTGCATTTTACGTTTTTTGGATTTGTACAAAAATAACCAAAAGTGAAATGGCGTTTCGGCTCTTCTTCCACTTGGTCTGACGTTTTGGAACTCAGAAACACATTTTCCTTTCCTCATAGAAACTCCTTTGTCCGATAATTGACACAAGTGAGAGCAGTACTGGCAGTGTTATTGGCAGTAAATAATATAATGATGTACATTTAGCTGCTGTACTGGCTAATTTAATTTGTACTGGTCACAACCACAATGGCATGGAGAAAATATCAGGAGAAGCGATAATTTTGAAACTACTTTATGCCACAAAAAAGCAGAATAATCACAGTCAATCCTTTTCTAAATCTATAATAACGTTAACAAAATAAAGAGCAAAAGGAATCACTTAAGTGCTCAGTAGTGTCTATAATTAGTTACAGAAATAGTTTATTTGACACTCAACATCGCAAATGTTACTGTAATGCAAAAACGTTTCCTTATTCATGTAAAGAAAATGTCCGCACGATAAATTTGATTGTTCTGGCTGTGAATTATTGCACTATAAGTCGATGTAGTAATTCTGGTGACAGGTCTAGTGCTTGGACGTACTCCGCTGGGACAGGAAGGAAACGTAAATCACTCTGGAGCAAGTGCTTGACTCCTTTCTGCTCCAAACGCCCACAAACTCACCTCTGCAGCCGCTCCGCTTCACGCTGCGCTTTTACAAACTAACCAGCGCCCTCTGGTGGAGACCGTGTCCACGCGTCGACTGCTACTGAAGGATGAAAAAGAGAAACTCAACCGTCCAGTCAGTGCGGTGGGGTCTGTGTCGTGTTTGAGGGGTGATAAACGGGCTCGCCACCGAACGTTGACTCTGCAGTCTTGTTTTGTTTTCTCCTTCCTCGTGTGTTTGAATCGGTTTGTGCGACTGTGTGCGTTTGGTGTGGCTGCTGTGGTGCTTTCTTATTTACTCATTGAACTTCTACATTCAGGCAGATTCTTTTCAATGACATAGAATAGGCAAAAAACTGGCGGTTTAAAGCTCGATAAAGCAGATAAAGGTTCTCTGTTTTGTGCTTTAAATAGAATTAAAGCATAAAAGATCACATAAATTGACTTTACAAAAGAATAAACAATTATGAAAAAAACACTTTGAAGTCAAAAAATTTTAGAAATATTAGGCCTTATTTCAATGTTTTGGATCTCTCAGGGGACAACGCCGCCTTCGCTTCATTCGAGAAACGACGGATTCAGAGACCCACGTACACACTTTATCCTCCTCTAGTTTGAGTGTGTGTGTGAGTGAGTTTGCGTGTACAGTATGTATGTTGTAGCACAGTCATAGGCACTTGAACTCAAAGCATTTATTGTAAGATTCGGGTACATTTATGCGCATTACTGCGTATTGTCTCACGTCTTGTATGTTTTTACTACGTGTCTTAACCTGTGTGTGTGTTTGCTTTTACCCCCTGTCCGACCTGCATTTGCTGTTCATTAATACATGGGCCTTACAAACAAACAATCAAAAGACTAAAAAATCTCCAGCGCTGAGTCTGCAGGTCTGTCTCATACTTTGGACCTCTACTGTTCAGAGATTTTTAAACCAATAAAAGCATTTTTTAAAATAAATTCTATTGGTTTAATGTTTTTTTTGTTGTTGTCATTTCTTGCTTTAGTGATGACCCTGGCTGTAGTAGTCTTTGCATTAGTTGTAGCGGCCGATGCAGGACTGTGTGACGCCGTTACAATAGTCCGGCCCACTTGAAATAAACGCACAAACCAGTTTTTCTAGCTGGAGATAAAGTCATTGAGGCGCGATATGTTTTTTTTTAGGTGATAAAAGCTGACCTACTTATCATTGTAATACGGTCAGACAAAAGTTACAGTCCAGAGTGACCCAGAGACTAATTTAAAGTTTTTCTCTCTTTCAAACAACATCAGGCTCCAGATGAGTTTGAAGTTGACACTGGGATTCAGCTTCTCCCGCGACCCATTTTTCAAAAACCCCACCTTTTTGGCGTCGCTCGCTGCCGCTGCACGTACCCTTCTTTCACATCGTAACATATTTAAACGTTTGTTTGCCTCCTGAACGTGAAGCTGTTCTCAAACGAACTCATTTTTATCCACATTGTCCTCCTCCCAGCTTCTTGTGAACTTGTGATACGCCCAGTTTTTCATTATTCACGTGTTAAATGTGATCTCACCGTTTTGGGAGTCGGTGGAAAGAATCTCTCCTTCTTGGAAAACCAGCTCCATCACTCTTAACTTTTATTTTTTTCTTCTTCTTCTCCTCCTCCTCTTCTTCTTCTTTTTTTTTTTGGCGCAGATCAAGTTTTAAATGAGGCGCCGGAGGTCTCAGCATGAAGAAGTCGGTGCGCCCCGGGGCGACTAAAGCCAGCGGGGAGAGGGGGAAGGCAGAGGGAGCTCTAACCACGGGCAATGCTAAACCTGCTGCCAAAAACAACTCTACCCTGTCGAAGGTAATGGCAAGATTGTTTGCTTGTGCTGAAAATGTAGCACAACTCTTTACAATTAAGTTATAAAATGGTAATTAGCATTATTTATAAGCAGCCCATTAACTGCTTATTAACGACTTAAAATGTATATAAATGAGTCCTTACGTTCATCTTTTAGGCTCCTCGTAGTGACTAGTGGGGCCCAATGCATCGGCAAAGAACTCTTGTCACAGTATTTATTATATACAACTAGGGATGTCACAATATCAAATGTTAGTGTTATTGTGAGGATAAACATCACGATTTAACGATTATTCACAATTGAGACTGTGAAATCTTAAATTTTCTTTCCTTCTCATTGTCTAACATGTTACTGTTCCTCAAGTTTGTGACTGGCTTTATGAAATTTAACGAAATGAAGTTAAATGTGACAAAAACATCCAGATAAAACAAAAATATTACATTTAGACGATAGAATGAACTAAAAAGACCTAATTCTGCTTCTAAAATTAGGTACGATTTGGTTTTTTGGTTCTTAAGATTATATTGTGACATGAACAATCACAATTATGGCAGAATAATCTCGACATCCCACTGGCAGCACAGCGAGTTGAGCGTTATGGTTTATATTTAGTATTATTTTGCTTACAGCGCAGCATTTCTCATTCTAGGTGAAGAGCAATGACGACCTTTTAGCGGCGATGGCTGGAGGAAACCCGGCCCCGAGTGCTGCCTCCAGTAAGACCAAACGGACCACCACCTCCGGCACCATGGACAAACCAAAGACCACTTCAGGTACGGACGTTGCAGTAGTTCTGACATTTGTATCACGCCTGAATTAACCTGTCTTTAAAGTATGAATCATGTGTCGTAAATGAATATTGCAATGTGACGCATCATTGAGAGTCCAAAAAACCTGAATTATGCTTATTATAGTTATGGTTATTATGCTTATGATTGTGATTGTGGTTATTTTTATTATTGTAAAGCACTTGAATGTTAAGTACTGTTCATTTTGCAGCTTATTGACAAAATAATTAGGCAGAGGAATCATAACCCAACAATGTAGATACTATCGTGACTGTTGTTTTGAAGATGTGCAACATTTGATCCAGTGTATCGTTTAGAGTTAAAAATGCTACCAAATGCAGATTAAAAATAAAAATGAATGTAGGAAATGTTTTGTAAACTTTCAGATAAAGCAATATTTCTCCACTTTTGCATTTTAATTTTTACAGACATTTTCTCATTTGTCTTTAAACCTCGTCTAATACGTTTAAAGACCTCTTTTAACACATTTCTGTTGGATTGACATATTGATATATCGCCCATGGCTAATATGAGCCATGATACATTGATTGCTGATAACATGGCCTAATCTTTCACAATATCGAAGAAGAAAATTGATATGATGATAATTGACGATATAGCTAAACCCTCTTAACAGTTGTTATTGAATTTATTGTTCCAAGTACTGCTTCTACTCCCCACGTCTTTATCTCTTTCATTTTCGAGTTTCCACTGGGGGTGTTTCAGCTGCTCTCAGCTTTAGCGGTAGCAAATAACCACGATCTGTCAGCCTCCAGTCAACACTGAGAGGAAAATCAACAACACTGCTCGCACAGTTATATCACAGTATTCTAAATGTCATATTATCACAAGATAAACCATAGAGAACCAGAGACGTACACACTGACAGTAACATGTACTTTGGTTATAATACGGTACACCAGATATACTTTTATGTACTATCTGCCCTTTTTATATGAACTTGGTTAGAATCGTACTTACATTTTAATGTTAAACCACCTGTTTTATGGCTAATTTGGACGCATAGCTTTTGTATCTGCACTGTATTATGTGATGGTGAAAATGTGAGAGTGAATGACTGTTTCAGAATATGTCGTTAGACTGTTGTCCTCTTCCTTTTAAGGACGGCAGATGAGAATTAGCTTTCATATTGTATACTCTGGTACGAGCGTCTTTGTAACTGCGCTTTATGTAACTGTACGCTGTCCTGTTAAATAAATTATTGAATGAATGAATGATGTGGCCCAGCCCTACTGACAACATTGCACATTGTTTTTAAATGAGCTGATGCTGATGCTGAACTTTCCGTGCTTCATCAGGTGCATCGACCAAGCGGCCCACTTCATCCACGTCGAAGGAGCCCAGTTCGTCGCGGGACCGGCTGCGGACATCCAGGGCCTCCACCGTCAAGAAACAGCAGCTCGTCTCCGGGTCGACGGCGAGCTGCGACGGGACCGCCACCAAACGCCCCAGAGGTCAAATCCCGGCCGAGTCCGAAAGCCGGATGAGCAAGTCCAAGTCCGACGGGCAGATCAGCGACAAGGTGGAGCTGGAGTCCAAAGTGAAAGATCTGCTGGGACTGGCCAAAAGCAAAGACGTGGAGATCCTGCATTTGAGGAGCGAGCTGCGGGACATGCGGGCACAGCTCCATTCCGGGGGCAAAGACGTCCCGCAGCAAGAGGTCTCGGAGGAGGAGGAGAAGCCCATGGCGTCTGCCTCCATAACGGCCGCCGACGTGGAGTCTACGTTGCTTTTGTTACAAGACCAAAACCATGCCATCCGAGAGGAGCTGAACCTGTTGAAAAGCGAAAACCGGATGCTCAAAGACCGACTGAACGCGCTGGGGTTTTCTCTGGAGCAGCGACTTGACGGGGAGAAGCTGTTCAACTACACATCCCTGAGTCCAGACCTGGCGGCGGGGAGCGGCCAGAGCGACGGAGGGGGCACGGGTGAGCTCTAGACATATGTCCACTTTACAAACAAAAACTACTGCATATAAAACACTTTCTGCATTGGTCATTTACGATTATTGACACATAAAAGAAAAGTGAAATCCTTAACATTCTTTCACTCTAGTGCAGGGGTGTCAAACTCAAATCCACAGTGGGCCAAAATGTAAAACTTGAACAAAGTCGCGGGCCAGTATTGAACAAATGAAACTTTTAATATTGACCCAAACAAGATTTGCTTTAACATTGAAACTATGGAACATGCAACACTTATTACTATACAATATATATAATGGGATTTGTAGTAGTAACGATGAATGAATGCGCTGTATAATACCGGCGCGCCAAGCCCTAGTAGTCATTTGGTATAGCCTCTCGGGCCAAATTGAATTACATTGCGGGCCAAATTTGGCCCACGGGCCAGAGTTTGACACCTATGGTCTAGTCTCTAGTGCGTTGATGTTTCAGTATTTTGTGACCAGCTTTATGAAATCAAACTTTCTGAATGCAAAAGTACATTTATCGTGGTATGTACGGCAACATTTTGGAGTGCGGATTGAATTGAAATGAGTTAAATTTGCTTCTAAAATATTCACGATTATTAGGTTTCAGTCCGTACGATTTATTTTGTGACCTGAATAAGCACGATTATCAATTAACTGAATAATCTTGACCTCCCAATTGGTTTAATATAGTAAAATTTAGATTCTGATTGAGTTCTTGCTTATATATTACTGTTGTGTTTGATACGATTGCTGTCTGTCTGTTGTATTTCCTCTTGTGTGATTCTTAAGTCTGCTCTTGTCCTGAAGGCTCTGCTCCTGGTTCACTGGAAGACCTCCTCACGGGACACCAGCACGGCGGCTCAGCGGATAACTTGGACAGTGAATCCAGCGAGGTCTACCAGGCAGTCACCTCCAGCGATGACGCCCTGGACGCTCCCTCGGGCGCCTCCTCGTCCTCCGAGTCCGAATGCGCCCCGAGCCGAGAGCGGTCCAGGCGGGGCAGCAGCGGCAACGCCAGCGAGGTGTCCGTGGCCTGCTTAACCGAGCGGATTCACCAGATGGAGGAGAACCAGCACAGCACGGCGGAGGAGCTGCAGGCCACACTGCAAGAGCTCGCCGATCTTCAACAGATAACACAGGAGCTGAACGGCGAAAACGAGCGGCTCGGCGAGGAGAAAGTCATCCTCATGGACTCGTTGTGTCAGCAAAGCGACAAACTCGAACTGTACGGCAGGCAAATCGAGTATCTACGCTCGCTTTTAGAAGAGCACCACATTTCGTATGCTTTAGAGGAGGATATTAAAAGCGGGCGCTACATGGAGCTGGAACAACGCTACTCCGACCTGTCGGACAACGCACGCTTTGAACGAGAGCAGCTTTTAGGCGTCCAACAGCACCTTTCCAACACGTTAAAAATGGCCGAACAGGACAACGCCGAAGCGCAGGAGATGATCGGAGCGCTGAAGGAGAGGAACCACCAAATGGAGAGGATTTTGGACTCGGAACGGCAGGACAGAGGGGCGATGGCGGCAGCTCTGGATGAGTACAAAGCCGCCGTGAGCAGCGATCAGGCTGAACTGAGCCGGTGCCGGGGGCAGCTGGAGCAGGAGAGGCAGAGGGTGGCAGAGCTGTACTCGCTGCACACGGCAGGGGACAAGAACGACATCTGTCAGCTGCTGGAGGGGGCGAGGCTGGCCAAGGAGGAGGCGGAGGCCAAAGCGGTGAAGATGCACAAAGAGCTGGAGCAGGTGCACAAAGAGCTGTCCACCCTGCAGGAGGCTCTGAGGAAGGTCAGTGCAGCCGGACGCCACCACCATCTCTGTTATTTTACACACGGAAGCTTCTTGGTTTAAAGTCTCCCATTCATTTTTTATTTTTCCCAAAGACTTGCACGTGATATATTTTTTCATTTGTAGTTTTAGTTGGTAATATTACATTTAGATTGAGCATATTCGAACACCCGGAACACGCGACAGGATTTTTGAGACTTAAACGATTTTTAAATGTGAGACAAAAAAGCACAGACCACAGAAGCGAGGAGAGTCGCGTGAGATTTTTAAATGTCACGATCCTCCGAGCGCAAAGACTGCAGAGCCAAAAGGTGAGACGACACACTGTTCCAAACGATCAGAGCGTCGCACTTTCTAGTTTTAGACGCGAGTCACAACGGCGCTATTATTATTTAGTCCAATGTGGATTGTGTAGTGTAGACAGGGTGTCGTTTGCAGAGTCAAGTACTTTTTGCCATTTCTCGTATTTGTATCGTGCGTCTGTGTGTTAGTATTCACAGATATCGCACTCAAGCGGCTTAAAAATAGCTTGCGAGGATCCAAAGTCGGGTCACGCCTTCCAGAAGTTGAGCAGAAGCAAACTGGGGCCTAAAAACGTCCTGTAGCGTGTTCCAGGCTTCACGGTGGATAATGCGATCTGTGCCACAAATTGGTGCTAAAATAAGCTGTGTGACCTCAATAGAAGTAGAACAAGTGTGTTTATTTCAGGTCATCTATTTCAATTCAGCTCATCTCCCATTTTTAGCGCTAATGGGAGAAAGAAGATGCATTTTAACTCCGTCACATACCTGCCAAAGAGTTATTATACTATAGTTCGCAATAATTGGAACACTAGGCAGCACAACTCTCTCACAAGTTGAAACATGAACTTGCGTCTGTTGCCGTGACATGTACTTTACTGTGTTTTCCACGTTCTCAGCTGGACCACGAGTACCGCGAGTTTCAGGAGCAGGCGCAGCGGCAGATCTCTGACCAGGAGCGAGCGATGGAGAAGCAGCGGATGGACATCCAGGAGAAGGACACGGAGATCGGCGACATGAAGGAGACTATCTTTGAGCTGGAGGACGAGGTGGAGCAGCACCGCGCGCTGAAGCTGCACGACAATCTGATCATCACCGACCTCGAGAGTGAGTCGGAGAGGGAGGTTCTTAAATCAGAGTGGTTTCTCAAGTCACCGTTTTCAGTTTTTGCAAGTCACGTTTGTCCTGCGGGTGTGAGCTTGGATTATATGATGGAAAAGTCTTTCACTGAGTGTTTATTTTCATTTTGCATTATATTAAAATAAAATAATAAGGAAGGGGGAGAGGAAAACATTTTAATTAGTCATTCCAAATAGGTGTGAAAATTACAACAATTAATATATCGATATTTTGGGATTATTCAGATGACGTTATCACAATCCATCAAAAATTTTCTTTGAATGTAATTTTTAGGGTTGAAATGTCAATAGGACTGTAAAATGACTCCAAAAACGTGCAGAAACATCACATTATTTTTAAGATTTCATGGCAAGTTTGAAAAATAAGCAATACATTTTAAAACAGCCTTTTTTTTGTTTTCGATGAAATGCAAATTTTTTTACATTAAGTGTATCTCCAGAATAACAACTGCGATATTAGACATTTTCGATATATCTCCCCTATATTTCTAAGCATTTCTAACTCATAGTTCCTCATCACTGACCATGAGATTAGAGGTAGGCAAAATTATGTTCTTGCAGCATAGGACGCGACCTTTATTTAATCATATTCACTTAATAGCTTTATTTTGTCTATAAGAATTTACTGGACTATCTTTGTCTTCTGAGTGTTCTACCTGTCACTCACACAGAGCACAGATGAATGAGACTGCATTTTCACATTATTCTGGAAGTTGCTGCAGGTGCCACCAGGAATGTTGTCCTCTTCCACTTGTATTAGTTTAAATAGGGCTGTCGAAAGTGAGAAAATAAGTTCTACACAGACTAAAAAGTTGCTTTCTAGCTGCCCAGGGACTCGTTGACTTTGTGTAAATGAACACAGGACATTTTACACAAATCAATCTACTTTATATCACAAGACTTTTCCCTTGTTCTCCTCTTTAGTGAACGGTGCCTTTACAACGGCACAGATTAACTTAAATCTTGTACATGTCGGTGTAATCCCTCATTCGTCCAGGAGTGTTCCATTGTAGAAAAAAGATTCAGTTGTAGTCATCTGGACTCTGTTTTAGAAACAGAGTCCAGATGACTACAACTGAATCTTTTTTCTACAATTAAATCTTGTACCACTCTCTTCCACTTTAAAAAGAAGTCCAAGAAGCTTCAGTTTACACAACTTTACGGTCTTAGTTTCTGCACATCAAGTGTTAATGTCGTTGGAATAAAGTCTCAATATATGTGACCGAAATAGACTAATAAACTAAACTGTGAAAGTGTTGATCTGTGGCAAAAAGAGGCAAAAGTGGGCTAAGATTAAAAGATATTCGCAGAAACGCCCACTGACGGAAAGTTGGAACCATTCATTTTAACGTAGACGTGCCGCTCTATCGCCCTCTGTTCGACAACTACAAGAACAAACTGGACTTTAGCAGTTCTATTGGGCCAAATACAGACATGAAGACACATCTACCAATACTAATGACACCACAATGCTAACACTCCCTGCTAACTTAATTGAATCATTTAATATCAACAGAATAATGCGTTTACGTTTCTGATCTAACGCCACGTCAACAACCCCCACTAAAGCTCATTTATGACGCGACTTGAATGAGTTGTGCTTAAAATACACATCATCTGCCAGGAAAGTGTTGTTTCCCATTGTATTAAGCGAGTGTTTTCCCCTTGCCAGACCACATCCTCCACAAGGACGCGTCGCCCCCTGTATTTATAGAGGGGCATTACACAGAAACACGGAATAACATTTAAAACTCTCATCTAGATCTTCGCAGGGTGTTACAGTTATAGTCTTATTAATCAGCCGCCCCTATATTCAAACAGTGTACACAAAGCTGCTTCAAAACTCTTTTGCACCGTTGTAAATCTGACATTTTTTAACATCCGCTTCTTTTCCCCAGACTCTGTGAAGAAGCTGCAGGACCAAAAACATGACATGGAGCGAGAGATTAAGATCCTCCACCGGCGGCTGAGGGTAAGGGTTGCATTTTTAACAGTAAATTAAAAAACACATCAAAACATCAAAACACACAAGTTGAAGAGATTCAGCTGACGGTGAGGAGAAAATCTTCCAGTTTTTTCCTCTACCATGACAGAAAAGGACACAAGCTATTATAGTTCATCAAAGTCAAACATTTATGCTGACACACAAGAGATGTTTGTTTTGTTTACGTCATGACACGTCTGTAACAGGAGGAGTCTATGGAGTGGCGTCAGTTCCAGGCTGACTTGCAGACGGCCGTGGTCATCGCCAACGACATCAAGTCCGAGGCCCAGGAGGAGATCGGGGACCTGCGGCGCCGCCTACAGGACACGCTCGAGAAGAACGACAAACTGAGCAAAGAGCTGGACGAGGTCAAGAGCAAAAAGTGAGTTTCGACTGCACTTTTAGTTTACAGTGACATTACAGCAGAGAGAGTCACTGTGGTTCATGCATTCATACTAAAGCTGATGTTGTTTTTTTTTCATTATTTCTAACAACACTGCATCAGGAATGTGCTCAACTCTTCCTGTAAATGTCTTGTTGAGGTTCAAGTATGGCACAAAACCTGAATGAACCATAAAATGAAACTACAAAAGTGCAGAAATATCACTTTGTACTGTTTGACGTTTGACTGTTTCTTTTTTTTTGAGCTCATTTTGAATTGTTTTGATTAAAGACGATACTTGATATTCTCTAATTCATACTAAAGAATTTAATATTCTTTAGATGAAAGAAAAAATGGAGAAAGAAGGAAGGGAAAAAAGAGAAAATGTAGTGTGTGTAGATTTGTGTCTATATTTTTTCCTGTCATCACTGATGTTTTTTTTTTTTTTTTTTTTTTTTTTTTTTTTTTGTCTAACTACTATGTACCAACGTTTACATTAGGGCTGACATTTTTTAGAAAATAGAATGTCCTCTGCAAAGATCAACATGTCCTGTGATTTTGATCTTATCTTTATCTTTAGTCTCGTCGTATCTGGAGATTAGACTTCTACAAACTTGTTCAGATATTCATGGAAGTTTATGAATGAATTGTTCAGTCTTCTCTCAAATGTGAACGCTTCTACAATGTGCAATACAGAAAAAAAATCTCCATTCGATTCATGATACTAATTAATAAGTAAATATAAATTCTGTCCCTCTTACGTCAGTCTGGGTCAGTTTTTCCACTTTTCTCACCAGATGTTTTAGTGTATGTTGCTACGTGAAACTTTACTCACTTTTTTAAATGGCACCTTTTTCAAAACTAACCTAACATTTTTGCTTCGATGCTTTGGTGCAGGCAGGAGGAGGAGCGGGGCCGCGTGTACAACTACATGAACGCGGTGGAGAGGGACCTGGCTGCGCTCCGTCAGGGCATGGGCCTGAGCAGAAGGTCCTCCACCTCCTCGGAGCCCTCGCCCACCGTCAAAACGCTCATCAAGAGCTTCGACAGCGCCTCGCAAGGTCTCTGCCCACTTTACCACTTCTGTCGGCTCCGGTGTCCAATCTGACATGACATTACAGGCTTTTTTTGTGCATTTGACGGGTTAAACTATGCACTTAAACTACACAGTGAACAGGATTATATTTAAGATTTAGCTAAACGTTTTGCCTATTTTTTCCTCCCATTTCACCATTTTGGTGACCTTTTTATAATTGTACATCCGGTTGGACACGAGCAGCAGATGTGACGGAGGTAGAGGCCATTCCACGGCTGTTACATAGCAACCATAACGTAAACAAGAGCCAAAATCCATATTCATTACACATTTAGTTATGATTTGACGAATAATAATAATAATTGATTAAACTGTCAGAAAAAATTGTCTGCCTTTTTCGATGGAACGTCGCTGTTTGATGACATCACAGAGGGAGAATCTGATTTTAGGGCTCGACTCTACTTCCTGTGATTTTCAAACTTTTGTACCGGCCTGACGTAAAACTATGATGAATTTGTACCGCGGGTTCTGTCACACCAAAGTAAGTCGGAATTAGAAGGAGAAAAGAAGATGTGATTGGATGTTCTAAAATGGTTAAACTTTGCCTATTACACAGATTTTTGACTGATATCAGCAAATCTATGGTAATTCTTCGGCATCATCATAATAATCATAACCGTTAATCACATCTAATACTGATTGTACTTGTTTTAGTGGGTCACACGTGCTCTCTGTCCTGTTTGTCTGCTGTGGGTTGAATACATAGAGATATATCTATCAGATGGATATAGATAGATATCTATTTGAGATAGAGAGATAGAGAGATGTATAGAGAGATATAGATATTAGAGAGATATAGATATTAGAGAGATATAGATATTAGAGAGATATAGATATAGATATTAGAGAGATAATCTATCTAAATAAAATAACTATAACCGCAGCAGCTAAATCACAGTTAAAGACGGCTCAAAAACCATCTCTCTGTCCTCAAACGCAGGCCCGTCCCCCACTGCGGCTGCTGTCGCTCCGACTGCTACCGCCGCTCCTCTGCCCCGGACGCCCCTGAGCCCCAGCCCCCTGAAGACCCCTCCTGCTGCTGCCGTCTCGCCCATACAGGTAAAGGACATGCGCTATGGTTTCTTTGAGCTTTTTAATCATTGTTCCCTCCTCATAAACATACCTGGAGTTGCATTTAGCTTAGTCCATGCTTGTTGTGGTGAATCTCTGGGCTCAAAAATGTCCAGGTTTGCTACGTCAAATCTTTAGTCGTTTGGTCAATTAATCAGTCAAAAAAGCATTTCTCTGACAACAGACAGGAAAGGACAAGGAGTGGGTTGGGTGATGGTTTGGCAATGGAATCATGCCTTTTTAATCTGCTTTTTCACAGATAAATACACCGCTTCTTAGTATTCTTCTGCATAAATTGTTGTTTTTGCATGAATCCCCGTTCGCCAGATACGTGGTCCGAACTTAGAAATGCTGAAAAGTTGAGAGAATTTTCACCAGTTTCACGCCGCTGTCCCATTTTAGTCGACCAATCGTTTGGCAGATAGTCGATCAAAACTATCTTTAATCGAATACAGCTCTACTACTACTAAGAATAATACTTTCTACTTTGACAGAGACACTCTTTGACCTCGTCCATGTCGGCGGCCAAACCCCTGTCTTCAATGAATGACAAGAGGAACACTTATTCAGACATCTCCATGCCGGGTAAGAACGCTTTCATTTTGATTTGCTTTACTGTCTACGTACTAGTCCAAGTTAACTTCTCTACTATTTTAACTTCTTACAAGGGTTTTCTTTTCCTTGGTTCAGGGTGATTAGGTCGTCTGCATGTCACAGTCTCATAGGGAAGCGGATGTAGCGCGGACATAAATGGTGAAAAAATAAAAAAAGGCTGCCAAAGTTTCCATGCAGTCCAAGAGCTGTGTGTGAACGTGCGCGCTGGACCATAGCCTCCGACGGTTCTGTTTATTTTGCTCTTTAATTTATTGTTTCTGTGCCGCGGGAGTGAGGCCTGGTGCGTCTGTCCGGCCCAGGCAGGAATGCGCGGCCCCTTTCTCAACCCTGCATGTGCAATTTTTGAGGAAGTCCCTTATCATCTCCCGCTTTAAAAAAAAAAAAAAAAAAGTGCAGAGAATGATTGTCTCTTGTTGCTCTCTGTCCACAGCCGAGCACTCGTTCAGAGAGCCACGGCAGCCGCTCGGCCCCAGCCTGCGCTACAGAGAGTCGCCAACATCGACTCGGCCAAAGCCATCTCAGGTTTGACATGCACGATTAAAAAAAAAAAACTTTGACTGTGACTTGTACAAGGAAAAACAAAACAACCAGCAAGGATGAAATATTTGGGTTCAATTTCAACGTAATTTTCAAAACCAGACCTTCACTTGGGCCTGTTGTGACACACTTTTATGTACGATATATTGCGACGGAAAACATCCAGATGAACCGTAATATGCAATTAACACAATAATATTTAAGGGGCTGCAGCAGATTTTTTTTTTATTTTTTGCATGTAAAGTAAAATCTAATTTGAACAAATATATTGCAAAACCATTCAGGTTCAAATGAGACCCCAGTGCTTTCTCTGCATCTAATTATGGAGCCTTTTATTCTCCGCGTGTGTCGTTGGCATGCTAATGTTTGTTAGAGAGTTTAAAAGTGAAAAGTGTTGTGAAAAGTGCTTATAAACTCATCGCGGTGAATATTTAAGATTCTGGAAATGCTTTGGGTAAGTGACCAATACATGTGGACTATTGCAAAGAGTTTAAAATAAACTACTCTTTTTCATACTTTAACACAGTCTAAATTTATTAGAGATTTAAAAACATGATAATCTGTTAAGCTTGATGATATGATAAGCTTTCTGAATAAAGCTATTACCATTAAAAAAGAAGATTTATGTAGTAATTTAGTATCTGTAATGAGCGATTTATAAAATTAATACAAGTTATGTATTCGACACGCTACAGCTGAAATCTTATCGTACTACAAAAACTTACACTAACTGTTCTCACCGAGTGCAAAGAAAAGCAACACACAATAAATATTGCTCCATCTCCTTTATTGAATGACAAGTATTTTAATTATCATGACCTGCCTATGAACAAAATCTATGCAGAAGGCAAATATTCTTACGTTACCATAATCTTTCACATGGAGATGATTGCAGTTAATTAAACTATTTGCTATCATAATGAATAGAATTAAAAATGCCTTGTGCCTGCATTTATACTAGCCTGTTTTCTACTGTGTCTCCAGTGTCGAGGAGGAGCAGCGAGGAGCTCAAACGGGACATTTCAGCTCCCGACGTGGCGGCCCTCTTCTGGCCTAATGACTCTCAGCGCAGGCTCCTCCCCTCTGTCTCTGTCCTCCTCGTCTCCGACCGCCTCCGTCACGCCCACAGCTCGCAGCCGACTCAGGTGAACCTCCGACACATCAGTCGTATCACATTTCTGTTGGAACCACTTGCATAAACGCGACATAAACCTGGATAATAAACCGCTGAATGTCATTTCCTTCAGTAAATTCAAAGCCCTTAAAAGCCATTGTATTAAAAAAAAAATCTTATTATAAAAATATGTTTAGTCCATTGTTGTCGTTTTGAGCTATTTCATATTTATCTTAAAGGACAAATATTATGCATTATTTGTGTTGTTTATTATCCTTTAAACACGCTCTGGGGTACCTTTTTTAGTTTGGCAACAGAATTACATCGGGCGCGTGCAGTGTCGGTGGGCGCGTCAGTTGTCGGGGGCGCGTCAGTTGTCGGGGGCGCGGGGGGCGCGTCAGTTGTCGGGGGCGCGTCACGGATCCAGGGCACGTTGCGGGTCGAGGATATTCAGAACAGAGTGTTTTTGACGCTTGGAGGGGATTTTCTAATCAAGATTCATTCAACTTGGGACAATGTTAGAACATGGTTATAAGCTCAGAAAAGTAAATTTTGCACAATACGTGTCCTTTTTTAAAGGTTTCATCCAATACTAAATACTATTGCTGTAATGATTTTACTAAATAATTGTAGTTTTTTCGATAAACGTAATCATTATCTGGACTCAAACACCTGCAACAACATGTTTTATCATTTAATTTAAGTATTTTAAAATTCTCAATGTACAAAAAATCGTTTGATCCATCGACTACTAAAATAATCTTTTATATAAATAAATAAATCATGTTTTCCGTTTGCCTAATTGCTTTGAGCGTCAGTAAATCTGCTTCTCTATTATAGACCATTGACCGATTGATTTTCTAACTTCTGCTGGTTAAAATCAACAGATTTGGAAAGCCCTGCGAGGCAACCGCTGTACAACAATAAACTAAATTGAGTTGAAAGCCAGTTTCTCTCCACTGCGCCTCATTCGTGCTCATTCTGCTCCTCGAGTGGCCAAAAACGCTGGGATTCATTCGTCGTGTGTGAGAAATCCTCCGTTGCCTGGTGCATTGTACGTGACTTTCGTGTGTTACAGCTGTGTATCTTCTTCTGTGTATTATTCAGGGAGGAGCGAAAGGATCCACTGTCTGCTTTGGCTCGTGAATACGGAGGCTCGAAGAGAAATGCTTTGTTAAAATGGTGCCAGAAGAAAACTGAAGGATATCAGGTAAAGCCCCGTCCTCGGGTTAAAGAGGTTAAAGCTGTGCAGTTATCTGTATTCTAATCAAGATCACTTCTAATTATCAGTGATCAGCGCAGATCTTTGCAATCGAGAGGTCTACGGCCAATCTTCTGTCTGTAAAAGCAGAGTTCAGACTAGAGATGTCAAGATTGTTCAGTTTATTTATTTATTACGGACACAATTTTGCTTGCTAAAATGGTCACAACGGTTATTTTTTGGTCATTATTGCTATTAAATTAAATCTAGACTCAAAAATAGTTGACATGAATCCAAAACGCTTTTTTATTTGGCCGTTTTTGTCTTATTAATCACTTTATCACTCGGAAGGTTTAATTTCATAAAGCCAATGTACAATTTGAATGAGAGCTTTTAGATTTGAATGAATAATCGTTAAATTGTGATGTTTCTTCTCTTTATAATCCTGACACTAAAAATGTGTACTGTGACATCCCTAGTTGAGACTTTGGAGAAAGAAATGTAATCATTTTTTTGTGTTTAAATGTGGGAAATGGGATGACAATTTCCCAACGCTCAGCATGAAATAACTTGACACTTGCATATACTGTAGAGATGGTATATCGGTTTATCTGTGATTATTTGAGGGTCTTTGTCCTTTTTGAACCATCTGAGTACAAAAAGTATAGAAGAACAACTATGCTCACAAATGCGGCTTTTTGTTTATAGAATTGTGCAGCAGATTATTTTTTGTAGCTAATATAAATACATTTTGTCAAGGAAATTTGTGTATTTAGCTTCAACTTAATATAAACTTGTGGTTTTTTTCATGTATATTTAATTTCTTTTGTTGGGAAATGGCAGTTTTTTGCCACGTCAACAAGCCAAAATATCGGATATCGAAATTCAAGTTTGACCATCCCTTATAACTTAATTTAATTCATTGATTGTTTGTGTTACTGAAGTGAGTTTATGGTCCATGTTTGTGAATTTTCCATCTCTGGATTTATGCCGGTTCTTGCCCTCCATCGGCAAATTTGGCGTCACCAAATATCATAAAATATGGACCTAAAGTGTGGTCCAGCTGCATCTCCCAAACAAACTGCTATCATTTCAGTCCTGAGTTGTAGATCTGTTTCATGATTTGAGCTTTGGGGGTCGTGGGAGGTCCAGGCCAGTCGTCTTCTTCGTAACAGGATGGATTTTGTGCGTCAGATGTTGCTCAAAGATTGTGTGGGTTTTGGCACTGGGCCAGTTCTTGTCAAAGTGAAAAGTTGGTTGTGATTTAAAAGTGTGAAGCAAACAAAAGGTCTGAGAAGTAAAGTAAAGTAGTAGTAACGTTAACAGTTAATTTGCTTTACACTATATTGTGTACAACTGTGACAAAAGACAATTTCAGATCAGACACGATCTTGAGACGGTCCATTTCTTAACAGTTTGTACAAGCGATATCTGAACCTGTAACCCTCTGGTTGGAAGGCTTACTGAGAGCAGCACTGTCATAACTGATAGTATAAGGTTGGACGACATTGACCACAGTTATTATCTCGTTTCTGGAGTATCCATATAATGATATCAAACAGAAATGTGTTCAAACAATATTCACAACATTATCTGAAAGTCTATATATTGTTCTACATTGCATCAGAAATGTTTTGTTATCAAATCACTTTGCTTGAAATAAGAAGAGGCATTGTAGAGGCAAGTCAGAAATGCCTTGAAACAAGTGAAACTTATAGAACCTCAAGTAAATGAATCATTTTTGTTTTTACATATTTAAGATTCATATTCTGAAAGTCCCTCTCATTCCCTTTTATGAAGTATAAATGCCACGTAAATTAGTTCCACTAAATGTCTTGTTTGAGGTTCAAGTATCACATAAAACAAGAATGGACCCTAACACTTTGTACAAAAGTGCAGAGATATCACTTTATACGCTTGTTTTTGGGAGCTTTCCATCTTTTGTTTTTATTATAGCCGACACGCTCGTCTCCAAAGCAGTGCCATATTATCTGTTTCTCGAAGCATCTCCACCTCTAGTAAAGTGAATATGCTTCTTATCTTTCCTCTTGACCAATATAACCACATCCATCGCCTCATATCCTTTAATCCACGCCTTGCACTAAACCTGAAGCCATAACCTTACTCCACTGACCCGAAAGCAAACGGCTCGTAGATAAACCCGTTGCATCTGCCGCGGTGAAATTATAGCTCTTTAAATGACGGGGTTTGTAGTTTCCATGGCATCATAAGCCTGTTTTAGGAAGTGCGCTACATTGAACTTGTATGGCATGTGAAAAACAACCGAACAAGGTGACGCTTGCTTTTTAGCCAGATAAAAACAGATCTCTGGCTATCTTTTGCTTGAAATAATTGAATATGATTTGTAATTAGGAGGCTATGCAGGTGCTGTTTTCTGTAAAGTTTTATTGGGTTCAGCAGCTGGTGGATTTATAGTGACAATAACGATGTTAAAAACTCATAACGGTGACAGTGATATTTGCGTTGTGCGCCTATAATTCCTGTGAAACTGTTTTCTCAGAAGTGAAGCACAAACGTTTCCCCTTAAACACTTTTTCGCCAGCAGTTTAATTGCTATTTGTGATTAAAACAAACAAATGGCATCAAATTTGCAATCGTGTCCATTCAAATAACAACATGTTTAAATTCTGTGTATTCACTGAAATGCATGTAGTTGTTTTTGTTACTATGTCAGTCTTTTCTTAACTGTATTGTTCCTAGAGTGTTCACACTTCTACAAACGCGACATTAAAATTGGGACTAAACTATGATTAAACTAAACACTGAAGGTCAGGGCTAAATCAGGGCTAAATCAGGGCTAAATCAGGGCTAAATCAGGGCTAAATCAGGGCTAAATCAGGGCTAAACAGGGCTAAACTACGACCTTTTCCTTTTCAGGCCCCCTGCCCTACGTCCTTGTCCTTGTCAGGCCCCTGCCCCATGTCTTTGTCCTTTTCAGGCCCTGCCCATGTCTTTGTCCTTTTCAGGCCCCCTGCCCCATGTTTTGTCTTTCAGTCCTTGTCAGGCCCCCTGCCCCATGTCTTTGTCCTTGTCAGGCCCACCTCTGCCCCAGTCTTATGTCCTTGTCAGGCCCCCTGCCCCATGTCTTTGTCCTTGTCAGGCCCCCTGCACCACGTCCTTGTCAGGCCCCCTGCACCACGTCCTTGTCAGGCCCCCTGCACCACGTCCTTGTCAGGCCCCCTGCACCACGTCCTTGTCTATAAGTGTGAACCAATGTGATGCTAAAGGTTAGAGGGATCCGTGCTATGGTAACCTATAGTAATCAACCCATTGATGAAATTCATCATGTCTTTTTTTAATGGTGCTTTTGTTTGTTCTTTTATAAGCACCCAACATATTATTTTTTCACCTGGACATGTTTTGGTCACTAAATAAACCAGACCAGTGCAGTGTTTTTAGGTCAAATATTGTTTTTCATAATTCAGAAGAAAAAATGTCCTGACAGAGACGGATAGAATTCTCTGCATTAATAAGACCACAAATATACCATTAAATGTAACTCATCATTATAGGCACTCAATCGTCCTCAAACCTTTTTTTTATCTCTTTTTTTCCCAGAACATCGACATCACAAACTTCAGCAGCAGTTGGAACGACGGGTTAGCCTTTTGTGCGGTTCTTCACACCTATTTGCCGGCGCACATCCCTTACCAGGAGCTCACCAGCCAAGACAAGGCAAGCTCTTTCCCCTTCAACAGGACTTCATGTGTGTCACTGGTTAACCTGCATGTTTACTGACCTCAACTCCATTTTCCCGCAGAGGAGAAACTTCACGTTGGCTTTCCAGGCCGCCGAGAGCGTCGGGATCAAATGCACTTTGGTAAGATTTGTGACCTTGTGTGAATCGGCGTGTTTTTAAGTGTGGTGGACTGTTCCGTGTTTATGAATCTGGGTCACTGTCCTGGACTACAGATGTCTGACCTGTTTACTTTTATGGTATGAATTATAGCCTGTTTACACCTGCTGTAGGGTGCAGCGAGTCAAGGATCTGGACAAAACCGGGAACATTTTAGACTAAACAAAAGTTGCATGAGCTCTTCGACCAAAAATAATAATGACTGTGTTTATTCATCATCATTTACTCATCGTGAATTCACTGTTATTGAATGGAAGGTTGGACAGATTGAAGATTAAGTGAATAAAACTTGTCACTAATGATTATTTTAGTAGTCGATGAGTCAAAGGGTTATGTCTCAGACCTTTTAAATAACATTTTCAACCAAATAACGGTTGAAATATGGTGACTGAAGCCCTCTAGACGAAGAACATTTACAAATAAAATGCATTAATTGACGAAAATCATATTTTTTTCAAAATAGTTTATTAAGATTATAAAGATTAATCGTTGCAGCCCTCTTTGTCGAACAATCGTAAATCGGTGAGCCACAAAGCCCACCCAAGATAATTATAAGTCAAGAGAGTATACAACTGCTAAGATTTATTGTTTAATTAAATATTTTACACTATACATTGTATTTTTTATTATTAGGGATGTCATGATAATTCAGTTAATCAATAATTGTGATTATTCAGGTCACAATATAATCATAAGAACCCAAAAACTATAATCTTGACAATTTTAGAAGCAAAATTAAGTTGTTTTTTTTGTCAGTTTATAGCCCAAAAACTAGACTTAAACGTAAATACCTTTTTATATTTGTATTATTATTATTTTTAATCTTGCCGTTCTTGTCACATTTAACTTTATTTAAGTTCAATTTCTTAAAGCCGCTCACAAACTTGAGGAATATTAATCGTGAATAATTGTTAAATCGTGATGTTTTTCCTCACATTGATCGTAAAACACTAAAACCCCATCTATTCCTAAATGTGTCCTTTTGTTCCTTTCCCCCAGGACCTTAATGAGATGGTGCACACGGAGCGACCGGACTGGCAGAGCGTCATGACCTACGTTACGGCCATCTACAAATACTTCGAAACTTGACTTTAAAAAAAGAATCAAAAAACAAATCCTACCGATCCACACCACAATTCACCGCCACGACCTGCCGTTTTACCTCACAGAAACCTTCACATTTCCACACTGCTACGGTCGCATCGCGTCACATCAAAACGGAACGTGACTTTTTTTTTTTGTTGAACAGCACTAAACGCGGAGGACTAGCGCGCTCCCGAAGCTACACTCGCCGAGTCAATAAGGGCTTTTTGTCTTGTATGTTTCTGCTGTTACACTGGCGAGGCACGAGCGCTACATGCCTACGCCAACACGAGAGCACACGAGATCATCTGTACAGTTAAGGAAAAATAGTGCCTTTTACAGCCTTGTAGTTATTTGCTTCCTAATATATTTCATTTTTAGTATTTTTTTATTTAGCTGTGAATATTTGGTTACAAGCATAGACTGTGTAAACGAGTGGACGAAGGGACGCTATATCAATTCATCGGTCATGCTAGGTGATAGTTTGACGATATTTTCATTATTTAAATAGCCAGAAATGGTTCAAAATGTTCTGACAGTTGCCTTGCCAGTGGCATTAGTTCGCCACTCTATTTTCGATAAATGCACGTCAAATCTCGGACCTGCGCTGCTAATTCGGAGCATTCGCAGTTGGAAATCCGAGTGCACTTTTCATGGCGACCATGGAGCCAATCAAGAGCAAGGTTGCAGAAGGTACACGCCCCTTTTCCCTTTGCAACGAGCTGCGCTAGCAGTCAAACGGGTTGCTAACGCGAGCTGGAGCGGACCTCAGGGGGGGGGGAAGGTAGCAACGGATTGGCCAGTTATTATTGTTCATATCTTGATTTACAAAGACAAAAGTGAAATAAAAACGCCGGGATCACTTTGAGCTTTTTAAAGCAAAAATTTAACAACCAGAATGTTGAGTCTAACAGCAGCAGTGTCAGACAAAGAGGTGCAAAAGAGAGCCAGAGCTGAAGGAGCCAGAGCTGAAGGAGCCAGAGCTGAAGGAGCCAGAGCTGAAGGAGCCAGAGCTGAAGGAGCCAGAGCTGAAGGAGCCAGAGCTGAGGAGCTGAAGGAGCCAGAGCTGAAGGAGCCAGAGCTGAAGGAGCCAGAGCCGAAGGAGCCATTCGTGCTTCCTGTTTGGAACGCAGCGGCTAGCGGGTTAGCGGGCTAGCTATGTCCACATATTTATACAGTCTATGGTTAAAGCCAGAAACCAAATGTCTGAATCTGGGGTAGGCATAGCTAAGCGTCTGCCATATATCAAGCATAGTATTACATCAATTCCCATGATGCTTATCCAGGCTTGGACACGGCACAAAGATGACTCTGGCTGTTGCTGGAGTCTAAAAGATGGCGTAGCCTTCCAAGCCCTGCAGTTGCCTCAACAGAAGTAGATGAAGTGCCTGTTGTAAGACCAGGTTGTAACTTTACACTACAATTTATAAAGCTGAAGTGAAATAGTTGCCAAAATCTTTACTTTTATGGCCTTTTGGTGTTTTGAATTTACATATTACTTCCATTTACAAGCTCGAATCTGCATTAGAAGAAGCACATTTTGTAACACCATTTGCATTTAATTACAAAAAAAAAGAGAACTGGGCACATACTCGCTCACATTTTTATTCATCTGACCAAAATGTATTAGCGGAATTTGTATTTTTGTTTCAATGTGAAATCAGTTTTGACATGACACAAACACGGTACAATCTTACAACGGTCAGATTAGCAAATTTGCTTTTAATTTTTTGTTCCTCCCTGAAATGTAGTATGCAAAATTCAGATTGTGCCAATGACTTTATACGCGTGTCCTTTTCACTCGTGTTCAGTGGTTACCCTGGCCAGCCAAACCCTTTCACTTTCCCTCTATAGATAGGTCCACGATCACTTCATAGCACATTCCTTAAATCAATCCGCATAATTCATTCAAAAGGGCTGTTATTGTATCGTTGCATTGTATTCCTGACTATACCCTTGATTGGTTGTGTGCTTTTCATACCCAGCTTCTCAACAATCAAGCTCAAACTAACTGCAAAAAAGTCAAACTTGGTGATATATATATATATATATGCTATATATATATGCTATATATATATGCTATATATATATGCTATATAATATGTGCTATATATATATGCTATATATATGTGCTGTGTGTGTGTGTGTGTGTGTGTGTGTGTGTGTGTGTGTGTGTGTGTGTGTGTGTGTGTGTGTTGTGTGTGTGTGTGTGTGTGTGTGTGTGTGTGTGTGTGTGTGTTGTGTGTGTGTGTGTGTGTGTGTGTGTGTGTGTGTGTGTGTGTGTGTGTGTGTGTGTGTGTGTGTGTGTGTGTGTGTGTGTGTGTGTGTGTGTGTGTGTGTGTGTGTGTGTGTGTGTGTGTGTGTGTGTGTGTGTGTGTGTGTGTGTGTGTGGTGTGTGTGTGTGTGTGTGTGTGTGTGTGTGTGTGTGTGTGTGTGTGTATGCTATATATATATGTATATATATAAAATATAAAAAAAGTAACTTGGCTGACCAGGCTAGCAGCTTGTTTAAACACCACAGTCTTTTTTTGTGTGTGACCGTTTGTGTGCCTCATTCTACCAATATCACTGTATTTATTTGCATGATTTCAGCTCCTTTTTTTTGCGTTTGACATGAAGTAGCTGCACTGAGATACGCTGTTTTTAACGATGCCACTCATTTCTTGCCTTAATAGTCAGAAATACTGTTATAGTTTCAGTGTGTGACCGTGTGGACATATTCTGATGGAGCAAATCTCCATGTCATCTCGATATGGACCGACATGGAGGGATAATGTTTAGTTGCACATCTCAAAGTGGGCGTCGGGACTAGAAGGGGATTGAATCTGGGCTAAAATTGGACTAACTCTGGCCTAAACCTGGACTAAATCGCAAACGATACAGTGTGCAATGTATTTGCAGGACTCTTGACTGAAAGCAAACGTGTCCGCTGCAAGTACGTGTTGAAGTGTTGTGAACTTGTGTTAGTCTTTGCTTTAGTTTTATCCTTTTTCATCACCAAAAACTCACTTTAAATCATCTTAAATCTTCTTTGTTTTGTCTGGTAGTGAAACGAACATGCCATTTGATTTTTGGAATGGTAAAAGCCGCCAGCTGTTGCAAACACACATTTCTGACCAACATCCTGCTACGTTTTGCATCTTTGTCTGTAGAGTTGTGCGTTTCCTGGGCGTGGCTATATCTCGCCGCACGAGCCACATGTAACATTTCAATAGATAAGACGGTTTTGTCAACGGCCAATTTGGCGAATCGTCGTCCAACATTAGCAAACCGATTTGTTTTCTCTTACAAAAGGGCGTCACTGTTTTTTTTATTTTTTTATTTTGTTTTAATATTTATTGTGGTTTATCATGTTTCCCCACATCGCATCGAGTTCAATTTCATATAAAACATTTGCCTTTGTTGCTACTGGTGATATAAATTAAGTTAATTCTAATGCATTCCTTTCTTTTACAGTGTTCCATGTCCTTTAGTGTTTACTTGAATATGATTATACTTCCACTGAAATGTAATTCGTTCCATTTTGATGTCAGATGTTTATTGGCAGCACACATTAATATGCTTTCAATACAGAAAAACACGTCATGACTGTAACTGTGTGTTTGTGTGCGTGTGCGTGTGTTTATACTAAGGGACTAAGCTGCAGTATTAGACGGACACTTGGAGGATAATCAGTTGTTGAAATGCCAAATGGTCTTGATTGCTTTATTTTCTTGTCATACCCATAAAGGACCATTGGAAAAGCTGTGGATGCTCTTTTATTGTGTGTCATTTTATCTTGAGGTAAATGTCTGTTTCTGCCCGTTAGATGTCGATTATAGACCACAGCGAAATGTAAGATGGGTATTTCAGTCAGAGTTGCTTAAATTCGGAACGCTGAATAAAGCCAATTCCCAACTTTTTTGAAAAACTGCAATGAAATCGCGAGCAAGAATTAGGTAAACATAAGCGTATAAATACATTCATTCAAGGAGTAGTGCGTCTGAAAGCACAGGTCAAACTGGTTACAACAATGCATTAAAGTGAGCATCAAGGGTAAAATGAGGTATAAGATTGGAATAAAACAAAAGGTGACTCACATTTGATTCACACTGATTTGTTTTATTTTTAAGTCTGGTTTTAAAACTTGAGACTCTGTGCTTCATTGACATGGGCGGGAAGATTATACTTCTGTAAATCTGAGGTGCGAAGTTCAAAGATTTTGGACCAACCACTCATTTCCTGGTTAAGTCATGTTGGAAAGTCATGTATGTAACACTTTTTTTTAAACATACGCCCCTAAAGTGCATATGATTAGACTACATATTTTCACTCATTCATTTTCTACCGCTTGTTCCCATTAGGGGTCGGGGGTGACTGGAGCCTATCCCAGTGACTTTGGGCCTTAGGCAGGGTACATATTTTTACTAAAACATCCTGGTTGGACATGAGCAGCAGATGTGACATAGGCAGAGGTAATTCCACAACTGTTACCTGTAAACAAATCATATAAATTACACAATGGCTAAACAATAATATCTGATTACACCTTTTGTTTTGTTAATGTTTAAACTGACAGAATTATTTTAAATTGTGTGTAAATTGTTCCTGTATTATCGATGGGTTCCGTTTTGGAACTCTGCTCTACTTCCTGTAATTTTCAACTTTTATTTTAAAAATGTTCCTAAAAATAGTCATAGTGATTTTATATTCCTACAGGAAGTGCTTCACAAAGGTTGCCTGAATGGTGTCTCTTTTTTTTTGTGCCAACGTCAGTGCAGATATCAAGTCTTTAGAACAGGTTTTACACGACATTTAACTGGAAAAGGCCGTCATCAGAGTAAACGCTAAAAGCTCAATATCACACACATTATATTTGGTGCAGCGCTATTACCATGCACAGGGAAAGTTTCAGACACTTATAAGCCATGTTTGCGTTTTAAAATGCAACAACGTACGATGTAATTTGTTTGTTGTATAAATGTCAGAACTACAGCTAACAGTAAAGGGTTGAACTTTTCTGATATTTGAGCAGTTTATGCAGATTTCTTTTGCAGATGCATTTGTTTACATTAGCGACCTAAACCAAGGTGGCGTACAGGTCACGTGACTGGCATCAACTATCAACGATAGTTATGGTTTGACAAACAACAATAACCGATAACACCTTTTGTTTTGTTACATACTGTTTAAACTGTCCGAGAAACATGCTCCTGCCTTTTTAAATGTGAACGTCGCTAATTGATGACATAGACAGACGGTTCCCCTACTTCCTGTCATTTTTCTACTTTTATTTTTTCAATTCTTCCTGCACAAGCTGCCACTTGACTGATGCAAAACGGTGATAAATAGTTTCCACGGGGACTATCCCACCAAACAAAGTCATAATTAGAAAAACCTGTCACATGAACTTTAATGCAAGATACGTAAAAATCAGTCACCATGGAGACGAGCAGAAATAACGTACCAATAAAGTGGCGCGCGGTACCGTCCCGAAACCACCTTTCAATACGACAGTTTGTGGAGGAGTTTAATGATTCACTTTGAATTCATTTGTTTGCAAAGCGTGGATGCGTCTTGCCCCGCCCACTGCGCGTTACGCTCCATGTGGTTTATGACGGCGGCGCGAGCGCGAGAGGAGCGTTTCACCGGAGAGAACAGAAGGAGAGTTTGAGCTCGTGAGGGGGATTACTCCATGCTCCAGGATTTCATTTATTTAATACAATTTGAATATCTGTCGTGTGCGTGTTAGATTGTAATGTAAATATGTCGGATACTGAGACAAAGTGCACTCTGCGGCAGCGGAAGAAGGTGAGCGAAACTTTAGCAGTTCATGTTCTGTGTTTTATGTGTTTTATGTGTTTCTAACGTTTAAGAATATTATTAAAGCCATTTGACTTGGATATGGTGAAGAAGCTGGTAAACCTGTCTATCCATCCAATCAGGAGTCAATGTAAAGCAGGTGTTTTTGCTTTGAGGATTTTTTTATTTATTTATTTTTACAGTTTGTAATTATTTATTGGGCCGAATTGAAAATTGCCTCTCTAACGGAAAAAAAGCTACAATCGACTTGTGAAATTGTTATTTCAATTGTACTTAGATACATTTGAACAAAATACCGTTAAAATCTGATGACTGGAGGCTTGTAGATAGAGATTTTCCACAAATTAAGAGTATTATTGCTGAAATATTAAATCAAAATTGACACTTTGATTTAAAATGTTTGCTGTATTTGTCTTTTTCGTTTGTTTTTGAGTCTGTATAGTCAAGATAACGATTACGATGATGAAATTATGACCACAATGATTGATTTTGGATTGACACTGACTGCTAACCCTAACTGCTGCCGCCTTAACCACTTGGCAGCTTTGCTCTCAGATTTTCAACATTTAGAAAATCTTATTACCTATTAACATGTGAACTGTTTTACAAAGTCAGGTGATGTGACAGAAAATAATCATCTTTGAGGTCGTGCTACTTATTTTGACTTATGTAGGAAATAAGAAAATGAATTAAAGCCGCTAACGGTGTCAATCTGTCCACCACTAGGCTATAATTTGGTGTGCTAATGTTAATTTCAAAAAGCCGAACCTGCCGCGTCCTTCTGCTTTTACAACCAAGTGTGCCGTCACATTCGTTTTAAACTTCCTCCACGGGTGTGCCCTGTATTATTCTGGTCTGTGGTGTAATGTTCAAGTTGAATTCGGTGTAAAATCTGTCCCCAAAGCAACAGTGTGTCTAATCAGGATGTGCACGCAGGATGTGGCAACAGCATCTAACAAATAGGAATCTAGGCATATGTTAAAGTTCACATTCCTCTACAATTCTAAAGGTTCACTGCCAAAAAGCATATCATAACTTAGCAAATAATACATAGTCTGAATATTTTCATGCATGAGATGAACCTTTTAGAGTCTCTGTTTTCATTCCAGACAGTAGTTTTTTGTTGGACCTGTTGCAAATATCGAAAGATCATTCAACTTTCAAAACCAGTTTGGACACTGCTGTTGCATAGTTGTTGTAACATTAGACTGTGAAATGACACCAATACAAACACCTCAGGGGTGGATGAAGAGCGCTGAACAAAAAGGAAATGTTTTGCAACAAGAAATATATAAAAGCAGTAATGAAAAGGGCCCCGTGTGACCCCCCGAGGCCCGAGGGAGTGTTTTGACCCGGGGCAAAGACCTCTGTGTTCCTCTTCTGAAAGAGCAACTTCAGGGAAATGAACAGCACTTTCTAGAAACATCTTTACAGCAGATTGTGGCAGAGTAGTGACGCTCCTGGGGTTCACAGAAGACGTTTGTGTGGTTGAGTCAATTAAGTATTGTACACTGTGGAGATAAAGAGCAGGAAACTCGTGCCCACACTAGAGCTCAAGGGGAGCTCTAACAGCCCATGTGATGATTAGAACATGTACAGAGGATATAAAAAGTCTACACACCTCTGTTAAAATGCCAGAATTTGTGATTCAGTTGAAAACAAAAATTAAATCCTTTGCGGAGTGGGTTGTATTAAGTGTGCCCACCCTCTTATAACTGGGGGTGTGGTTGTGTTCAGAATCAGTCACATTCAAACTCATGTTAAATAGGAGTCAACACACATCTGCCATCATTTTAACTGCCATGGTCCGCAGAGAGCCTCCAAAGCATCGGAGGGATCTCATTGTTAAAAGGTGTCAGTCAGCAGAAGGGTACAAAAGAATTTCCAAGGCTTTAGATACACCGTGGAACACAGTGAAGTGAAGTCATCATCAAGTGGAGGAAATATGGAACAACAGTGACATTACCCAGAACTGGACGTCCCTCCAAGATGGATGAAAAGACGAGAAGGAAGAGAAGCTGCCGAGAGGCCTACAGCAACATTAAAAGAGCTGCAGGGGTTTCTGGCTGTGTAGTACATGTGACAACAATCTCCCGTACTCTTCATAATATGTCTGGGCTGTAGAGCGGCAAGACAAAAGCTATTTCTTACAGAGAAAAACACATTTTAAGTCTCGCAAAAGCATGTGGGAAAATGTGTTGTGGTCTGATGAAACCAAAGTGGAACGTTTTGGCTTTAACTCAGAAAGATATGTTTGGTGCAAAAACAACACTGCGCATCAACAAAAGGACACCATGCCCACAGTGAAGCATGGAGGTGGCAGCAGCATGCTTTAGGGCTGTTTTTCTCCAGTTGGAACTGGGGCCTTAGTCAGGTGGAGGGAATTATGAACCGTTCCAAATACCAGTCAATGTTGGCACAAAACCCTCAGGATTCTGCTAGAAAGCTGAAGATGAAGAAGAACTTCATCTTTCAGCGCGACAAGGACCCAAAGCAAACATCCAAATCAACAAAAGAAATGCTTCACCAGAAGAAGCTTGACCCAGCCAGAGCCCAGACCTGAATCCCATTGAAAATCTGTGGGTGATCTGAATCCTGTGCAGAGGAGATGCCCTCGCAATCAGACAAGTTTGGAGCGTTTCTGCAAAGATGAGTGCTGTAATAAAATAAGAATAAGAAGGTGCTTCAACAAGGTATTAGTTGAGGGTCTTTACACATTATTTTAGTTTTTTATTTTTACTCCCCCCTCCTCAACTGAATCCTATAGGTTATGGGTCATATTAAAGGTAGAAGAAGTTCTGAAATTATTTATCTTGGTCCTATTTTTTTTTTTTACATCCCAAAGCCTTGTATTTTAACCAGTGCGTCGACTTAAAAAGGAAATGATTCATCTGAAGTTCTTGATGACTGTCTGCCTAAAATAAATGAATAAATAAATAAAAAATACAATCAACTCCCAATATTCACAAGAACCAATGTTTTAGCAGTTGATTTACTTAATTTATTTTAGGGCTACAAGTTAATCGATTTAATTTAAAATAACCGATTAGAGAAATAGTTGTCTCTTAAAGTCCATTTGAAGGTTCTCCTGTTTTTCTAATTATGATTTAGTTTAGTTGGATAAATATTTACCACAATATTTATCCATCAGAGTTTTACTTACGCTAAATTGCAGTTTGTGAAGAAATTTAGAAAAATAAAAATTTAAAATTACTGGAAGTCAAGCCTCTGTGATGTCATCAATGTGCGACGTGCCAATGAAAGCGCAGACAATTTACACTTTAACTGACACACTTTTCTGACAGTTTAAACGCTCATTCAACGAAATAAAGGTGTTTTAATGGTATTATTGTTTGTCAAACATAACTATTGTGTAATTTATATGGATTTTCAAGTCAAATTGGGGACAAATGGACAAAATGTGTAGTAAAATCTGAACTATAATTGTGCTCACTACATTTTAGAGAAATGTGTAGTCGAACCTGTCAAATAGACATTGAGTAGTCGAATAACGGTTAACTGGACTATGCACAGCTCCAAAACATCTGAGGTGAGAGAAAAGGTTTTATGACTCAGACAATCTGTAAATGTCCTCCATCAGGACGTCCTCACACGGCTTCACTTTAATGAGTAAAAATCTCATTCATAGGGGCTTTTCACGTTCTAAACAACTAATCAATAAATCGAAAAGAATAAGCACTAATCAGTTATCAAAAGAATTGTTAGTTTCAGCTAACTAATTTATTGTTTATTTGATACAACAGTTGAGCAAAATCATTAGAAATATAAAAAGTTTGACGAAAGGTCTTTCCCACAGTAATGTAGGATACTTTAGATGTTTTTACATTGAAGGAACCTCTTTGGGGATGTTACTTTCTTTCAGTCTAGTTTATAACATGGATTTATGTTCCAGTTCAACCTCAGAATAAACATCCTTCATTTACTGATGGCAACTTTAAGAGAGGAAGGGACGTGGACTATGTTTGTTTACAAAGGCTTGTCTGGAGACTGTGGCTATGATGCTTTCAAAATGTTATCTAATCTACTATAAGTTTTCTTAATCGCATTCGTCATTTGTAAGAGATCAAAAGTGACCTGGAAGAGCATGAGGCAGGTGAGACACATAAACATAAACATAGCGAACGTAATTATATTTTAAAATATTTGATGACATCACAGAGGGATTCTGTTTTAGAACTCAGCTCTACTGCCTGTATTTTTATTTTTCATTTTCTTCTTCACAAACTGCAGAGCGACAAATGCCAGGTTAAAGTGTGAACAGAGCCGACCTGGCAATGTTCTGGGACTGAAGCGTGTGTGAACGGGGGTCAGAGCTGAATCTGCACGTGGCAATTTACTGGGATTTAAGTGTGAATGGGGCTTTAGTCAATGCAAGTCTCTAAACTCTAAATGAACTCAAAAGACACGTTAAGCCTAAACCAAAATTGAGCATGCACAAAAATAATGTTAGCATATCTTGAGCCCTGATGACAAAAACAATCTAAAGGTAAAAGCATCGGTCCATCTAAAGTAATAAACAACAATGGCCAGGTAACATGTCTCTGAATGTAGAGTAGTGTCATTTCTGCAGAAGCTTCCTCTTGGCCCTCAGGGGTATTTTTACAGACCGAGCACTGGGGGCCGCGCTACGTGAACATCTGACTGACCACAGTCTGCTCCCTCTGCTCCACACCGGGTCAACAAGGGCTGTTTATGGAAGCTGTAAGCAACCAGCAGTCCCACCAAACCACAGCCCCCCAGAAAGCGCACGAAACATCAGTGTCCATTTGAGAGCTTGAACTTTAGCAGTCCTGATACGAGACATTTATTTACTGAACTCTTACTGTACCGCAAATCTACTGTTCGCTTTCAGTGAAATACCAAATATAACTTTGTTGACCCCGTCACATTATTAAAAACCAAACATGCCAATCCCCCCGTCGCCCGTCGAAGCGCATGGAGCTGTCATTAAAAATGTCTTTGTTCTGGAGAGTGTCATTGGCCCTCGTAGGATGCAGTTCTGTCTCGCAGGAGAAGTCTGTGTGTGTTATTGCCAGTGGACGTCTTTGTCAATGGAGCGCTATGATTGATCATGAGTTTCATTCTGGACAACAGACGGTGGAAAATGGATTAAATGGAAAACTCAACCTTTTTCCCTCTTCTAAGATGTTTCCTCTCGGTTTGTGTGTGTTTCAAGCACAGCTAATTCAAATTGAGGCTCTACAGAGTCTTAAAGGACGTGTCGTTGATCTGGCTTCAAAAAATGTGGTTTCATTGATGTTAAAAGCATTACAGTAGCATAACAGAGCTAACTTCACTATTTAGGGCACCAAGAACCATTCACAGTTCAAATCATTAGGCTCTCTGGCCTACAGCAGTGGAGATGCCACAAAGTCATGCAAATTGTTGCATAGCAACACAGAAACCATCTTGCCTGGCCTAATTTGCCCCCTGAGCCACCTATTGAAGACCCTGGATATGAGCTTTGTAGCTTGGTCTGTGAGGAATAATGATCTGTCTCCTAAATGCTATCCAGGCATAGGACATGTTTTATTCAGTCAAGTATTGAAGGATTTACATTTTTCTCTTTCCATGGTTCAGTTTGTGTCGCAGACAAGAGCGTTGATACTCATGTTACAAGGTGAGCAAATGAAACGGTTTTATAACATTTTATATAATTAAATGTATATTTATTTGATCTGAAAAAACAAAAGCCGTGATAATAATAATAAGTAGAGTTTTAGTCTCTGTGTCTCTGCTCCTGTCGCTTCTCCAACCTGGTCTTCAGGAAATCAACAAATCAAGTATTTACTGTAACAAGTTTATATTTTATTTTAGGTAACACTTGTTGTGACGGAAACTGACCTCCTCCTCTCACTTCTGTCTCTCTTATCTGCAGTGACATCTGCATTTGCCGTCGCTCCGTTGTTGGCATCATCTCAGCTCCCCCCAGAGGCTCATGGGAAGAAAGTCTCGGCGAAGGGGCCGGACCTTGGAGCCAGCAGAGCAGAGGGACACTTTTATTTTTACAACCGCTGTGCACACTACAGTTTATCTCTACTTGGTGCTTCGTCTGAGTAAATAGCAGTGGTTAACCCGCTTGTTTCGAGACACGGTGGAGTTGTGTGCGCGCAGCTATGGTCCTTCTGCTGGTCCGTTCTTCTTGGACCTTTCCGCCGGCATCACCATGTTCGACACACCTTCTGTCTTCTACATCGTCCTGGAGCTTCTAATCGCAGTCTTCTCCGTCTTGGGCAATGTGCTGGTTTGCTGGGCCGTGGCTCTCAACTCCAACCTGCAGACCATCACCAACTTCTTCGTGGTGTCCCTGGCGGTGGCGGACATTGCCGTGGGGGTCCTGGCCATCCCCTTCGCCATAGTGATCAGCACGGGTTTCTGCTCCAACTTCTACGGCTGCCTGTTCATCGCCTGCTTCGTGCTGGTGCTGACGCAGAGCTCCATCTTCAGCCTGCTGGCCATCGCCATCGACCGCTACATCGCCATCAAGCTCCCACTCAGGTTAGTACGTTCTGTTGACCGGTGAGGGGTATGAAAGGGGTAAAGGTCAGTGGTGGGTAGAGTAACCCAGACTGGTACTCAAGTAAGAGCGACGTTAAAATAATATCACTCCTGTAAAAGTAAAAAGTAGTAGACCAAATAATGATTCAAGTAAGAGTAAACATTTTAGAAACTAATACTTGAGTAATGAGTAACAGTTTGGACTTAAAATGTGTTTTAAAATGGGATTTATGATTGATTGATTGATTGATGGTTTATGTTATCAGATGACAAAACATGAATGAATGCACAGATTCTGGTATTTTCAAAGAATCAACGCAAAATTAGAAAACAAATAATAATTTAATTACGACATCATGTTTTTGTCACTTGTAAATTTACTCAAAATGGGAAGAGAGACCAACACTTTTTACTCAAGTAAGAGACCATTACTACTCAAGGATGGTGTCTGAAAAGTACAATTTCTTCAAAAGGTTAGTCAAGTAAATGTAACTGAGTAAATCAAGTTCCAGCTCCTGTGAGTGTGACATTCCACTAACAAACAATAGAAATAATAGGATTTATGATTATCAGGCTTTTTTGTATATATCATTTAATTAAACATGTTTCTTTTTCATTATTATATATTAATCCAATCCAACTTTATTTGTATTGCACATTTTATAAACAAGATGCTTTCCAAAGTGCTGAAGTGCGCGCTTAACAGGCGTGAAGTAAACACAGTAATGATCAATGGCTGTGTCCACAAATCTACCATTATGTGTCAATTTAAACACTTAAATCTATAATTTTTATGGCCCTGTTTTTACATTATTTCCTATTAAGATGTGGCTGCTCTTCCACTCACAAGATGGAGATGGATATCCTTTTTTCTCTTTATTTGGGCCGAATCCCTCAATCTAGCCAAATTATCTTTTATACCTTATTTGTATTACTTCTCAAACTAAATTTCACACTTGATCTTGTCACCAAATATGTTAATACGGATTTAAAGTCCACAAAAATACCAGTACGTTATTGTGGTATTGTCATAATTGTAGTAAAGTGCTGTTATTGTTTTCCCTTCTTCTCACGTAAAGCTGTATTTAGAGTGATTCATGCATGTTTCAGTCATCTTTATTCTCCCCCCCAGACACGCCCACTTCTCTGTGCTTACTTTATTCTCCAGTTTTATTTTCTTGATCACTCATACACACTCTTTGTTGTGACGACGTTCACGGTGACTGATCGTAAAAGGGGGGCAAGGTTTAGGTATCAGTCAGATGTGAAATGACTGTAAAATGACACAATTTGCCAGTCATTTCACAAAGATCCACGAAATCCGAAGGCAGAAATGTCCCTTTACACTTTTTACGCCCGCCTTTATTATAAATCAGTCTGGTTACGTGTTCAGTGGCCCAAAAATTCCCATAAATCATTGACGTAGCATTACAGGAGTTAGTTGTAGTCATCATAATTAAGGCTAAAAACTGCAAAAGATGACACTTGACATGGCATGCAGAAAAATGAGTTCCCGCTTTGATCCCATTATGAATATTACATGTCCTTGCTTTCATATTCAGCTTCACACATATAAGTTGAAATGTGAAGTTTCTAACAAGAAAAGAAGACGGCGCGTGACAGAATCGTCCCATCTTTTCATAATTTCATATAACGCACATTCTTCTTATCGGACCGTCTACCAGACTCATGTAATCGCATTTTCTTTCCCACAATAGCCGCTCCAAATTTTGTCCCGTGGTCAAGGTTGCGCCAAATCCAATCCCCCTAACGCACGCGTCATCAGTCACTGTCCAGTTTAAGAAGCTTTTGGCCGAGCACAAATAACCCCCGATTAAACAAACTGGATTGAAATGCGGCTAATCAACGTCTCGATGTGAAAATGTCAGTCATAATTTAAAATAAAAACTACTTTAAACTCAAGGTAAACACGACAAATTCCCCAAACTGATGGGCTGTCTTTTTATATTCCTGTTCCCGTTTCTGCCCCAAAAGGACAAACTTGGCATCTGCAATTATTGTTCATTTTTACAGAGATTTTCAATTTCACAAATGTGTTATTTATTTCCCCTTCAAGACCATTTATCATGTTCAGATCTTTTATCTGCTATATTTAGAAAGTCCAGATTTGTGTAATGTGTAATGCTGTAATGTGTTTGTACAATTTCTTAATGTTGTGTTTTGCTTATTGGTCGGTGTCAAGGAAGTCTCACCGTTCATGCACATATTTCATTTCACTGACATTTGGTCAAGACGGAATTGGCTCGGGTCAAATATATCCCAAAAGGCCTCCCCCCACAGGACCGTGTCTCTGGGGCGTTTTAAACCAAGAAGTCCTGATTGCTTTTGCAGACAGTGTATCCTCAACATAACCCCATTTACTTCAGAACAGAACTGTGCTAAATGTTAATGTTAGAATGTGTTTTGTGCCATATTCAGTTACATGGTCCCATTGGAGTAATAATAACAATAATTCTAAACTTTATATATAGCACTTATTTAAAACAACAGTTACACAAAGAAGAACATGATAAAAGTACAATTAGCCAAACGTCTGCAAATACAAAAGGTTTTTAGCCGTAAAGTTCCATAACGCGCTCGCACAGAAAAGGCTCGATCTCTTGTGGCCGTTCAGACACTCGGCGCTCGGGATGAAAGAGTGTAAGAGGTCACTCAAGTAGCTTGTCCATTTTGGCATTTCAAACTTTAAAGTAAGTAATCGTAAAATCCTTACAAATCTTAATGTGGAGCCAGTGGAAGCCAGGACTTGTGCCCCTTGTGCCAGTCAGAAGCTTTGCAGCTGCACTTTGGACCAGTCCAAGTCTTTGTAGCACGGCCTGATTGAGTCCAGAATATAATCCAAACCAGAATAAATACAAGCATACAATACTTTCTCCAGGTAAGCATGAGGTAAAAGGTTAAATCTTTCATTTTAATAAGATTTGAGTTGGGTTGTATAATATATTGGATCAAACGCTGCACTTAAGTCTAAATGAACTAAAGGACAGGTTTTATCAGCTGTTTCTCTGACACACAAACTTATTATTATTATTATTCATGAATGATAAAAGTTTGGAGGCAATGGCTTTTCTAAAATGTATAATAAATAACATGATTTGGATATACAAAATTGTCTAAAATAAAATGATCTAAATTATGCTTTTTAAGAAAAGGGATGGCATGCTTAAAACAACATGGAACATGTCCAACAGAATGTAAAAGATTCAAAACATGCAAAAGTATTGGAGACAAGATGAAACGCCTCCTTTGGGAGCTTTGTTTGGAAACAGGAGAGTTACGATCTCCTGCAGCGAGGAGGTCTGGTGAAAGTGCCCCAGATAGGCAGATGGAGGATTTGTAAGCACAGGTATTTCAGAACATGTCTTATTTTGAGATCTAATGTTTTCTACTTTCTCAATGACAGCGAACCTGCTCAGCTGCCTCTTTATTGGCTGGATGGGAAAAGATGGAGGGCCATGAAGAACAGTCCGGATTTCTTTAAAGTAGATTATGTCCAGAGTTAATAATTAGATCAGAGAAATAATCATATCTGGCAGATTGATCTAATACGTTAGCATGTGACCTCAGTGTGTGTAACCTCAGTTCTAATGGTTCTGAACTCCTACATACTCCTGTATATTCCACCAGGGAGCCTTTCTATGCATGTGTGTTTTTGGATTGTAAAATGTGCCACTTGGTCCAGAGTGGAACCACACTCCAGTATTAAAGTATTCAGCAGATGAACCAGCATTTAAAGGGCGAGGGGAGAACTGACCACTTATTCATACGACAAGACGAATAATGTCGTGTGGAATAATGCCAGCGGCCTGAATTAGGTCCAGTGTGGGACCTTTTCATGTGTTGGTTTATAACACATTGTGTCATTTTAGAAGAGTTGAATAGGTCTAAAAGTAAGTTGGAGCACACGAATATTAAAGTCTACTAAAGTCCTCATGTAGGATTTCAAATTTAACAGTCAGACAAATTCTGTGATGAAAGTAGAGGATCTGGGAATTCTTTAAATGAAAAAGCACAGATTGTTGAGAACAAAACAAAGAATTTCAAATGGTCTGTGATAATCACCCAGTGATGGCAATTTACATTTAAAGTGTGTTGAAAACAGTAAGGCTGCCACAGCTGCCCAACATTTAAAACAAGAGCACTTTTCAGCTAACGCTTCAAAAGGGCCGCTGTTATCACTACTATTCAACATGTTTCAGTCGCCATAAACGAGTCAATATGTCTATCATGAGATCATTAATGATGAATGTCTTAATCTGAGATGAAGGAGGCAGATACATCTTGATTAGAAGTCGTCTGTTGAAATGAGAATCAAATGGTTGTGGACGACGCCTCTATGACATATCACAGAGCGGTTCTTTCTCTTCTGTCAGAGTTCTTTTGTAACACACTGTGGATGACATGGCTTTTATTCAGAGTAGAAGAAAACAAAAAAGTTGCATTATTTTATTGTGTAAAAACACAACACGAGATTAAAAACAAATGTATGTTTGTTCCATCAATTATAATGCATTTACAGTATTTATCACCAATTAGAAAACACAGCTCTTGTGGTGAGTACATGTGCGACTTTAACTTCTCTATGTTCTCACTAATATCAAGTACTTTTACTTTGATTTGAGGGGAGAAACTGTGTTGTATGTACTGTATGTGTATTCTGTTCTGTTTGTATTCTGAGCATGTATTCCTGGTACATTGAATTACTCTGGTCACTCAGATATGTGCAATCTAATGTATTTCCCAAGCAAGGTTTTAACACACCTGCAGTTTGGAAGAGCAGAGGAGCGAAAGCAGAGGCTTGTATTAGGCTGCCAATGAAACCCAAAGTAGTAAAGTTAAAGGGTGCTAAGACCTCAAGCTCTCCTGTGGAGCTGTGAAGGTGTGACGCAGCCGTCTGTCCACACATGGGCAGTTGTTTCAGAAGCAGAAGGTCTCGTCATTGCCCTGTGCTGTCTGTGTGTGTAAACTGTGGCGTATGTTCTGCCCGTGTCTGTGGAGGTTTCCTCTACCACTAAAAAACATGTACAATAGGCTCCTCCCCTCTGGGACCAGGACTCCCCTGAAAAAGAGATGCTGCATCTCAGTGGGACTTTCCTTGTTAAATAAAGGTCAATAAAAATAGAAATGTAATCTCTCACACCAATTAACTTTTCCTGTTTCATTCGCCACACGCAAGTATTCGCCACACGCAAGCATTCGCCACACGCAAGCATTCGCCACACGCAAGCATTCGCCACACGCAAGCATTCGCCACACGCACGCATTCGCCACACGCACGCATTCGCCACACGCACGCATTCGCCACACGCACGCATTCGCCACACGCACGCATTCGCCACACGCAAGTATCTCAAATTAGTGTCTGGAATTCAAACAAATCAATTTCCAAACTCAGGAAAAGGCTAGATACCAATTTTGCAATGACAATAAAAATCACATTTGTCTTGACTATTCTATAACTTTTCAGGAGAAGAAGTGTAGACAAAAAGTATTCTCAATATTTTTTATTTTTTTTGCATTATCTCTATCGATATTGATGTTCGAGTATGGCACATGAATGAACCATTAAATTAACCACAAATGTTGAGAAATGTCCTTTTATCTCTTTATTTGGGCGATTACACAAACATTTGTTTATTTTTGAGCTCCTTTTTAATAGTTTTAACTATTGCGATATTATCCAATTTTTGATACATCTCCCACCTCTATTACTTAATATGTTCACATAAAACAAAAACTGGCGTAGCATTTGACATCTTCTCTGTGAGCTCAAAGTAAAGTTCAGACAGTTGTAGTATTTCCGTCATACAGGCGTGGATGTTGTCAGTGAAGTCACTTCAAGCCAACAAATTAGGATTGTAATTTCCATAATAGTTGATTTCCTGCATGCCACTGTAGCAACAAAACACATACAAATTGAGTCCTTGTGGCTGTGATACAACAGTATAGCAGTTCTTACATATGTCTGTTCCATGCTTGAGTTTAAAGCCAAACATTGTCAGAAGTCTGCAGAAATCTTTCCATTTCCCTCAGAATAGCTCTTTCTAACACTTTAGACCATGTACTGGCTAGAGTTATGGGTAACTGTCTTTTCCTGCTTCATCTTTAACAACTGGAGCTAAGATCAGACATCAAAAAGCGATAGTTTTCCACTGCATATTTTAAATGCTCAGCAGATATCCTGCTCCACATGACTTGCTGTTCAGTTCATTTCAAATAAAAAAAATTGTAACGACTGTTTTGGAAAAACTTAAGTAATAGTTTTCAAGAAATAAAGTAAAAACAATAGAACAGAGTTTGTCTTTTCTCAAAAGTGAATGGTTTAATTCTGTTGTACACTCAGAATCAAACCCCGTCCCTGCACCGAAAAGGTAACAAAGGCAACATCCCTGCCATCTGGGCCGGGATGTTACCGTCCAGTGCCCCTTCTGGTCTCAAGGCCCCGCACAAAGGAATCTTCTTTAGAATACAGGTGGAACAAATCACATGACGTATCATACTTGAACATTATTGGCCCGATGAGGAACAAAAGGGTAGAAAGTTGTTGATGGAAGTTACATTCTGATCGTCTGGAGAGGGACAATGCCCTGTCAAAGGCTAGGTGTTGCAAAGAGGCCCATCCCGGACCCCTGAAGGAAAACAATACAGAGGTGTGAAAGCCCAAAACTCTGCTTGGCCTGGGCACCCCAGGAAGTCCCCCAAGCAGACAGAGATCGGTCTTTGATCGAAAGCAGACGTAGCAGTAATTCAGGAATACACAATCAGGCTTGAATTGGAGATGGGGGGGGGTCTACAATGTCACGAAAGACGAGGTCAAAATTATATTTTTCCATAACACGCCCAAAATCACAACAGCAGTTGCCTCAAAGGGGGACAGTGAGAAACAGAATAAACATTGTTCAAAGGGACTTGGTAATGTCCCAGCGTCCCGTGTCCTTAGACAGATGTCCCAAGCTCAAGCTTAGACCCTCCTCCTCGGCCAGGAAAAGCTACCAAACCTCTTTGGGAAAATTCCTCGGAGTTCCACAGTGAAGGAGAGATCCGACTCCCTCGGACGGACAGGCGGACGCGCTTCAATTTGCAGATGGACTGTGGAGCTGGACCCACTCAGGAGGAGAACCAGTTCTTCGAGGCTGATGAAGAACCGTTCATATGAAGTAGAGACCCTTTCTCCAGGCAGACCGTTCTCTTGTCCCATCACAATTTCATAGACCTCATGTGGAAATTCAATCACATCTTCACTGTCAATATCACCCACTACAAAGGAACTGCTTTGTTAATAATGTCATGTTTCTGCTGCGTGATCTGCTCTGCTCCACACTGTTAGTTGGTAGGAATTTGAAGCTTAAATCTCTTCAACATAATCATTCCAGCCTGGTTTTGTTTGAAAGGTTTTGGTCTTATAGATGAAGCAGTCCGCAATATTATTATACAATGAACGTAACTCTGCTCTGTGTTGCATATTTTCACAGTTATGATCATGTCAGTTTACAGCATCTTAGGCAGCTCAACATTAATCAGGCTCAGACTGTGCTAAATATATACTCACGTCCTGCACAGTTAACATGGGCCACATAATGAGCCCCTCAAACAGGTCATTGCTCAGACATGAGAGCTGGCACATTTCACACTTTGATACAAAGAAAAGGGCACGTGGTCAAAAGTGGCAAGTTCACAGTTAATCCTGATGGTCTCGGTGGAGTTCAGAGCAGCACTTACAGATCTAACCAGGAGGTGGCGTGCCACGCCTCACTAGTTTAGCCGTCGTTAGGCAAGAGCGTCTCACTAGAGAGGAAGAGCCTGTGAGCAGACGTGATGATGCATAGCAAAGAATAGATCTGCATTAAAACCTCCCACAATGAAGATGCTTCTAAATTTGTTGTTCTTTTGTGACAATTTATGGCATAGGTGTCAAACTCTGGCCCGTGGGCCAAATTTGGCCCGCAGTGTAATTATATTTGGCCCGAGAGGCTATACCAAATGACTACTTGGGCTTGGCGCGCCGGTATTATACAGCGCATTCATTCATCGTTACTACTACAAATCCCATTATATATTGTATAGTAATAAGTGTTGCTTGTTCCATATTTTCAATGTTAAAGCAAATCTTGTTTGGGTCAATATTAAAAGTTTCATTTGTTCAATACTGGCCCGCGACTTTGTTCAAGTTTTACATTTTGGCCCACTGTGGATTTGAGTTTGACACCCCTGGTTTATGCCATAATATTCCCCTTTATTCACTTTAGCCTCTTTTTGCCATGGATCAGCACTTCCGTTGTAATGCCACTCCCGGTCGAGCGGGAACTCTGTTGGTTTAAATGTAGAATGAGAAAAAAGTCTTGCTAGATTGAGACTAGCGAGACTTTTTTGGGATAAAATATCCAATGTTCAAGTGACCAACATGTCAACACTGGATTCTCTCGGCGACCTGAAAACGGCTTTTTAGTCTGTAGAATTATTTTCTCTGGCCCTATGTTAACTAATACTAATAGGGAGGACAAAATTAAAGGCGACACCAGCGGAAACTTCCTGAATAAGGTGAACTGGCAGACTGATTTTAGATATTTAATGTTGATTAAAGTAACATTTTAGAACCCTACATGCATCACTTAGAGTCTGACTTTTCTAACTAAGTACAGGAATGTGGGCAGGGATTGGGAGTAGCCTCAGGACAGGTCAGGATTACTCAAAACATGCACAAATTAATCAACTTTGACATTGAGCTTTTAACTGAATTCCCTCATCATTATCTTAAAGTTGACTTTTGCATAATCTGTTCTGTTTCAGCCACATTTCAATATATGAATTCAACTATACCATAAAATGCATCTTAAAAATCTGTTAATGCGTCACGCTGGGGCTTGTCTGCCGTGTTATCACAATCACCTATAAAACTAACCTCCTGCTTGGTTCCCTTTTCATTGTTTTTTGCATGACCGTAGGGGGCTGTTTATGGACTTTAACCCTTTGCACTTTAACTTCCCAAGAATGCGATTCAGTGAGTTAAACATCTCAGCTGCTCTCCCACACTGCTGCACAGCCGGGCCCAAAATAGACCACACAAATGCTGTTGGGACGTCAACTCCACAACATTTATTCATCGCATTTTCATCCTTTTGTATCAAGTATTAAATTAATCGTAATCAGTATATTTGGATTCTATCCGTGACTGTCGATGTTTAATGGTTATTCACGATTACTGAGATCATGACCAAGCAACAGTGAAATCTTTAAGTCTCTTTCATTCCCATTGTCAAACACGTTACGGTTCCTCAAGTTTGTGACCTGCCTCACGAAATCAAACTTTCTGGATGGCAAAATAAAGTTCATGTGACAAAAGCAGCCAGAAAAAGTAATTTTATTTTGCTTCAAAAATGTTGTTTCCTCGTTTTAGCAGAATTAAGTGCTTGGCACGCTAATGGAGAAAGGAAAGAAACTCAATGTTTGGGGCTGAGTTGAACTATTCCACTTGATGTTTCAATCAGTATATTGATCGATTAGTCAAGATAGTAATTATTGTCACAGGCCTTTGTAAGTACCAAAAGTTGAGATCTCCCAGGTCAATCCATGGGTTTCAGAATTATTTGAACCCTTGCCTTAGCGATAGAGCTCCCCCTGCAGCTGCCTTGTGAAAATACACTGTCAGAGAACATACAAAAAACAGTTTTGTTTTGTTTTTTTTCTCTTTAAAAAAAAAATTGAAATAAGGCAGTATAATAGGACACTTCAGACTGAAAATACATATTTAACCATCACATGAACTTACAAAGATGTTTAATAAGGTAGTTCTCCTTCAAAACGAAATATTACGTCGTTTGAAAGGGGAAAAGTCCTCAGTGTTGCTATAGACAGGAAGCTGAAGTCCATGGACAGTCATATTATAGAGGTTTTATAAGATATATCTGAGTGATTCTTGTGACATGTATTAAGTGGATGAGATATGCAAAAAAGTAATCACAATTTTCTTTGCAGCCAGGTGACATTTTGAATTTTGCCATGATTCATGTGCCAATTGCAGTTTGTCAAATCCTCCTGTCACTCAGAATATAGCTGAGGCTGAACAATTGCAGGTGAAGATGTGAAAGAAGAAAGAGATCACACAAATCGATTTCTGTCACATGTCGCTCTAATCTAGCATGTACAAATGCACTTGTAGACTGCATTTCGGGATCGTTGGCCCCTCCTTGCAGTATGTGACTCAAAGCATGTGTCCCCTGAGCTGCTCAAACTCATGAATGATTTCACATCCTTCAGACTGATGGATTGGGAATATTTTTAACACACACTTTAAAGTGCAGTCCAAACAATTGACTGGCTCTAGTCCTTCCGGATTTCCTCCAGAACATCCTCATTGCATTTGTGTATCCTGGTTGTTTTAGGACATGTATTCACAAAAACAGGATTGCAACAAACAGATTTTGTTTCAGTTACAAAAATCCACTCAGTAGTTACATGGCTTCTGGCTTTTGCATGAAATATGGAGTGGGCAAAACCACACACACCTAGCCCTGGTCTGAATCTCAGTTTATAATATTCCTCTCAGGAGTTTAAAGGTGCATTATGTAACTTTTGCCCAGAAGGTTAGTGATGAACGTGTCTGGAAATCAAATGTATCTCCATAGAAAAGGTTGCATGGTGCACCTTTTAATGGGCGATTAAATCCATGTACTTCTTTAGAGAGTTCACACAAGTATCACTCAGACTGGCTGATCATCACAATAATGTTTTATATATCGCCCACATATGCAGATGTGTTCTACACTGAGTCTTGTGTATTTTGCAGGTACAACAGTTTGGTGACGGGACAGCGTGCCCGGGGCATCATCGCCATCTGCTGGCTGCTCTCTATAATCATCGGCCTGACTCCCATGATGGGCTGGCACAAGCCTGAAAAGAGCAGCCCTCCTTTACCCACAGACGTGCCCTGTCCTGACGGATACATGAACTGCCTCTTTGAGTCTGTCGTCGATATGAGCTACATGGTCTACTTCAACTTCTTCGGCTGCGTTTTGGTGCCACTACTGCTCATGTTGGGCATTTACCTGTGCATCTTCATGGCAGCGCGTCACCAGCTTAAGCTGATCGAGCTCAAGGTGCTTCACGGCGAGAAATCCCGCTCTACTCTGCAAAAAGAAGTCCAAGCGGCCAAATCTCTTGCAATAATTGTGGGACTGTTTGCAATTTGTTGGCTTCCTTTACACATAATCAACTGTTTTACTTTATTTTGTCCCAGTTGCGAGCGCCCGCCCCTTTGGCTCCTGAACTTCGCCATCCTCCTGTCCCACGGCAACTCTGTAGTCAACCCGTTTATCTACGCCTACCGCATTCGTGAGTTCAGGCGGACGTTTCACAAAATCATTCACCGCCATGTCCTCGGTAAAAAGGAGCCTATCGAGGGCAGAGGGAGCCATCGCATGTCCATCCATCACAGCATCAGTGACTCCGTACGACTCAAGACAAACGGACTGAGTTTGGAGGTATTGACAGAACCCAGTAGTAATGGGAATAACTGCGAGTGCTCGTATCAATGTCATGGTCAGATGTCGCCACTAGGGGGAGGTCTGGTTTCGGTGGCACACTCGCCCTTGTCCATCATCATCTCCTCTCACTGCCCCAAAGCGAACATATGTCCTATAAAAACCGTGAGTCGAATGCAAGTGGAGCAGCATTCGAAACGCACGGAGGGATTGGCAGAGGACAAGCAAATGACATTTACCCATAATGCATCGCTGCTGGAGTCTGTAGAAAGGCAAGACTGTTTGACTGAGCTGGAGACTGGATCATCGTGACATTTTGAGGAGATTTGTGCTAAAAGACTGTACAGTGTGTAGCCAGACGGACATCAAGACAATGTGTTGAATCCAGAGTGTGGTTGTTGCGTTTGTGATTTCATGAACAGATGGATAAGATGGTTCCTGTTTGCATTGTGTAGTGTAAGTCTTATGCCAAAACTGCAGAAAATGCAGATCCATTTGTGATCTTAAAGGAAGTGTACAACAGGACTGGAGGAGGTCATAACTTTTCCATGTTATTGATGGGATCATAAACTGACTGTTGGATTTGTATGGTTTTGCTCCAGTCTCTGGTTTATGAAGCAGAATTCAAATAAAGAATCAGCTGGACTTGTTTATTAGACCACCTTGACAAATATGGTTTAAATTATATTATGATGAAAAATTAACAAAGTGTGATGGGTTATTTTTTTTCAAGGGTGAATAAGTTAGAAAGATGTTTGTGTTGTCGGTTTCATCACAGAAGAAAACGGAATTCTGTCAAATGGACAAAAGTTTTAAGAGTGAACACGTTTAAACGCTCATCCGATCTAACTGCACTGAAACACAAGTTGTTTACAGTCAGTAACGCATTACTGTAATCTGAATACTTTTCGAGTCACGCAGTAATCTAACGCGTTATGGTAAATGCTATTAAGCGGTGTAAAAAAGAAAATAAAGAAAAGGCGCGGCGCGCATGTGACGTCACCGTTTATCTTAAACCAAAACCAAACCCACGTGGTTTAGTCTCGCCCCGCTGCAGGAGCTGCAGGAGCTGCAGGAGCTGCAGGAGCTGCAGGAGCTGCAGGAGCTGCAGGAGCTGCAGGAGCTGCAGGAGCTGCAGGAGCTGCAGGAGCTGCAGGAGCTGCGGAGGTGTTTCTGAGTCCATGCTGTTCAACACAAGGTAAGAAACAGCCTTGGAAAAATGAAGCAACTCTTTTCACCCCGGAAATGTTTAAAGGAGCGAATCTGCGAGTCAGAGCAGCGTCACAGAAACATGTTTGAATAACCTGTTCTATGGAAGTTATAACTAACCTTAACACGAGCATTAAGATTAAACTGGTCCACACTAAAGCCCAGCGTGGATCTGTCCTCCTTTTGTAACCAAAGTAATCAGTAATCTGACTACTTTGAAATAAAAGTATTCAAGAGTAGTAATTTGATTACTTTTTGTAGGAGTAATCAGCAATCTGATTACTTTTACCAAGTAATCTGACCAACTCTGAGCAGGAGTATCTTAAAGTGTATATAAAAGATTTGAATCCAAATGTTGACTATTGACGTGTATAATGTGACTTCCTGGTTGGACATGGGCAGCAGATGTGACATAAGATGTGACAAATATCCATATTAAACAATAGTTATGATGAGTTTGTATGAGTTTATTTCATTAAATGATTGTTTAAACTGTCACCTTTTGATGACATCACAGGGGCATTTAGATTAGCATTGCACATATTTATAATAGGTGAATGACAGATGTTCAGGGCTAACAGTGTTAGCAGTGTTCATTGTACAGTCTGACAGCTGTAGACCTGCGACCCCTCTCCATCAGTCTGTCACTGAGTCCTGCAGAGGGTGAGACTCATTGTCCAGTTTAGCCAGGACCCTTCTGTCCCCCACCTCCTGCACTGAGAGCACAGGACGGAGCTGGACTTCTTGATGACTTTGTCCAGCTTCTTCTTCTCCCTCTCTGATGCTGCTGCTCCAGCAGACCACACCGTACAGGAGGGCTGATGCCACCACAGAGTTCCAGAAGGTCTTCTTCAAAAGACCTGAATCTCCTCTGGCCCTTCCTGTACTGGGCATCTGTGTTGCGAGTCAAGTCCAATCCAACATCCAAAAAAAAAAATCCCCCTCTCCTTGGTCTTCCCCGCGTTGATGAGGAGGTCACCAGTCCACAGAGCGTGATGAAGAAGCAGATGATAGCAGAGTTGTCAGAGAACGTCTGGAGGGTAGAGGGTGAAGAGGAAAGGTGCAAGGACTGTGCCCTGAGGGGCCCCCACACTGCAGATCCGGAGGTCGGACACAGTCCCGGGCTCTCACAAACTGTAGTTGGGTTGTGAGGTAGTCCAGGAGTCTTATTTAGCTTTTGTCCAGTTGACAGAACTTTCTTTTGCTAAGATACCATTGTTTTAGCACCGTTCACTGGCGTCAAAGACCTTTTTTTTTCTTTTAAAGTTTGTATTTTTCACCCTCTGTTTTCAGAGTTACAGTAGCCTTTGTGGAGTGTCCATGCCAAATTCTGAAAGCAAGTCATAGTGTAGTCCAATCACAAACGTCTGTTGTTAATTACACAAAAAAGTCTTTGTTTTAAATTGTGATTTACAATAATGCATCGAGGTACCGATGGTCCCAAAACCTTATCCCAGTGAGAATAACTGCATCTAAAAGACTAATCATGCCTGCTTTCACTGTTCACTTGTTTCTGTTTATCAAACTTAACAGTCACTTAAAACCACAAGACTGTTTCCTGAACACACAAATTACTTGAAGAACTTAAGACAGGCATGTCCAAACTACGGCTCGGGGGCCAAATGCGGCCCTCAGACCAATTTTCGTTGGCCCTCCAGCTTCCTGCTAAGTTGGTTCAAACAAAAAAAAGTATTATTTCTTTCTGTAAAATTGGAAAAATTCAAGCATTTTGATTTTGACCGACCTAATACTAATGTTCCAAGTCTTATTAACGGTGTGGAGGTCCAGCGAAACTATGTCAAATGCAAAGTTTCGAATGATTCACTTCATTGTCGGGTTGTCTGTGGCCCTCTGTTCCGTATAAGTTTCAAATTGCGGCCCTCGGTGAAAAAAGTATGGACACCCCTGACTTAAGATGTTCTTTGTCGTATTGTTTGTATAATCTTTTATCCATCTTTCATCATGATTCCCAGTAGGACTCAAGTTTCAGCTTTAGGTCCAAAACGTTTTTTAAAAGAGCACTTTCAAAAGGAACCAAAGAGATCTTCAATTTATTCATTTTTTCAGTGTCAAAGTACAGTCATGTCAAAGTTCAGAAAGACAGATTTTTTTGGGGCGCACTTCAAAAAGAAAAGCATTAAAATGACTGTTATTATAAATACACTTGTGTTTTGAAGGGAATAGTTGTTTTTTTCTTTTGTGACTGAAATACAAATTCATGACGAGTTTAAGATTAAAGCTGCACGATATTGGCTATACTTTTTGACCTATAACTACATTAGTAGTTATATTAAAAATAAATTACTGTAAAACGAGAGTAAATCAAGGCTTATTTAAGACTGAATAAGGAAAATTATGAATAAAGATCAACCTTTTTCAACATTTTAAATGCAGTACATTTCTGTCAGATAGAGAACCTTGGTATTTTTACAATATTTGAACGTACACAATCATTTCAGTTATATTCCAACAGAAAAATGTCTCAATGTATTGGCTTGATTTTTAAGATTAAAATATGTTTACCATAGCAACTTATTGTTCAATATATGATAAAAAGAACAAGATATTTGGGGTTCAGTATTTATAATGTACATATTCGTGCACTTTGGGGAAACTTTCTTTATTTTTCTATAAGATCTAAGCAGCAGAGAGTGAAACAAGTTAGTTTAATGAGTCATTATTGACACCAACTAACGACAAATATGTTTTACTGTTTGTGATTTATTAAATGCTAAATAGATATATGATAGATTCCCAACATAATTTGAATTGTTGGATGTAAATTTCACCACAACAGATTAAAGCTAAAATGAATATTGGTGAAATGCAGAATGTTGTTGTTGTTGTTGTAAGTTCTTTGTTATTGTCACAAATAGAAATGATCATGTTTACCATATGTGATTTCACATTTGAGCTAGAAGAAGTCCACAAACTGTATGTTACATGATAATAATAAGTATTTGATAATTTAATAATTTCTTCTTTTTTTTTACATAGAACATAGAATTTAAACATCAACCAAACATGAATAAAAACAAAATCACGGCTCATCAAAACCAAAACAAGACCCATTCAATACATTTGTCCGTTTCCAAATTAAGACCATATCGTCGTCGGTGCAGTTTGTGTCATCCATTTCTTTGTGATGGCCTTTTTTCCTGCTGCCAAAAATATGTATCCATTTATTGTGTCCATGGCAGGAGTTTTGAGGCCCAAATACATAAATCTAAAATGGATTGGAATGGCCTATTTAATCATTTCTAAAGTGAACATATTTAGACCACTTTTTTTGTCCTGTGAATTCAGTCCAAAGCACCTCGAGTCCTGGACCAAACTGCAGGTGCTCCCCCCGAAACAGGACCACTTCAAATCAGTGAAATCATTAACTTTGACCCTGAGTCTGAGATTTGTTTGGTTTGCATAACTGCGGTGTCGGTGACAGATAAACCCGGAGCCAGAGCCACTGCGCAGACCGGAGACCTGCCGTGCGCGGAGATGGCGTCCTCGTGCGAGTTCGAGTCTTTGGAGAAAACGTTGGAGCGCCACATCCCGGAGGCGGAGCTGGCCGAGGTCAAGCGCATTCTGTTCGGCAAAGAAACGAAGTGAGTTCACGCGGCACCGAATATCTTGCGTTTTTCTGTCTGTTCTGCATTTCCTCGTGCTTTAGGGCCAGAGGTGATACGCGTCCCGGGTCAATTATTACGCGCGCAGTGGACTTTGGACAGCTCGGTCCAACCTGCGTTAGCCGTGCGGCAACTCTGATTAATACCATATTGTGGAGTTCTAAGATGATTAAAATGACATGTAAAGAGCAACATGCAATAGGCTGATCAGATTTCTTTGTAGTTTCTGATCTTCATGGTTCCTCTGGTCAGATTTTGTAGTTTGCATGTCATTGAAACGACTTAAAAGTTCAGAAATCAGAGAATAATCAGATTTTGGTGTAAATGAAAACATAGGCAGTGTCTTTCATTTGAAGCGTTTCTAACTTAAATAATTGTGTGTACTTTTAACTTAGCCTACAATTCTTGCATCAGGTCTTATAATTACACATGTATTAACCATTGCAGTGGTGTGTGCACTCTTGTTGTAGGAAGTTGGAGCTGCCCTGGGGTGCGCATGAGAGTGCTTCGCAGAAGGACTTCGAGCTGAAGGGCTTTTGTTTCTCAGCGTCTCCGGAGCAGCTCAGAGCGCCCAGAGTGGTCCGAGTGGGACTGGTCCAGCACCGCACTGTGCTGCCCACTGACGCCCCTGTACAGGAGCAGGTGGGAGATGTAACAACACTGTATTACACATATTGGTCTATAGTTCAGTGTATGCCGTAGTGATCAGCCCAAAGTGCCTCACACACACACAACAAATGAATGAACTTTGGTGCAAAAAGGGCACATTGATATCATTTTTCCTTATTATACTTTTATTATGCAGAGCAGTGTACTGTATAGGCAGTAACTGAGTTTGTAGTTATTTTAAATCATATATTTGGAGGAAAGTTCTGAAAGTTGGGCTTACATATCGGCTTATCGGCCGCTCCGGCTTCTGAAATATCGTCCATGAGGCATTCTTCTTCACTTTTAGTCTGAAACAGTCAATACTTTGCCCGTTCTTAGGTCAGTGCGATGCACCGTCGTGTTGGAGAGATGGTGGAGGTGGCTGCGATGTGTGGAGTCAACATCATCTGCTTCCAGGAAACATGGAGTGAGTCGTGATTAGCCATTAGACATTTAAACGAGTGTGAAATGTGTTTGTTTTCCTGCAGCGATGCCTTTTGCCTTTTGCACACGAGAGAAAGAACCGTGGAGCGAGTTTGCAGAGTCGGCAGAAGAGGGCCACACCACACGCTTCTGCCAAGAGGTCAGTTATATACTTTTATTCAAGCAGATGTCAGCGATAAAGACGTCTGATAGAAGAGGGAGGAGGAGGAGGCAGAGAGGAGGAGGGGGCCGGTCGTTCTGCTGCTGTGGGAGGAGAGGAAACGGGGTGCATTTATATGAAACAATTAAAACCAATGAGTGAATCTTTCGTCAATTATTCTCTTTTGTCTTCAACTTAGAAAAGGATTTGAAAAAAAAATAGTCCAAAGTCTACTGTTTGTCAGTGCCAACAGCAGCTTTTACGTCCCTTTAAATTCACCAAAGAAAACTACAGTGTCAGTCATTTGTTTTTACTCCAAGGGGGTCTTCCGTTTGAACAGGTTGCCTTCAGGTTCCAGCATTTGATGACAGTTACATCAGGTCAAACTAATCTGCAATCTGATAGATTGCTGTAAAACAGCAAATTCTACAACAGACCTGCTCCAGCTCAGTTTAAACTATCCATGGGTTTCAGTTGCGTGATTTATTTGTTGTCGCCATTTTGAAGACGCCACACTTGCTATTGCCTCTCCCCTGTTTTGATAGTCATCAAACAAGCTTTTGTGGAGATTTCCATCTTCTCTTCCTCGTCCACAAGCCCTCTGCACCGAACAAGCCCTCAAAGCTTTCAAGAGCACAGACTTTGTGTCTGATCCTGAAATCTAACACCTGGACAATTGGAAATTAGGCCTGTTAAAACTGTCTGTTAGCATAACCACGCAATAATGTGGAAACAGCAGCTAACTACCTCAAACAAACGGCTCAGCCTCAGTCTGGAGTGATTTCTGTAAGTCCACTGGTCCCTCCTGACCACAGTCATACATTTCTAAACAAACGGGGTCTTTAGGGATGTTACAGAAGAGGAATCCTTTGTTTAGAGGCTTTTAGTTGGCCCAGCCCACAGTGAACATGCTGCTGAAGATGGCAGCAGCAACAAGTGTGTGACGGCACTTCGGACCCATGAATAGGGATTTAAGAATGTTGTTTTGTCATGTAAACTTTTGGTCATAATAATAGGTTTTAAGTGGCGATTGATTGGTTGAGAGACAAACAATAGCAGGCGCTCATCGGCTGACAGCGACAAAGAGACAAAAGACAGTGGAAACACGAAAAGTGATTTAAACGTTTGCACTGACTTCATGTACGTAACGTTTTGGCTTCAGTTGGCGCGTAAACACAACATGGTGGTGGTGTCGCCCATCCTGGAGCGAGAGGAGCTCACTGACACGCTGTGGAACACGGCTGTGGTCGTCTCCAACTCTGGGAACGTCCTCGGCAAAACACGGAAGAACCACATTCCCCGGATCGGAGACTTCAACGAGGTCTGAACGCTGCCACAAAGTAACAAAGTACACAAGTAACTTTACTCAAGCCATTTTTACAGTGGATACTTTTTACTTTTACTTCACTACATTTGAGAGCACGTTTCTGTACTTTCTACTCCACTACATTTTTGAACTGGACTGAGAAGTAAAAAGTACTTTCCGTATGATTTGAAGGGTTATTTTTAATATATTCATGGTGACTTTTTGACCAAAGGTTTTGAGTTCAAGCCCCAGATCTAGAACTAAGAACTAAAATATACAGATGAAATTCATTGGACAAATTAAGAAACTGATGACCAAAAATCTGCACAATTATTTCAGTTACAATGAGCAGATTGCAAGGATACTACTATTAAATACTTAAATGCAGTTGTGGAAGTGCTCAAAAGTGCAGATACAGAGTGGAAAAAATTACTCAAGTAAAAGTTGCATACTATAAAGTCTACTTAAATAAACGTTTTGAAGTATCTATTTAAAAATGTACTTCAAGGGTAAAATGTATTTCCCACAGATTTTGATAAATATTATAGTGTTATAGTGTTTTTTTCCAAAGTTGGGGCTGGAACTCAAAACCTTTTGGCAGAATGTCATCATAAACGTGTTAAAAACAACCCCTCAAACCATCTGAAAAGTAATTTTTACTTTTCATTTCAGTTAAAACATTTTGTTGAGTGGAAAGTACAAATAGCTGCTCTTAAATGTAGGTAAAAGTAGAAAGTATCCACTGTAAAAATGACTTAAGATCGTACAGATACATTTGTACTTTGTTACTTTTCACCACTGCTTAAATGAAAATATGAATGCAACAACTGAAGCACGTGGCTCTCTCTGTTTTGTGTGTTCCCAGTCGACTTACTACATGGAGGGGAACACGGGACACACAGTTTTCCAGACTCAGTTCGGGCGGATCGCGGTGAACATTTGTTACGGGCGACATCATCCGCTGAACTGGTTCATGTTCAGCCTCAACGGAGCCGAGATCATCTTCAACCCCTCCGCCACCGTGGGAGCGCTCAGGTTTGGACACGCACACAGCAGACCCTTTAACAGTTTGTAAGTAAAGAACAGACAGAATTCAAGAATACAGGCCGAAGTGAAGTGGAACTAAGTGTGATTTTAATGGAGAAACTGGGATTGAGCTCAGAATGTTGCACAATACTGAAAAGCATGGCGGTTTTGTCAAATGAAAACCATGTGAGTGATTTCAGAGCTGGTTTAAACACTTTTACTGTTGTATTTGTTCATTTAATAGGAAAATGTCAAGTAAAACATAAAAATAAGGAAGTGTCAATGATAAACTCTTAAAGAAATGTAAAAAAGAAATGTCTTTTTTAATGTTATCTACAGATATATTGCTTACGTTACCACAAATTATACTTTTATGAAGCTCAAAGACAATTTTGTGGCTAGAAAATAGTATTTTTCCCCATACATTGTTAAAGAAAAGCAAAGTAACGGACATTTCCATTTATCCATCCATCTTCTTCCACTTTATGGAAGAAGATGGATGCTGCCATCTTCTGCTCCCGGGTCGCGGCAGCAGTCTAAGCAGGGACTCCCAGACTTCCTTATCCCCAGACACTTCCTCCAACTCCTCCGGGGGGATCCCGAGGCGTTCCCAGGCCAGCCGAGAGACATAGTCCCTCCAGCGTGTCCTGGGTCTTCCCCGGGGCCTCCTCCCGGTGGGACATGCCCGAAACACCTCCCTAGGGAGGCGCCCAGGAGGCATCTGGAACAGATGCCGAGCCACCTCAGCTGGCTCTCTCGACGTGGAGGAGCAGCGGCTCTACTCCGAGCTCCTCCCGTGTGACTGAGCTCCTCACCCTATCTCTAAGGGAGCGCCCAGCCACCCTGCGGAGGAAACTCATTTCGACCGCTTGTATCCGCGATCTTGTCCTTTCGGTCACTACCCAAAGCTCATGACCATAGGTGAGGGCAGGAACGTAGACTGACCGGAAAATCGAGAGCTTTGTCTTTCGACTCAGCTCCTTCTTTACCACAACGGTCCGATGCAGCGACCGCATCACTGCGTTAGCATCCACACGCTTCCAATTCTGATGACTTCTGAAGCTCTTTAGTTATTAACACTTCTAGTTAAATGAATGTGGATGTATTGGGGTGGGTTGTGTTGTGGTTTTGCCTCTTCTGACATCGACACAATGTATGTTTTCAAATTGTGCTAATGTTCGTGGCCCAGGTCTTGGTCCAAAACGGACTCATTCAGTCATTATGGGTCAAAAACAAAAGCCGATCCAAACGCGTGTCCCTAAACATATTCCATGCTCTGAAAATAAGAGTAGGGTTTCTTCTTTTCATAGTATAAATGATCATTTCTAGGAGTTTAATTATTCCCATTTTTATAAAACATGTGTCACAGCTCCCCCTAGTGTTTACATCACCGGTAAATCTATCAAAAATGATCACGGAAACTTTCTGACATTTGTTTTACATCAATGTTAATGTAAGGGCAAGTCCACTTTAGATGCATGTGTGGTTGTGTCAACAGGACGATTTTAGTGCTTAATTAGGGCTAAACCAGATCTTAATTAGGAATGCAACATTGCTGCACTAGTTTTGCCTTAGAAATTACTCCAGGAAGAGCAAAAATGTGGAAAAAATGTACTAAAAATGACAAGAACTGAAGCGGTGTCCGTGCGTCGCGTGCCACAGTTTGAGAAACGATGCACTAGACGTTTCTTTTTTTTATTACATTTTTGTTACAATTAAGTTTCGACGGTGTAATCACTCATTCGTCCAGGAGTTTTCCATTGTTGAAAAAGATGACCAACTGAATCTTTTTCTACAATAATTAAGGACAGACGATACGCTCAACATTTTGCATTCCTCCAATACAATAATAGCGATATTATTCATTTTTTAACTCGTCTTCCACCCCTAATATTGGTTTTTGTTTTTGTTCTCCGCAGCGAGCCCATGTGGCCCATAGAAGCCCGAAATGCAGCTATAGCCAATCACTGCTTCACGTGCGCCATCAATAGAGTCGGAACGGTGAGAAGTTACTCTTTAAAAACAAATCCAAGAACAATGAATAATATATGTGGTTTTTTTTAATGTGCTTATGTGGTTCATTCAGGAGCATTTCAAAAGTGAATTTACGTCCGGTGATGGCAAAAAGGGTGAGTACCTGAAGTAGGTTTTTTTAAATCTGTGTAACTGTCACAAACACCTTTGGCACGTTGTTCATTTTCAGGTGCGCAGCTTTAAAACTGCAAAGTGCTTTCAACTCTTATTTTTGAGTTCACGAGACATTAAATACTTTATTGTTCGATGCAGACAGCGCACAGTCGTCTCATTTTGTCATGAAATGCAGCTTTTACAATATATTCTTTGAGGGAAGACACAAAATTTACTAATCAACCAAAAAAACGTTGGATATTCCCAGCTTTAAGGATATTATTTCCCTGTAACATTGCAATAAATTGTTTGAGGGGAAAAACAACATAGAGATTAAGATTTGTTCTGTCTTTTTTATTTTTCAAGACCAGAGAGCAAAAAGACAAAATCAAAAATTAACTGTAGTTGCCAAAAGAATAAAGCAGAAAATAGAATAGTATCTGTCAGTTCATTTTAAAGTAAAAGTAAATGTTCCCATTTTGTAACTATCCTGCCCTTGACGGTCGTCTCGGTCCCGTCGCCCGTTTCCTTGTTTGGTTTGATGTTTGTTTTTTCGCTCGTCTTCAGCCCATCATGACTTCGGACACTTCTACGGGTCGAGTTACGTGGCGGCTCCAGACGGCAGTCGAAGCCCCGGCCTGTCCAGGACTCGAGACGGACTCCTGGTCGTGGAGATGGACCTCAACCTCAATAGACAGATCAGCGACAAGTGGAGCTTCAAGGTAACGGCGAGTCTGACTGATAGAGGCTGGAAAAAGAAGATACTGTAAGTAATAGGAAGTTTAGAGTTGGAGAGGAAACAAAAATGTTAAGTTAAACGCACAATTCAGGACAAACCTTAAAAGTTCTTCTGTCAAAGATCTAGCAAAGAGAACATAAATATTTTGTGACATCCTTTTTTCTCAGTACAAGAGCTGTCCCGCACTGGTTCTCCTTCCTTGCCACGCCTGTATAATTGGATGAACATTTTTGTAGATTTTGATCCGAAATTAACTTGTGTCTTACAGAGTTTTGCACAACGTGTATGTAAATTAAGAAATATTATACGAACTCCCTAAATGTTAGGCATTTCGTTTCGGGGCAAGACTAGCGTTCTAAAGCCCTAGACTTTATATATCAAAAATAAACATTTGCTAAGAAAATACAGAAGAATTGTAATGCTCAGCTCCGCCCCCGGAACAAAATTGCCATCATTTTAGGGGGCAAAGTGAAAATTAATTCCCCCAAATTCCCATAGCATTAGTTCCTATTGAAAAGTAAACTGAACATTGACTTGTCATAATGTGTTAGTTTATCCACAACCACACATCATTCTCGATGACTGAAAAGAGGTTATGGTGTGTACAAATATTTACTTTTTAAAATGTGCGTACGTTAAAAACTGAAGCTAATTTCCCTAAAAATGGCATTTAGGGACTTGTAATAAAGTTTTTTAAAAGTCCAGGCGGAAATGATAAAAAAAAGTCATATTCATTTTTTGTGAATTTATTATATTTTTGAATTTGTGAGTTTAGAGAACAAACTGATCCCTGTTCAGTGCTTTATTTTGATGTTTAACACGCCCCGCAGCACCTCAAGCTGTGTATGAGGGAAAACCAAGGCTGTGAGCACTTTTCAACAGACTTTTATTGTCCTGTGTCATTTTAATGTTGCAATGTTTTGTAGTTGCCCTCTGCATAACCTGCCAAGGCACTATAATCTTATTTACACAGTATTTTACATGTGTTCATTAATATGCATGGCCCTATCAAATAAATTCATAAAATTGTACCAGATGATGGACAAAAAGGAATAGATAAAGTTTGAGGGTCTGCAGAGTCACGCTACTGAATACAAAACCAAATCTACAGTACCTAAAACAGTTCATCTCATTATTAACGAACATTGTCACCATCGTTTATGTCTTGTTTTCAGATGACGGGGAGATACGCCGACTACGCAGAGGAGCTGACCAAAGCCGTGGCTCCCGACTTCAAACCCAACGTCGCAAAAGAATGAATCGTCTCATTTCAACTTTACATGAGAAAAAACCCCAAAAAAAACAGTAAAACGCTCTCACACACGTTTGTTACACGTGATCGACTCTTTTATTTACAACATACAATAATAAATGCAGCTCTTGTAAAAAATAAAGTGTGTGCTCTTTTTACTCATTTTGCAAGAAAGAACAATTTGTTTCTTAAAATTAAATCAAACCTGACGATGGGTATGAAAAGAGTAGTGCAAAAACAAAGTACACGGAATATAAAAGGCAACACAAATGGACTGGAGACGTCTGAATGGGTTTCAATGAACAGTTCCTTTTTCTGTGAGATAGATGAGTGAAAGCTTATCCTATGATGAGTGTAGAGAGTGCAGACATTCTAGGAGGTTTACAGTTCTAGATTAAGCAAGACAGAAGTAACTTTAAACCATGACAATACAGAAATACAAGAAAATATGATCAGCGCAGAGATTTTTTTCTCAATTTTTGTTTTTGTTTTTACGCCTTATAGAGCAGTGTTAATTTTGACACAAAACATTCAATTTAATTTTAGTTTTTTTGTTGTTTGTTTTTTTAACTCAAATATTTTTTTGTTTTATTCTAGATTTAGTCAATAATTCTTTATAGGTTTAGTCGATGAAAATGATGCGTTTAGTCGTCAAAATCCATAATAGTTTTCTTATTTTCTTTTCAACTCAGAAAAATAGTATGTCATTGCGTCGTGATCATGCGTTTCTTCGACATCGAGTTTGTTTCTGCCCCGGTTTGAGGCTCCGGGACTGAAAAGTGGCACTCGTACCTTTTATTTACAGTATTTTAGGTTTTATTTGACGAAAATATGTCATTTAGTTCATAAAAATATCTACTTTTGGTCATAGTTTCAGTCAACGAAAATAGAAGTCTTCAGTCATCATTTTAGTTATTTAGCAAAAATATGACATTGCCGAAAACTATGACAAAAATATTTTAGCTGATGAAAAAATTAACACTGCCATAGAATTTTATAGGCAACTGCCAGTCCGTCCTGCCTGTGGAACTCCTACAGGTTTCTACTTTTTCCCAAAGAGGTTTGGTCGTTGTTCCTGGCCGAGAAGGAGGGTCTAAGGACAGGGGAGCTTGGGACATCTGTCTAAGGACACAGGATGCTGGGACATTTTCAAGTCGCTACTTTTTTTTTCCCACTGTAGCCCCTCGAGGCAACTACTGTTGTGATTTTGGGCGTTACAAAAATAAATGTAATTGCCCTACATTTGAAATAATCATGAGTATTCTAGAGCACGAAGCAAAAGCATGTCGCCATTAAAGGAGATGCCAAGATAGTCTTAGATTGAAGGTTGATTTGTTGCTTAATGTTCCATAAATTGACTGTTATTGTTCTGTGAGAAGCACGATATAAATAAAATGCCTTATTATTATGAACATAAGCTGCTTGATGGGTCAATAAAGGCTTTTAAGAGTTTGAAAAGACAAAAAAATAAACTTAAAGCTTAGTAGTAGATCCCTGTTTGAAATAAATAAATCAAACATCTGTTGCTGCTGAAGGCAAATCACTCCGTAACCAGTGGTGGAAGAGGTACTCAAGTAAAAGTACAGATACAGGTTGAAAAAAATGACTAAAATGTACCACACACAAAAATCATCTATTTAAGTATTTAGTTTTTTACATTTAGAGTAAAAAACTGAAAGTATTTTACACATATTTATAAATCTGTTAAGCAGCCAAATGTACAGTGGGGCCAGTAAGTATTGGGCAACTTAAAAATTTGCAAGTTCACTCATTTAAAAAAATTAGCTTTGTAATTTCAAGGTACACGTCAAGCGTGAGAGAAAATTAATAAATAAATGTTTAAAAAAATCCAGGAAATCACATTGCATGATTTTTAAACAATTTGTGAAAATGGGTGGCCAATAAGTATTGGGCAGCCAGCAAAAGTTACTTTTAATACTTTGTAATGTAGCCTTGGTTGGCAATGACAGAGGTCAAACGGTTCCTGTAGTTCTTGACCAGGTCTACACACACTATAGTTGGCATTTTGGCCCACTCCTCTGCACAGATCTTCTCTAGAGCTGTGATGTCTGAGGGCTGTCGCTTGGCAACACGGAGTTTCAACTCCCTCCACAGGTTTTCGAATGGTAAGTTGTGAGTGGTATAGTTCTGGGCTGATTCCTCACTGTTCTCAGGATCATTTGAACACCACGAGGTGAGATCTTGCATGGAGCCCCACCCTGAGGGAGATTGTCAGTGATGTCATACTTCTTCCATTTTCTAATAATGTTTCCAACTGTTGATCTTTTCTCACAACGTTGTTTACCAATTGCAGTTTGACTCATCCCAGCTTTGTAGAGTTTTATCTCTGGTATCTTTGGGTAGGTCTGGTCTTGGTCATGGTGAAGACTGGAGTCTGACAGTTTGAAGGTGTGTGCAGGTGTCTCTTATGCATATAATCAGTTCAAACAGGTGCCTTTCATACTGTTAACGAGTGGAGGCCGAAATAACTTTAAAAAGTGACTGGTCTGTGAGGGACAGAAGAGCTGTTTGTTTTCTGGCTGCCCAATACTTATTGGCCACCTATTTTCACAAATAAATTGTTTAAAAATCATGCAATGAGATTTCATGTTTACATTCTGTCTCTCACGCTTGATTTGTACCTATGATGAAAATTCCAAACCTCTCTTATCTTTTTAAATGGGTGAACTTGCAAAATTTTAAATTGCCCAATACTTATTGGCCCCACTGTAGTTGTTATGGAGGATAAAGAATTTCTGATCAAAAGAAGCAACAACATTGATTTATTTCTTTTCTTTACTCAAAGCCAGGATTTAAGCAGAATGTCACCACGAACGTGCTAAAAGTAAACCCTCGGTCACGTAACGGAAAGTGTTATTTTTCAAACCAATGAATTGCTTCCATCTGCACCAAAAATGGACAAGCTCAAAGCTTAAGATAAATAGATAAAATAATCATGACATTATTAACACTGGACAATCCCTTTAGAAGAAATAATTACCTGAGACTTTCAAAACCTGTCTCGTTTTCCCTGTGGCCATTAGCGTAACATGATATAAAATTAAACTGCAATATTAAAAAGTAAAAATCGGACTCTAAATTCTCTACAGACAATATTGAACATGATCAGCCCTGAATTATGTGCGCACTAATTTCATTCACTCCGACACGTTTCACACTTTCAGGCAATACATTTGTAATAAACTTCATTATAGCTTAATCTCAAAATAATATAAAAAGAAATGCATTCAGTCAGACCCTGCCAGATGTTGAATGTTAAAGAAACAAAAAGGTGTTACTCGGACAGCAGCACCACTTAACAACAGCAGCAGCAAAGACCAGGCCTGAAAATGTCTTTGAACAATTGAATAAACTAAAAGTCCTGGATCCGTCAGTGGTCTTTATAAATCAAAAGGATATCTTCATCTGTGCCGTAGCTGCGTCGAGCGTCTTCGAAGTTTCCGATACTGGTGCAGCAAACTCCTACACAACAAACGACAAGGAACAGCTCAATAAGTTCAGTTAGGGCAGTGGGTCTCAAACGTTTCACACCAAGTACCACCAAGGAAGGGATTTGGCTTCTAAGTGCCACCACATCTAAAACAGGTCTTACAAAACTGTCTGAGCAACTTGGTCCTTACGTCTTGGCGTCCCCTTACGGTCTTGGGTCCCTTACGGTCTTGGGTCCCTTACGGTCTTGGGTCCCTTACGGTCTTGGGTCCCTTACGGTCTTGGGTCCCTTACGGTCTTGGGTCCCTTACGGTCTGAGTAACTTACGGTCTGAGTAACTTACGGTCTGAGTAACTTACGGTCTGAGTAACTTACGGTCTGAGTAACTTACGGTCTGAGTAACTTACGGTCTGAGTAGGCTGGGTTGTTGTAGTAGATGCTGTCGGACGATTGGTTAAAGCCACAGACCACCACAAAGTGACCCTGGTACTCTGGTTTCCTACAAAAGCACTTCTGTCCCACCGGGAGGAAGCAGCAGTATTTGACCGGTGCTGAACACAGCTCACAGGACAGAACCACAGCGTTCACCAGGACTATGGCCACGTGGCCCTGCTGTAGGTGGGACTGGATCTCCTGCACCGACACAGAGCTGCAGAGAGAGCAGGAAAAACATGACTTATTGAGTAATACACGGTTACGTCGAATGTTTAAGAATGTGGCTCTAAAAAGGGGTTAAAAGTTCCCCCGACTAGTCATCTGACATTCTCTTGGTATTAATCTAGAGGTTTGTCAAAAGAATACTGAAAATAGTATCAAAACTAAAGATAAATAAATTACATGAACAGGACGAAGTTGAACCTTTCCTGTATATTTTTACTTGTTTTGATGTTTTGTATTGAGAATGTGATGGTAATAATAAATCAACGGCTCCTATTTTGTATAGAAATTTCCATTCAACTGTTTAAAAAAAATATTTTAATCATCATATTGGTATCAAAATCAGTACTGAATATCAAACTTTTTCTTTAGTATCAAAATAAATTTTCATTTTGTCAAAACACGACAGAGAAAAAGTCTGTTGCTGCTTTGCTAAAAGTATTCAAAGGCTGAGCAATAGTGTGTTTGCGCACTCAGCAAAGAGCCTTCATCAGATCAGAAGATTTTTCTTTTTTTCTTTGGAGCGCAGTGTACTCTTCTTTCATCTTTCATCTTTCCATGTCTATCTAACGTCTTTAAAACAGAGACATACATTTGCAGTACATAAACAGGTATGTACAAACCGTGTACACTGATGGTGATCTGGCAAATCTATTTCCCGAAATGTAAACTAAAAAATAAGTTTTGGACACCTGCTCTCCATTCATTTGTGTCACTGTTTCATTTGAGTAACAGTGTGAACAGTACAGAAATGAATAAAGAATAAAGAAATAAAGTATGAATACAAGTAATCCTGCTTCTGAAAACAATGATTCACCATCTGTTACATGACATACCATTTCTTCACTACAACGCCTTTGCCCTCTGCCTTTAAAAAGAGATCATTCACTCGGTCTTCCTCTGTGTCGAAATGTTTCTTATAAAAAGCCTGGGAATCAAAAATTAAACCATGAGATATTTAAAGTCGCAGCGTCTTCAGTCTGAGTGTCCATTGTCCCGGGCTGTACCTGGTTCCTGAAGCCCTTGTCCACTCCCAGAGTCTGCGTGCAGAAGCAGTGCCGGACCCCGACGTGGGACATGAGGTAGGCCAAGTCGATGGTCCAAACGCTCTCCGTCAGTTTGAGCTCCCAGCACACTCTCTGAAACTGATCATCGTCTACATTCTGCAAATACCTACAAAAGGCACAGCAGTATTTGTCAATTCAGGTATGTACTATATAAACTACTACACTATTATCAAATTCAACATTTGTGTTTTCTCTTTCAATAACCCACGGTCCGGGAGACTTACGGCCCGAGTGACTAGCAGCTCTTACGGTCACTTACTGTTACACATAGTATTAGTTTTTGATCTGACATCCAAATGGGCAAACTACAAACTGAATCGCAATTTAAAAACATAAATTGCATTAGGGTTAGGTTAAATTCTTGCAATTAAAAACCAACAACTGTGCAACCAAAGCATTGCATATACCTCAGTCCGTGCACACCACACCCAGCTAATCCTGTAGCCACTGCTGCCCTGGGGCGGACTGAGTATGAGCTGACTAACTCCCAAACCACATTCACACAAAACAACAAGATTTGGGGATTATTGGATTCATTTATTTCTTTTGTTAAGGTAAATTGAATTTTCCCTGTAGGGAACTTTGTCCTCTGCGTTTGACCCATTCTAAAATGGTCAACCTGTCAGGAGCAGTGAGCACCACATGCAGTGCACTGACGCCAGACCCAGCTCCAGATCTTGAGCTTGTCTTGGATAGGACATTAGCTGGACCCACCAAGACACGAGGAGAAACAAACAAACTCAGCAAAGAAAGGCCTGGGCTGCCTGAGAATTGAACCTGTAACCTGCTTGCTGTGAGGCGAGAGTAGCAAACACCTCAGAGTGGCAAAGTGTACAATTATATATCTTATAACTTATTCGTCACATATCAACCACTACTTATGTACAATCTCAAGTATATCCTTTATCTTATTGCCCACAGTCCAGCGCTTTGGAAACAGGATCTGAATACTCACTTTAGAACCATTTTGGAGCAGGCCAAGCCACAGTCCCAGTGAAACTCCTGCCGGATGACAGGGACAGCCAGCAGGACCACATCATCTGAACAATCACATCAAGTGAAATTAAAAACGTATCAAATATAGTGATGAGAGCCACAAGGGACATGACATGATCACGGTGTCTCACTTATGAAACACTGTAAACATTGAATATGTGTCTCCGTTGCCGGTTCTGAACTCTGATATTCAGCAGTCAAGTGTTGGACAAATGAAACTTTTGATTAAAGGAGTCTTAGCCCAGTGCACAGCAAGGTTGGTTAGTTAAAACAGTAATGATACTAATACTAATACTAACTACCAAAAAAGATATCATAATAATAATCATCATCATCATAATAATAAAACAGTTATGGAATTACTTTACAATACATTATGCATCTAAACCACTGGCAAATTAAGATCAAATGTGTAATATTTTTTAGCTATTTTAATGAATTATCTTAACTATGTTTTGATAAAATTAGTAGTCCAAAGGGCCTCTGACAGGTTGGACCATTCATTGAACTAAAATGCTGTTAAGATACGTATATTTAGAATTTTACAAAAAATTCTAAAAATGTTATTACAGAATGGCACATTTTTAGGTTTATAAATTCACTTCCTGTTCACTTCCTGTTTGACAGGCGTGATGACATCACAAAAGGAAATTACCCAGCAAACACTGCTGGGCAAAAACTCATCTAATGTCACAATTTTTTTAATTGGACAAATAAAAATATATGAAAGCACCTTTATTTTGTTTAATTAATATTTAGAGTGTCAAAAGGTTGGTTCTTGGGTCTAAATTATATATATACATGTGCCCCTAGTGTGATGTCACTTCCTGTCATTTTCTACAGATTTTTTCAACGTTTTCTCCACAAATACCAACTCGACTGGTGTCATTTATATGTAAAACAGGTATAAATACACCAAATAAAGTCAAAATTACAAACTCGTAAAAGCCTGTCATGTGCACTTTAAGGTTAGCTTTAGTTTGGGTTAGTATTTGGGTTAGGTTTGGGTTAAGATTATGGTTAAGGGGGCAAGGTTTAAATTACGATTACGATTGCTAGGTTACGGTTAAGGTTACAAAACGTTTGGATTAGTTGACGTGTTGGCAGTAGCAAGACAACGACAATTAGCGGAAAAATTGTCTTGGAATTGTTCGATAATCCACGTTTTCACCCATGACAACCAGCGGGGAAGGCAAAATAGCAAACAAACAGTGACACAATTAAATGAATGGGCCTAGCTAATTTATAATAAACAAGCGATACTAGAGCTATAATAGTCTCAATTTGCACCATTCTTGAGGTAATTTATGTGTGTTTAAAGGTCTAAGCCACTCACTCACCTGCCATGATGATGTTTTACGGCCACGCCAGAAAACTAAGACTTTCGTCGTGTTGAAAATGTTAACTTTGGCTTGTTTTCCCTCATCGATGCTAACTATGAGTCAAACCTACTAATCTACGCCGCATCAGAGCCCACGTACACAAATGGCGACGTCCTTAAAACATAAACAATCATTTAAGATTACAAAAAAGATGAATATCAAGTGGAAATGTAAGTTTTAAATGTGTTTTTTTCCCCTGATATCGCGGTGTATTTGTTGTTGTTGTCCGACATGAAACATTTCTTTGGTTTTGGTCTCAGAGAAATATTCTGCCTCGTGCGGTGTGGAGGAGTAATTACAACTAAAACACTCAAAAATACAAGGTAAAAACGATCTAACGAGATAATATGATAGTGGAGCAAATGCATATTTTTCGTACATTAGGCGAGGCAAGTTTATTTGTAAAACACAATTCAGATTCAAAGTGCTTTATAGAACAATAAATATGCATTAAAATGACAATGCCAAAAGAAGTTCCGTCTCTTATTGAAGACTATAGGGTTGATTGACATATGGAGGGAAATGAACCCTAGGGCATGCCAGTATACTAATTTTTGAAATCCACAAACACTATTCCAGAATAGACTGCTTTTTTATTCTCAATAAAGACAGATCTAAAATCACTGAAGCAGATATAGGCAAAATAGACCAAAGTGATCATGCTCCTATCTACATCTCTGTAGAATTGGAGGAAAGACAAAAAAACACTCATTGGAGGTTCAATGCCAGCTTGCCTAATGATCCTTTGTTTAAGGAAAAAAGGTCCAACAACATTAAGACTCATCTGGAAGAAAATTACACTGGAGAAATTTCTCGGCCCATCCTATGGGATGCTTCCCAAAGCAGTCTTGAGAGGACAAATTATAGCTATAGCTTCTGAAAAAAAGAAACAAAGGGAGAAAAAGCTAAATGAAATGCAAGGAAAATTAAAATTGTTGGAGGAAAACCATGCAAAAAAGGGGTTTCCTAAAATGCAACAAGAAATTAAAAAGATAAGAGGAGAAATTAATGATCTGACTTCACAGGGAATAGTTAAGAAAATGCTCTTTACCAAACAAAGATATTATGAGAGTGGATCAAAGTTTTCTAATTTACAATCTTGGAAACTTAAAAAACAAAATTATGTAATCTTAACCAAACAAGACCAAATTCAATCAGCATTTGAATCTTTCTATAAAAAACTAGAATTCTATAAAAAATTCCAGACGATAAGGAGGATGATATAAACTCCTTTCTGGACACCCTCAATTTGCCTGTTATCACAGAAAATTAAATTAAATTTTGGGAAATACAAGGCGCAATTTAACGAACAATAAATCTCCGGGGGTTCACCTCAGGGTGGTATAAAGCTTTAAAAGACACACTTACTCCTTTCCTTTTTGCAACTTTAAAACTAGGCACTCAAGCAAACTCAGACCCCTCCTAGTTGGAAAGAGGCCATCATATCCCTGAGACCAAAAGAAGGGAAGGATCGATTGGACTGTGCCTCATATAGACTTATTTCTATTCTGAATGTGGACTATCGTATCCACGCCTCAATTATGTCCAAAAGAATGGAACAAATACTCCCAAACTTAATCCATAATGATCAGACAGGATTCATTACCAAATGACAAGATAACATAAGACGATCCCTACACATAACGGATCATATACAAAAACAACAAAATAAAGTCGGAATAATTAGTTTGGATGCTGAGAAAGCTTTTGATTCTGTTAGTCGGCCATATTTATTTAAAGTGCTAAACAAATTTCAAATTGACAATTTAATTATACAAAATATTAGGGCTCTTTACGATGGTCCAACATCAAGAATTAAAATCAATGGTCATCTGACAGGTCCACTGACTCTGGAAAGAGGGGTCAGGCAGGGCTGCACCTGGTCTCCCTTCCTGTTTGCTTTATATTTGGAACCATTGGCCCAATTTACAATCCAAAACAATTCACGGTGTTACAATTGATGGGACAGAACATAAAATTGCATGCTATGCAGATGATGTTTTATTGTATTTGACCAAACCAGAAATTTCCATACCCAATGTGATAGAAATTGGTCCAATGTTTGGATACAAATTAAATGTACAAAAAAACTGAAATTGTTTCATTCTGGCATCCCCTTCTGACCTTTAGAAAGACTTACCCATTTAGAATGGCAAACAGAATCTCTTAGATATTTAAGTGTGGTACTCCATAGAGACCTATCAACAATTCTGGAGAAAAATTATACCCCTATTTTTATTACTATAAAAAAAAGACCTTGACAAATGGAACCTTATACCCTACTTAAGTCTAAATCAAAGGATTGAAACTATAAAAATGTATGTTTTGCCCAGGTTTCTCCATCTGTTCCAGACTCTTCCAATTTCCATCCCCAACCGGCTGTTTGATGAGTGGAATAAAGCAACCTCAAGATTCATATGGCAGGTGGGAAAAAACCCATGTCTGATTCAAAACTTTACAGTTAGGGGGGGTGAAGTCTGTTCTTACAACATGGAAGGAGCTGATCAAAACATCCAAAGTAAACAAATGTTAAAATTTTAAATTGGCTGGCTTATGATAATTTTTTTTTTTAAAAAGTAAGAATATTTAGCTTTTTACAACAGTCAATAAACAGCAGGATTCATTTTCATCCTTCGTTCATGAAACATGTTAACATCAGGGGTCGCTGTGGAGCCACACAGCAGAGCTATGACATAAATCAGCAGCCTTGGCAACAAACCTCATTGACAATAGTCTACATACGGTACAAACCCACACAGCAATGTTGCACTGTTAATTTAGAATGGAAATAGAGCTATGTTTTAATTTGGAAGTAGAGTAAAAGCCTTATTATAAGATTGTTGCCATGGCTTTACTGAGTAGACCATCACAGCCTTTAGGATTATCAGTAAATTAATCCCATAACAAGAGAGAAATACATAAGGCACAGTGAGGGGCAGTCAAACCTTCATCATCTGGGGTCTAAGTGGACATAATACGTTTTACAGTAAAAACATAATTACATACATAACATAGTCCTGTTCCAGTAGAATACATCATGAAACATTTTTAATATATAGCCAATACATATATATAAATAAAATTACATTTGATAGCCATACATATTACGAAGCCACCAACTATTATTTTGATTATATATGTATAAACACGGGGTGCACGGTGGCATAGCGGTTAGAGCTCTCGCCTCCCAAGAAGGAAATCATGGGTTCGATTCCTGGGCGAACATTACATCACATGATTTCTCTGGGTGGAGTCTGCATGTCCTCCCCGTGTTACCGTGGGTTCTCTCCGGGTTCTCCGGCTTCCTCCCACCGTCCAAAGACATGCATGTGTTAGGTAAAATTGGCAACTGTAAATTGACCCTAGTGTATGAATGTGAGAGTGAATGGTTGTCTGTGTGTCTATGTCTCTGTGTTTTTGTAGCCCTGCGGCGGGGACGAAAAGTTGGCCACTGTCCAGGGTGTACCCCGCCTAAGGCCCAAAGGCACTGGGATAGGCTCCAGTCACCCGCGACCCCTAACGGGAACAAGCGGTAGAAAATGGATGGATGGATGGATGGATGTATAAACACTACAGACCGCATTTACATGTTATTGTTAGGTGCAGACGGACTCATTACGAAAATATCCTTTGTAAATTGTACAAAGCCTTCATACTTACTTTATAATCTATTGGTCACATATACACATTTAGGCCATTCTTTTGTTTAACCAATACATGTTCTGTTATCAAATAAAAAACAATGGACAGCAAAAACTAGTTAAAAAACCTTTTCATGATAATTGCGTCCATTAAATAGCTAGTCTACTTTAAAAAACAAAACAACCCAGGAGCTGGAGGCGAGAGGCTTAAGGCTCTGGTGAATTTTTGGCAATATCTTTATCTTTATTATAATTGTTATAATAAGAGTGTAATAATAATAATTCATTCATTTTCTACTGAATGTTCCCGTTAGGGGTCGTGGGTGACTGGAGCCTATCCCAGTGACTTTGGGCCTTAGGCGGGGTACACCCTGGACAGTGGCCAACTCGTCGCAGGGTTAAGATAAGAGTGTTATTATTATTATTAAGATTATAAAAATTTTCTTTTTTTATAAGAGTTTTCTTTTTCTAAGTTATCTATTTTTATTATCATACTGTGCATAATCTTCTTCTGTACCCTTTGTTGCAACACTAGAATTTCCCCATTGTGGGACAAATAAAGGTGATTTTATCTTATCTTCTTGAGATCTAAAACCAAAAAAGAGAAATAAAACAACATTTTAAAGAGTTGACGTGAAGTGAGAGCTCACAGATTCAGCTTTGGCGTCCTCCTTCAGATAAGTGACCTTCTCTCTGCTGTAATAATCTCTTTTACTGCATGTCAGCATAAACCAGTCTGCAACCATATGCACCTGAATGAGATGTGAACAGTAAAATATACAACTTTGCCCACCTGACAAATTGTGCATTAGTCAGGATTTGTAAGCAGCTCTTCAAAACCTCAGCACTGATATTTCACATTCTACAGTTTAAGAGGTGAGAATGTGAAGTAATCACATACAATCCATACAGTCCTGATTTCTGAGCACACAAACACCAGTGTGCTGCATAGCCACAGTGCAGTGTAAATGAAGCTAAAAACAATATTATTATTTACATTAAGGATTTATGTACTGCATCAAAATGGTTAGACTTCAGTTCAAGTGAAGCCCAAAATCAGCTTTTACAAACGGTGAACATGGTGTTGAAATATGGTTTGATAAATTGTCGTTAAATATAGAAATGACTAGGTTATAAACTCAAAATCTTGAAATCGTCTAGTGGACCCACCAAAAATCCTGTTCAAGGAAAAAAAAAGAAGAAAAAATTCAATCTTCTACAGAATATGTTCAAAATCAGAGATAGCCAATGCAAAGTTTGATGAATGGATATGTTTATAAAAAAAATAATTTAGAACAAATTAGACATTTTGCACATCTGCTAAATGGGTAGATCTTTGGAACAGTTGTACAAATTGTCTTTTATGTACCACTCTCTTCCACTTTAAATGTAATAATATCTATGAAGTTTAAATGTGTAACTCATAGTAGATACATTCATGCTGATTCTTTGGGACAACATTGTACCTTGCATTGGTTATTGTGCAGTGTCCTTTGGCTTTCTATGAATTATGAATGGTTTCACACTTTTGTTATGATGGCGAGCTAGAAAGGGTGGGCTTAATAATCATCACCTTTTTACTGTACCTTTGACTGAAATAAACAAATCAACCAACTAATCCCTTGTCACTATATTATGCAACGTAAAATAATTGTATTCAATTGTATTCAATTGTATTGTAATTTAAATAGTAAAATTGGAAAAGGTATGTTTAGATTTATTTATTTACATTTCATTTTGTTATTATGTTATTTATTTATTGATTTTTTCATATTAACACTTTACATAAACAACACAGAACAGGAGAAAATAAACAAAATCAAATCAAATCAAGACATCAAAATTAAAACTAAGACACACAAACTTCAAAACAAACCAATTAGTCCAAAGTCGATCGACGAACCAAAAGTAACTTTCTCCATATTCCGTCTCTTGGATATGATGTCAGTCCAGTCCTTGGTTGTCGGTGCATTTTGAGTCATATCTTTGTAATGTCCTGAAGCAATGTCTTTCTCGCTTTGGCAAATCCATGTCATTCTAACACATTTTTACAACTTTTCCAATTACAGAAGTAGCCGGAAAAATAAAGATATTTTATTGAGTTGTCAACGGCACACATATTTACCGGCATATATATATATATATATATATATATATATATATATATATATATATATATATATATATATATATATATATATATATATATATAAATATGATTTCACATTTATTGAAAATAGGCGCTGGTGGTGATAACAAAGATTTCCCCAAAACAGAGACATTTTTACTGAAACTTAGCAAAAGCGGAGCTTAGAAATTGAGGTTTGTCAAACAACGCTGCTGTCTCGGAATTACAAATGCTGATGCTGGCAATCTCACTTCTGTACACACTGTATCTCCTCTATTTCTGACCATAGCTCAGTGCTCACTTCTGTATTTTCTAAAGGTCTGATACTTGCACTTCCCATACACTTTGACCAATAATAATCCAGACTTTATTACATTTTTTCCCACGAAGTCGCCTTCCCATATAAAGCCCACTTTGTGAGGCCTTTTAAAATGTGTCTGACAAGGCTTCCAGACCTTGACTTACTGTCAGACTGCTATCTCTGGTCTGTCGTCAGTAGTTCCTCGAGTGACTGTCAGTATCAACCTCTGGGCCTGCTTCTTCATGTCTAATGGTGAGTGCAACCTCCACAGATATTCTTATATTAACATTACATTACACTTCCTCACATGTATGTGCTCAGACAACCAGACCACATTAATATGACCATGTACATGTTTTTAGCAATGTAGAGTCAATTTAGAAGTGAATAAGTTTATTTTCTCTGCAGAATGATGTCGTCCAAAGAAGTCCTCGTCTCTTTTCTGCTGGTACTTGTGGCCTTGAACTGCAGGGTGTCAGCCTTTCAACAGCTCAACACAATAGATGATCTGAAAAGAGTTTTCTCAGAAAAGGCTTTGCCTTTGCACAGCCTCACTCTGCTCCACTGGTTTGCCAACAATGTTGATATTGACCAAAACAATGTTGTGCGTCTGTCCTTTAATCCAAATGCAGATTTTGGTTCACATTACTATGGTAACTTTGATAATTTACTGGCCCCAGTGCCAAGAGGATACCAATACTTCACTGTGGGCAATGTTAATCGGCCTTATGGGAACGTCTGTCCCATATCCCTGGACTTTCCTGAATATGTTCTTTACCCTCGAATTATAGAGTATGCAAACACAGGGAGAAACAGGGATCGCATCATTGTTAGTGTCCAGGCACAAAACTATGGACCTCGCAGAATCAGTGAGATCTTTCTCACTCAACATTTCAGACGTGAGGACCACCGGGGCTCCGGGTATGACCCAGACCATACCTTTCAAATAACCCCTAACCTGCTGCAACAACTCAGACTTTTTTCATTCAACGACAACACACAATCACTGCAGGAGCTCAGGAACCAGTTTAACCAGAACATTGATGACAGCCAGTTAAATAACATCATAAACATATGGGGTCCAGACCAGGCTCCGCTTGGGCTGCTGTTCTTAATCGTAATCCGGGATAGAACTAACCTAGTTGGAGTGTGCAGCACAAGCAGGCGCTGGACCAGGGCTTTAACAGTGAAAAAAACAAGTGAGTGGCAAAATTGTGAATTGCAACAGATGCACCTTGATGTGATAACTGGAGGCAATGGAAAAGCCAAGATTCTTTGGAGAAATGTTCCTATGCAACAGATAAATGACGGTGTGGCAGCAGTGCTTTTCAAAAACCAGATGGACAAGGATAGTAACACATTTACAGTCATAAAAAGCACTGAAGGCAGTTACGACACCTCAGTGTCATTGAATGAGGGACTTCAGGTCAGGCTGCACAAAGCAGAAGGTTACTGGTCAACAAAGATAAAGGAAGAAATCTGCAGAGGCAAAGAATTCCAAAGCCCACATGCTGTTTCAATTACAGGCTATGCTCAACTGCAGCTCTTTGTACGGGCTGGTAAAGGCTGTTTCCGGCTTTTTATAAAGACAGATTGCAACGGGTGGAAAAATGACTTTTATGATTCATGGGTTGGGTTGTACACATCTGCAGGAAAAGACACAGGCGACTATATAGCCAAGCAGTGGCAATGGGCTATCAAGTTCACACAAGGCCTGGACTCTGGAGAATATGAAACCTATGAATATTGCACTAGTACAACAGTTGTCCCAGGTCTCCAAGCACGATTTATCGACAACAACAACAACGAGAAAGCCCGCACTCCAAAGTGGTACTGAGCCACAAATAAATAATCACATAAAAAATTTGACAAGCAAATGAAATGCATAATATAATGTATTTAATGTTTTTCAAAACATTTTTTACATGTATTGATTTTTTTTCTTTTTGAGAATTTACAGCTCTGAACTGAATCATGTTATTTTATATATGGTATTTCTCTATAATTTTCTTTATATATAAAAAAAATATTAAATGTGCCCTTCAATATTTTTCATATTATCAACAATGCATGTAAAATCTAATATTGTGATGGTAATAAAATATGCAAATGTCACAAGGAAAAATAATTGTTGTTCTGGTCTTATTTGGGGAAAAGAAAAGAAAGGTTTGATTAAATTAAAGCCCTTTCCTGGCCCCACAATACATATATAGAAGTATTTTTTTGTATTCTGTTTGACACTGCTCCAATACAGTGTTGGCAAGAATAATTTGAAAATATAGCTACAGAAAATGTAGCTACAAGGTACAGTTTACTTGGCTACATTCAGTTGCATCATATTATTAAAAAACTGCTTCATGTTGGTGTTTTGTTTCCCTGTTTGTTTTACATGTATTTATCACTGATTAGCGAGGAAAAAAGCGCCACAAGAGCTGTAAGATTGTGCAGCTTCAAGCCTGACGCGTGAGATCAAATATCACCATGTGTTTTAAGAAAATAACTGAAAACCACCAATGAAAAAGTGACTGTAATAATAATTATACTGATAATGTGTGTTTAATTGAATGAGAAATGCCATATTCTACCGTTTCCTCTGGGTTCACTGAGTTCCTTGATGCAGTCATCCACACAAACAGTAGAGGGACTGGGAGGCTGAAAAACAGATTTTACACATACATCTCACAATGCTACACAATAGAGATTAAAACATAAAAGAACATGGCAAAGAAACTACACAACATTAATGTAAAAGTGCAGTTCCTAAACAGAAAAGTCTTCAGGTGCTGTTTAAGTCCAGTTTGTGGTGATCACAGTCCCTCAGATGAAGTATCACAGCATCATCTTCTGTTAGCTTCGGGTCTGTAGTAGTAGTAATAACGGTATCCAGATGACTACCATTAAAACCTTTCTACCATGTACACATTATGTACACATATTGTCTTTAAGCAGTAAAAGTGATCTACTTTTCCGATTAGCCCCCCCCCCCTAAAATACATCTTAGGGGGAAAAAACTTGCTTGTCCTGTTTATCTTTTTGTTTGCACTGTTTTAAGTTTCACCTGAAACTAATCTTCTTGGTTCCCCTAACAGCCCAGTGGTGTGTCATAGAAATCCTGTTGTTAGCTGGCTGCAGCGCCCTCATCACTGAATAGTACCTGATTAGCATCTGAATGGCCAGGGCTGAATAACAAAGACGTGTCACACTCCCAGGTAAAGCCTCCAGGGGGGGCAGGGCAAGCTGTGCACAATGCCACAGCTAATCCATGTGCTAATTTACATATTAGCACCTGGAGGGGAAATGGAGAGATAAGGTGGTAAATCACCAAATCCTATATCATCATTATAAGTTAGAATTACTTTCATTCTTGACCAGAGGGGCAGTAACTGTAGTGAATTAGGAGTGTCTAAAGTAAGTCTTTGCTAAAGCCACTTGAAATCAACTATTATTTTATTAATCCAATATAATCAATATTACTTTATATAGATTATAAATGCAGTAGCTTTGCCTTTACACCGCTTACATTGCTTCCATGCACATCACCAGGAACTATACGATTTCTTACATTTCAAATGGTGTGTATTTCACTCAAAGTAGACGCGTTTTACTACTCGTTTTAATTAGCAAAATTACAATTAAAAGACACTAGGCGAGGATGGTTGAAAATAGGTGGCCCTTTTAAGATACCTTTTTTCCATTACATTGAGAATAATTACAGCTAAGATCAGTGATGCAAATTCATGTGATATTTGTTGTGGTAAAAGATTGAAATATGGTGACTGAAGGCTTCTATATTCACAACGAGAGCATATTATTCCCAAAAATCTGAAATAGCATATTGTATTTTGACATTTTGATTTATTAATGCCGCTTTTTTGCTACAAAAGGACTTTTTTTTTTGCACAATCAGAATACAGGGTGACTGTAAAAACAAAAGCACAGTAGTAGTTAAAAAACAAAAGAAAAAACACAATTAAAAAATATATATATATATAATATATATATATATATATATATATATATATATATATATATATATATATATATTATATATTATATATATATATATATATCCATCTATCTTCTTCCGCTTATCCGGGGCCGGGTTACGAGGGCAGCAGTCTAAGCAGGGACTCCCAGACTTCCCCCTCCCCAGACACTTCCTCCAACTCCTCCGGGGGGATCCCGAGGCGTTCCCAGGCCAGCCGAGAGACATAGTCCCTCCAGTGTGTCCTGGGCCTTTTCCCAGTGGGACATGACCGAAACACCTCCCCAGGGAGGCGCCCTGAAGGCATCCGGAACAGATGCCCGAGCCACCTCAGCTGGAGGAGCAGCGGCTCTACTCCGAGCTCCTCAATATCTCTATGGGAGTGCCCAGCCACCCTGCGGAGGAAACTCATTTCGACCGCTTGTATCCGCGATCTTGTCCTTTCGGTCACTACCCAAAGCTCATGACAGTAGGTGAGGGCAGGAATAGCAAGCGTCATGTCTGGAGGAAACCAGGCACTGCTCGTCGCCTGGCCAGTACCATCCCTACAGTGAAGCATGTTAGTGGCAGCATCATGCTGTGGAGATGTTCTTCAGTGGAACTGGGAGACTAGTCAGGATCAACAGGAAAATGCTGTACAGGGACATCCTTGATGAAAACCTGCTCTAGAGCTCTCTGGACCTCACTCTGGGGCAAAGGTTCATTTTCCAACAAGACAATGACCCTAAGCACACAGCTAGGATAACAAAGCATGGGCTAAAGGACTGTGAATGTCCTTGAGTGGCCAAACCAAAGCCCAAACTTGAACCCTCTATCTGGAGAGATATGAAAATGGTTGTGAACTGACGCTCACCAACCAAAATGGTGGAACGTGAGACATTCTGCAAAGAAGAGTGGGAGAAACTTTCCAAAAATAGGCGTGCCAAGCTTGTAGCATTATACTGAAGACTTGAGGCTGTGGTTAACGAAGTATTTAGCAAAGGCTTTAAAAAAAAAAAAAAAGTTTAAATTTCAAACAACCTTATTTCACGTTGTCATTATGAGGTATTGTTTGTAGAAAATGTATGCATATAATGAATTTAATCTATTTTGGATTTTGGAATAAGGCTGTAACATAACAAAATGTGGGAAAAAGGGATGGATGCTGTTGTGGAGAATATATACATATTTAATAATGATCCATTTCCGAGCCTCGGTGGGTTGTGAAATAGAAGCCGGTCTTTGTTTCAAGAAATATGGATAGGACAAAGCCTGACCAGCTCCGGCTTCCCACCTTAGTCTGACCACGAGCCGCTGTGTCTTAGTATTTTATACCTGAAGTACAAGGCTTCATACATATAAAAGGAGAGTTACTTTTGTTCAGTCACATATTGATTCACATTCACACTGGAAACTTGAAGACAGATAAAGACAAAGAAAGAGTTTATTCAAAGAGAGACTGCTAAGCTTCTTCACATATGTAAACGTATGTTCTGGTTTCGCAGAATCACATGCATTCACACAAAGACAGATTTCTTTCTTAATAAGAACATACAGATTTTTATACAGGCACATTTCCCTAACAATGCACTGTATCAATTATCCCTCTGCTGTCCAGGTAATACTAATTTACATACAAGAAAATATATATTCATACATATAAATACGTATGTAAGGCATACATACATATCTTATTCATTTACATTTACATACACATATACACATATACACACACACACACACACACACACACACACACATTTGTAGGTCTGGATTGCTGAGAAGAGCTTGATCCCTCCATCATTGACATCCACAGAAACACATACATAATATTATGTAGTTTCATACAGAAGTATATATATGTACATACATCTATGTTAAGTCAAATAGAAATAATACCATGGGGAAACTCTTTTAGGCAATACATTAATCTTTTGTTAGGGGCTGTGATCCGCAATTGACATTTTCACTTTTGCTTTATGAATACGAGCAGCTGAGAGCTCCAGCAGAACCACTCCTCCGCACTCAGAGGTTGTGTTGATTTCTAACAACTAACAACATGATATATTTTTTTGCCGCAGCTGCAGTGAGCCCAGCGAAAAGTAGGCGATGCTCATTGGTAGTTAATTGATATCATTTCATGTCAGAAGTATCGTTGAATACAAGTAACCTTCGAGTATGGAGTATATGATCCTCAGGACATTGCCAATCATATGGAGAAAAGTTCCAATGGTATTGTCAATATGGATTATCTTTTATCTTCATTTTATGTAGTCTCCTCGGGTGTAGATAAGCCTGTGAATGAATGTATAATGGATCATTTGGTGATTTGAATTTCTGAATGTTAAAAGATATTCATTCATTTTCTACCACTTGTTCTTGTTAGGGGCCGCGCAGGATGCCAAAGACTTTGTGGTCGTAAAGATCTGTTTTTCACAGCTGCTCAATGGGCATGATGGCATTGGGGCATTATGGGAGGCTTCGACAATGAGTTGATACAGGTTGATTGCACAGGTTGACACATTGGCGACTGTAAATAAAATGTATCACCTTTTTTCATGACTTGGTCAACTCCATTCCAAGGAAACATAAGGTGAGTGATGATAGGGCCATGGTTTTGTTTTGTCATCAGCAGTGGGATATTAGAATAGATAAAGCTGGAGAGACGATATGGTTGAATTAAATCTGTTTTAACTGGGCTCCATATCACTCAAGATCGCCTGATGATTTAAGCCTGTATAGTGCAGAAGCTTTCATTTTGGACTTCTGCTGTTCCATAAATAAGTACCTACAAGAGAGTACATTAGCCTGGTGGAGGATCTAGAGGCAACAAATAACTCAAATAAATATACGAAGTACACAGTTCCTTTTTATAATCGGCAGACGAGCATGACGAGTTGTGGGAAGAATACGCCGTCTCCTTAAGTCATTAGTTATGGCAGGCAGAGTATTATTAAAGGTTTAATTTAGGATTTATATAGACACCAAGGTATTTCATATTCAGCACAACAGGGATATTGAAAGAGGACATGTCATGTTCAATTTCATTTCGTGACGTCAGAGCCGAATTTTTCTAGTTTACTTTATAGCCAAATATTGTCCCAAACTGTTCGAAAGTGTTAAGAAGAACAGGGATAGATTTAGTTGGATGCCCTCATCATGTCATAAAGTGAAATGTAAAGAGGGCTGTTTTGTACCATTATTGGCTCTAGTCTCTCTGATTGTCTTGCTAACTGTGCTATGGGCTCTAATGAAAGGCAGTTATTCTAAAGCTTGTAGAGCAGACATTACTTGCTATCACCATTGCGCTAGGGTTCACATATAATTGTGTATCATAGAAATAAAAAACCTATCTGTCTCAGCACAGGCCATTGAAAAGTCCACTCAAGCCGGTCCAATGCCTTCTCGGCATCAGGAGAAAGAATAGCGCTCTGATTTGGAGTTTTAGATGAAGCGTCTCCAGAATATAGAGTAGTCTGCGGTAGGTAGTAGGTCTTTAACTCTGTGTTTAAAAGACTGAGAGACCAACAAGAGGAACATGCAGTTGGTGTTTTTTCTTTTTTTTAGTAAAAGTGAGAGATAATTGCAAGTCAGTGAAAGAACCATTAGTCATTAAAAAGGTATTGCACTTTTTATTGATGAAAGGGACCCCTGATTCATAGGGTTTTTGATCAATTTAAAAAAAAGTTCTATTAATAACATTAGGGTCGGAAGTTAGGTCTTTTCTTATACGTCTTTAGAGTCTGTATGTGATTACGATTATCAAATGACGATTACAGCAATTTTTTTACAGTCACTAGACATGATTAGTTGTTGCACAGGACCAAATAAAAACAAATGTGAAGGCAAGGCAAGGCAAGTTTATTTGTAGAGCACAATTCGTACACAAGGCAATTCAAAGTGCTTCACACAACAGGAAAAAAATCGTTAAAAATCACAAAGACATTGCAGAAATCACAAAATCTTAATTTAAAAAATGCCGTTTTCAGGCTATCCGTCAAAATAGTTCAAGACATAAAAGAGAAGAGTGCAAAGAAAAGCATTTCAGTAGAGGCCTGTCTCACATCCTCTCAGATTTCCCCATGTTTAGTCCTGACTCTGGGCACCAGCAGGAGGCCAGTCCCTGAGGTCCTCAGAGTCCGAGATGGTTCATATGGCACTAACATGTCCGAGATGTACTTTGGTGCTAGGCCATGGAGAGACTTGTATACAAGCAGAGCTGCTTTGAAGTTTATTCTCTGCCAGTGCAGAGACCTGAGCACAGGACTAATGTGATCGTACTTCCTGGTTCTAGTCAGGACCTGGGCTGCAGCGTTCTGGATGTACTGCAGCTGTTTTACAGCTCGTTTGGAGAGGCCAGTGAGCAGGCCGTTACAGTAGTAGTCTAATCTACTAGAGACAAAAAACATCAAATGAGTTGTTTATTAAGAGGAAATCAGTGAGCTGTTGGTAAACAACCTTTTCAAGGACTTTGCCCCAAAATGGCAGATTAGAGATGGGCCGGTAATTACTCAGTACTGCGGCATCAAGACTGCTCTTCTTCAGGAGAGGCTTTATTAACGTAGTTTCAAAGAAATTGGGAATGTTCCAGATTGAAACGACATGGTAACTATTTGAGTGAGTGGTGCTAACAAACTGTTCAGCACAGACTTTAGAAATCTGGTTGGTAACACATCGAGGCAGCATGTAGATGAACTCAGACTGGTGATGATCTCCTGGACAGTTTTGTCAGTTACAGGTGCAAAGTGAGTCAGCTCTAAGTGTGTAGGTGGTTTGAGGGTTATTTTTTGCATTGTAGAATTTATAGCATTTTTAATGCCCTGAACTTTGTCATTAAAGAATAATGCAAACTCATTACACTTGGATGTGGAAATGAGTTCTAACGGCAGCTGAGCTGGAGGGTTTGTTAATCTGTTTACTGTGGCAAACAGGACACGCGAGTTGTTACTGCAGCTTCCAATTATTTCAGAAAAAATATCCTTCCCTCGTTCTACATAAAATGAGGTTGTACATGAACAACTTCTCTCTGTAAATCTCTTTCTGAACCTGGAGCTTTGACTTGCACCATTTTCGTTCAGCCCGGCGGCACTCCCTTTTCTGTGCCCTGACCGAATCATCATTTCTCCATGGCGCCTTCTGCTTATTTTTAACAATTTTAGCCTTCATAGGGGCAATGTTCGAGAAACATTCAAAACACTAGATGTAACAGAGTTCAACAAATCATTTACATTAGAACATGAGACATTTTCAAATTAATCATTTTCTTTCTTTCCTGTGTTTTTGTCAAGCCATGTTTCAGTTAAAAACATAAAATCAAGATTATAAGAAGAAATAAGACTGATTTGTGAACACACGCTTAGTCCTGGTTTAGTGGAAGAGGAATTCTTGTCGTGTCCTACGTTAGTCCTGGTTTAGTCTTGGCCTCGTCATTCTTCAGTCCTGGTTTTGGTTTTGCAGAATTTGTACAGATCTTGTTAAGTCCTGGTTGAAATCCAAAGCAGGCAGATGGAGTCGAGATTTTGTCCTGTTTTACTTGTGGTTAAGGCTGGGCTTTGTCAGAGTTAGTTTATGGTTGACTCTTTAAACACCATCCTGGTTTTATACCTCTGATCTACATTAAAACATAATGATATTTTTACACGACCACACTACCACCAGCAGCTGAGTGAATCTGAAGACCCGCAGACTGGGGATGACCAGAGCTTTGGGGGTCTCGTAATCGAGTATATAATGAAGCGTGTCCTGACAACACGCCCCGCTCATGTCTTCTCCAGTTCAAAGTGCTGAGTGAGGGACAAACTGGATACTGCAAAGTATTCAAATCACGCACTTTACACTGGCAGTACACTTCAGTTTAACATAAATGTTAAAAAGTGTGTGTTTGTTCTCCCATGTAAAAATGATGGAGGAGTCTGAAATTTTCATCGTGGGTGCAGTTCCACTGTGAGAGACAGAATTTAAAAAAAAATCCGGACATCAAATTGTGATTATTTTTAAATAATTTATTTTTATGTTATTGTTGCAAATAATTATTTGGAAACCTGTCGATCAGCAATAATTCTTGCTCTCAACGACCTGTTAGTCTGCCTTCAAAAGGTCCACCTCTACTTCACTTATTAATCTAAATTAGTAGCACCTGTTTGAGCTCGTTAGCTGTATAAAGACACCTTTCCACCCCACAATCAGTCAGACTCCAACTACTACCACGGGAAAGACCAAAGAGCCGTCAAAAGACACCAGAGACAAAATTGTAGACCTCCACAAGGCTGGAAAGGGCTACGGGGCAATTGGCAAGCAGCTTGGTGAAAAAAGATCAACTGTTGGAGCAATTCTTAGAAAAATGGAGGAGGCTAAAGATGACTGTCAATCTCCCTCTCACTGGGGCTCCTTGCAAGGTCTCACCTCATGGGGCATCAATGATGATAAGAAAGGTGAGGAATCCGCCCAGAACTACACAAGAGGAGCTGTTCAATGACCTGAAGAGAGCTGTGACAACAATTTCAAAGGTTACTATTGGTAATACACTACGTCATCATGGTTTAAAACCATGCATTGCACAGAAGGTTCCTCTGCTTTTGTCAGCACATGTCCAGGCCTGTCTGAAGTTTACCAATGACTATCAGGATGATCCAGAGGAGTCATGGGAGGATGAGACCAAAATAGAACTTTTTGGTATGAACTCCACTCACCATGTTTGGAGGAAGAAGGATGAGAACTATCCCAAAAATACCATCCCTACGTGAAGCATGGAGGTGGAAACATCATGTTCTGGGGGTGCTTTTCTGCACAGGGGACAGGACGACTGCTCTGTATTAAGGAGAGAATGAATGGGGCCATGTATTGCGAGATTTTGGGCAACAACAATTCTTCCCTTAGTCAGAGAGTTGAAGATGGGTCGTGGCTGGGTCTTCCAACATGACAATGACCCAAAACACACAGCCAGGATAACCAAGGTGTGGCTCCGTAAGAAGCATATCAAGGTTCTGGAGTGGCCGTGCCGGTCTGCAGACCTAAATCCAATAAATCTTTAGAGGGAGCTGAAACTCTATGTTGCTCAGCGACAGCCCTGAAACCTGACAGATCTAAAGAAGATCTGTGTGGAGGAGTGGGCCAAAATCCCTGCTGAAGTGTGTGCAAGCCTGGTCAAGAGCTACAGAAAACATCTCAGGTGTTCAAATACTTATTTGCAGCAATAACATAAAAAAATATATCTAAAAATAATAGAATGCGATTTCCGCATTTTCTTTAGATTCTGACTCTCAAAGTGGAAATGCACCTATGATGAAAATTACCCTCCATTATTTCTGAGTGAGAGAACTTGCAAAATTGCAGGGTGTCCAAATACCTATTTTCCTCACCGTAGTAACCTCTAAAAGGTACATCAGTAATAATATTGCTCAAAGATTTTCAGAGGTGAACCATCAAACTCTCTCTCGGCTGGCCTGGGAACACCTTGGGATCCCCTCGGAGGGGTTTGGAGTTATTGCTTTGCCTGAAAGTTCCACAAGATGGTATTATATTTTCTATCCATCTTGCATTTGTTCAATTACAGGTGTTTTAAGGTGGGAAGTCACTGGCATAATTCCATGAAAATAAAAAGTTAAAACCATACTTAACATTTTCCATAGAGATTAATAAGTAATACTTAAGTTAGCAGTTTTAATACATTTTGGTGAAATAAAACAAACCAAAATAAAAATAAAATAAAAAAAGCTTCTATTTTCATAATTCTTTTGGGTTTTTTTTTAACATCAAAAACATTCTTACTGTGAACTCTCTCGCCTCCCACTCATCACTCAACTCGTCTCCAAAGACTTATGAGCACAATAACATCAGACGCATTTCCACTAATATAAAGACAAGATAATGAGCTATAGCACCAGACGCTCCACTGCACCAGAGTAAAAAGATAAAGATTATAATGTGGCAACAACTTTAACCTGCTTTGTAGTCATAGCAATTGAGAGGTAATTTTAACAGAGGTGCAAATACTCTTAAATACACCAATTTACTTTTGTCACATCAACTTTTATTAACACAGGACAGAAACACACAGGTTCAACACACAATCTGAACATTTCTTTTTGGTTTAGCAATAGTACTTTTCTTAACTGTTCAGGTAAGTTTAAAAAGGCGACACGATATTTATAACACTAGCGACTGAACTAATGATTTGCTTGACCTTTAGATAAATGGTTTGGTAAAGCTGTCCATATGGAAAACCAGCTGAAATATGGTTGAAATAGTGACGATGAAGTGTGACACAAAAATGAAATACTGATTTTTCACACACACACACACACACACACACACACACACACACACACACACACACACACACACACAAAAGGCAGGTCCATATGATAAACATGAATTGCACCAAGCTAATAATAGCAATAATAGACAAGCAGACACCACAATTCTCATTCATAGGTTTTGTGATATTTTGGTCCATATAATATCCACTATAGACATAAAACATTAAAAGGTCCTATATTATGCCTTTTTGAGCGGCAAGTAAAAGTCATTCAGCCTTGAAACAGAATCAAAAGGACAATGATTTTTTTTTAAATGTAGCACTTTAAAGGAAAAGTTTCAAATTTAGCATAATATAGTACCTTTTAAAACGAATTATATACAGCTACTTTTGTACCTTAAACGCTTTGGGTTCAAGTAAAATGTAAAAGGCAGCAACTTCATGCCATAAGAACAGTCCATAGTAATAGCTACAGTAAATTTGCTTTTAAAGAAATAAGGTATGTGGACACAAGGAGGCAGAGTCATCGATGGTGATGGGCCAAACAAGTCTGAGCATCGAGCTCAGACAGTGACTGATTGTGTGTGTCTCTACATGAAAGTCGTGTGACTCTACATGAAGTCGTGTGAACAACACATCTACTGTGTCATCTGATGTCACTCGTGACAGAAGCTGCTCAAGTCTGTTAATCCCCAATGACCCATAAAGATCGACCTGTTCCTCTTTGTAGGATCATCTGATCTGTCTCAGAATTTACAGCAATCACTATCATTTTCACATTGAGTCACTTCATTTGCTGTTATTTGCTTCAATTACATAAGCTTGAGTTACTTTCCCACTGAGTTATCTTATTTGTTATCAGAGCGCACTCTTCAGAATTTAGTGTTCACATTTTTGAATGAACCACCCAGTGTTGTGTCAACATGTCTTCAGACCACCAGATGGCACAATAGAATACGCCAACATCTTGATGGTCATCTACCCATCACTAGTCGTTAGCCCTCGACCTGATAACCAAGGGCTTTTACATGTCTTCCTTGTGTTAACGGGGGGCACAATTATCAGACAGAATGAGCAGTTAAATTGTTAAACTTTAGAATTATATTAATTCCGCCCCAATTTGAAATGACCTAGACCCTTGAGATACATTTCTGAAGTGTGCAGTTTGAGTACTGTGACCTAAACATAATGATAATGCCATAACTTGAATACGTTTTAGAAAAATGTCTCATTTGATTATACGAGTTGACTACACCACTCATCATAAAACCCAATGGAGACAGTCAGTTCTTACAAACATTTTATACCGTTTCAATTGATAGCTAAATAATTGGTGACTTTCAATCATTTCTACTAGTATACAGTGATCCCTCGCTATATCGCGTTTCATCTTTCACAGCTTCGCTGCTTCACGGATTTTTTTTTACAGTGCGGATATTTTTACAGTGCATTGTGCTCTGAATCCTGATTGGCTCAGGGGCTTTACTGTTGTCTAGAAATAAAATATTAACGCTGTACTGTATTGGTTTTTCACTTCACGTTTCTGTACATTCTGCCAACTTTACGTTTGCATTTTTTCTCTGTGACAAAACCCACAATGTCAGCGCACGGCACAAGAATGGGACCCTTTGATGAGTCGTTCATTGCAGTTTATAAAAAATCTTCTTGCTCAGAAAAAGAAAGAGAGCGCCAACAACTCCCCATAACAATGTTCTTCTCTCGGAGAAAGACCCCTGCGCCTTCAGTAGAAACAGACGCTACAGCGGGGCGGAGTCAGGACGAAGAGGCACAGCTGGGACTGTGACATATGCGAGGGACAATGTTTCCAACCTTGTATTACTATATTCAAATACATTTTGAGCTTTAAAACAGGTTTTGATTTTTGGTTTCATTCTATAGTTCAGTATTGCATTATAAAATAATAAAAAAATAAAGCTGACTACTTCATGGATTTCACTTTTCACGTGTTATTTTTGGAACGCAACTCCCGCAATAAACGAGGGATCACTGTAGTAGCAATTTCCTTTTTCATTACAGATTTCCTATGACTGGATTGGAACTCTAGTTTACCATGCAGACTTTTTCTTTTTAACAGGATAGAACAAAACTAGCCAGGCTAACAACAGATTTAGTAAATAATTCAAATTGCGTAAATACTAGAACTAATTCAAGGAAGTGACATCCCATGCTTGTAATCCTGCTACTTGGAATTGGGGATGCCACTATAAAAGTGCATATCTAGCTTTACATTACATCAGTTTTCGGGTTTAGAATACTTATACAAGCGCACAATTGTTCAATATCCAACATCTTTGACATGATCCTTCAACTTCGAAAATAGCTTAAAGTCGTCCAAAGTCAAAATCCATTCCTTCGTGCAAGCTGCGCTCATTGGCATTGTCAAAACTGTTCTTTCCGTGTATTTGTTTAAGATGTTTCCTTAGCACGGGCTTGTGAGCAAACACCATATCGCAGTAGTTGCATCTGTGCGGCTTATCCCCGCTGTGCAGATTCAGATGATCCAGCAGCGAGCACTTTTGAGTAAACGTTTTCCCGCAAATTTTACACTGAAACGGTTTGATGCCCGCGTGCACCCTCATGTGGCGATGCAGGTTGCCTTTCTGTGTAAATGTTTTGCCACAGAGAAGGCACATGAACAGCTTGTGCATTTTCAGGTGGTTGGCGTAGTTCTCCAGTTGGCGGAAAACCCTTGCACACTTGGGGCACTGGTGGTACCACTGAGGCGGCTTGTCGTACCCTCTTTGGTGAGATTTCTCGTGGGACGGGGAAGACGGAGGCGGGCTTAAAGTGTAGTTCGACAGAGCCGCGGGGACGGTGATATCACTGCCTCTACTGTCCACCGTGGAGTTAATGAGCGAATGCTGCGGTTCAGGGGATCTCATGGAAGCGGCTGGACTGGCTGGAAACTGACCTGCCACTGCATTCTCTTCAATCTCAGCTACAGACTCCACTTTGACTATGGCGATATCACCCTCCTCCGCATGTTTGGTCTGTCTGGTCGCAAACGTGGGCGGCGTTTTGGGCTCAATTATCACATCGTCGTCCTCCTCCTCCTCCTCCTCGTCCTCTTCCTCAGCGGCGTTGTTCGAATCTTCGTCCTCGATTTGCTGGATCAGCTGTTCGTCGCGCATCTGCTCCCTCAGATCGAGCGGCGAACCGTCCTTGATTTTGTCCCTCCTCAAATCCACCGCGAGCTGGCGTGACGTATGTGGCTTGATGAATTTGCTTAGCGCCTGCGTGCACTGCTCCACAATGTGCCCCATTTGGAGAAAGCTGGCAACTGTTAAATAATGCACCAACTCTAATTCAGGGAACTCCAACTGTCCGGTGTAACAAGATAAAAGCAGCTGCCTACCGACCTCAGCTTCTTGGATCATGGATATTTGGACCTCCCGGGAGTCTTGCTGCAGGATAAACTGATCTCTCAAAAAGGACGAACCCGCGGCGAAAACCACTTTATGTCCCGAGACATCTAGGTGGTTAATGCGGACAGTTACGTCACAAAATCTTCTCTGGTGGCGAAGCAGGTTCATCTTCTGCAGCATGGAGTCCCCGAACGTGGCAAAGCGGAATTGCAGGATTACCTGGTTCTGGGCCATGGTGGAACGAGCCTGAAAATTAGATTACAAAAAAGCTTCGATTATTATTGTATTGCCTCGATGATTTGTTTAATTTGCATATGTAATTAAAACAAATGTGAAGCAGCAGCGCGTGGAGCGCACCGAACGACTCGTGGCACTTTTGTTTCCCACGGAAATTGTTCCGCCAAAATTAAAACACAACAGAGAGAGAGCGGTGCGTTCCAAACGCATGAGTGTGACTGGGAAGAGTTTTGTTGTGTGAAAGAGCATGGTGTTTTGAGCTGTAACACTAACTACTGTAACTAGCTTTGTGTGCCGTTCACTTTAGCCTCCGTGTCGGTTGCCCGTTTCATACTCGCGGTCCTGTGTGCTCTTTCACACAACAAAACTCTGCTTCCCAGTCACACTTGTGAGTTTAAAACACGCCGCTGCCTCCACTGTTGTGCGTTGAAACAGCCAATACATCTGTGGAAAAAGCACAGAGGACCGCAATTATGAAACAGAAAGTCCACTTAATTGTTGTTTATTACTATGAACTAAAACATTTATTAAAGACATTATTTAATATGCTTATAAATGGTGTGTATAATGTTTACGGCATGTACAAACAAATTAACTGATTACTTGATTAATCGAAGAAACGTATCGATAGATTACTCGATAACTAAAATAATCATAGCTGCAGCCCAACAGTTATAGCACGTGATTAGGAATTGCATTTGACAACATACCCAGAAAATTGAATTACAATGTAGGTCAACTAAAGAACTGTGTCAGTCACTGCATATGAAATTTTTTTTATGTAATTTATTAAGCACACTGAGCACAATAAGAAATAGTGGAGGCACATCTGCTAGCATTATGGCTTAGCTTAGACATAATAAAGTTGTCTAAATGGATTCGAGTCATCTAGTTAACTATTATAACACAATAGTTCACTGTGCTGAGTAATAAATCAGTTTTGAGGCTCAGGGACAATATATGTTCATTTCCATGGCGCTGTGTTACGATGGTGGTCGCCTGCACAGAGGCTCATGCTAACAATGCTACAGCACACACACACGAGTGCGATGACCCAAATGTTGTTTTTTTTAGTGTTTTAACTCGGGTTTGACACAGACACGTTTCTACCTGTAAATCAGCGTCTCTGTGCTCGCTGTTTGCGTGTTTAATGTGGTCTTCTGTCGTGGTCTGAGAGCAGACACCGATGGTCTCCGTCCCGAAAGAGAAAAAAAAAACCCCCAAAATGAACCCATTCCGGAAGTGAAATACTTAAAGGGACCGCGTCAGCCGAGAGGACGGCCGGGTTTGGATGACGTCACACATGGGGTTTGGATGGCGTCACACATGGGGTTTGGATGACGTCACACATGGGGTTTGGATGACGTCACACATGGAGTGTGGAACAAATCAATATGGTAAATAATACAAATCAACATGGTAAATATGCAGACTTTATTGTTATAGTTTAAGGGCCTTGCCACCTGTTCGTCACGATTAAACAATCACAATGTAATCAAGGGGGGCCACAAGGGGGTCACGAGAGGGTCACAAGGGTGACACTGACCACAGTCCAAAGCAAGTTCCTAGCCTGTGAATTTTGTTCACTGATAATGGCAATAAACCTTTTCTGATTCTGATTTAGACAGACTCCTGTTCCTCGTCCCATTTACATAATGAATGTCCCACTTTTTAATCGATACCACTTGGATTGTATAAAAAGTGATATTAGAAAACATATATATATATAATTTTTCACAAAGGAATAGAGACTGAGTCAGTACACTTGAGTACTAACTTAGGTTATAATATGTTGGTGGCTATTCTATTTTAATCTCTCTCTCTGTGGATATTGAAAAAAAAAGAAACTGAAAAACATGTTATTACCAGAGCGTAAGGTAGTTGCCATTGGCCCCAAGCTTGGGTAGTGGGCCCTATTTGGAAGACATGCACTGTATATGTGAGAACAAACCCTCGAGTGATAGGCCGTGGGAACATTATGATTATTTGATAAAATAGAACAGTATACTAACAAATATGACTTAATATATAAGTATTAATCAATCATGAAACAAAATGGGCATAACATAGAATGCAGGGGGCCTCTCAGGGCTGAACTGCCTGATGTTACACCTCTGGTTAATGCAGTTATTGTCTATAAGCTTGACTTTCCCCGAGTCTTTCCCTCCATGTCCTTCCACATTCAACAATTTGTTCTTCTTTTCTTAAATTTCAGATGGTCATCCTACCCTCACCTGTATGGCATCATCACATACACCACCTTCACTAGCATTGGATCTTAAAAAGCTCAAATTAAATTCACAATAATCATAATTCCTAAATCAGGGGGATGGAGTGCAGTAACTGGGCGATAGACTACTACTTGGTCCTGGCAAAGGTGAGTTTTCAGGCCTAACATCGAGACTATACACAAACAGACCCCCATTCATGTAACGTTCATTCACTTGGATAAGGCTCCACACAGTGAGGATATGCAGACCTTTTGTGTTCTGTACAATGTAATCTAACTTTCATTATTAAAATTAGGCTGAAAGCATCTTTATTAGACTTTCAAACCAATGATAAGGCCATTTCAACAACAATTGATCAGTATTTATTTACATATTTAATATTTGCAAAATCGCCAGCATGTCTGTGTTTGCTGTCAAAGTTTCTTGAATATCCTGGACAAAATGGAAAATGCAAGCTGTAAAATAAAGCAGTGACTTATTCTTAATATCTAAAGGTACAAACCCCATACCCAAAGTAACTGTATCCTCCTAAAAAGGCCAAAGCGACCAGTCCAACCACAGCAGCAGCAGACAGAGAAGAGACTGTCAGAACATAGGAGGACCCTGTGGGGAACAATATTTTATAGTCATATTTTTGTTTTGTGAAATATTTGCATCCAAACACTATCACAAAATGTGCACCAAGGGTTTTGAGGAATTTAAGGGAAGCAAAGAAAAAAGCAACAACAACCTTTGACTTTTGCCCACAGGACGCATGAACTCTTGAACTCCTGAAAGACATCACATTCACAATAGTTCCAGTTTCATTAGTCATCAATAGTTGTATCAATAACTCACTTTCCTCCACTCGCTGATAGATCGAAGGATGATGTAATAGTCCCTGCCATTCTCCAGGGGCGCGTTCAAGAACCCTCCGTAAAAACGTCCATCCCCTACAGTAAATGTCATCATTGTGTCCACGTCTTTAACTTGGATTTGCGCTGTAATGTAGTGTGTGCGGGATTGGTCAGTGGATAATTTGGAAGAGGAGCAGTCGAACACCATAAGACCATCTATGGGAAGCACAAATATTTGGTAGATGCTGCAACAATGAGAAAACAAGGTAAATGGTTAAATATCCTGATGAATAAAAGCACAATTATATACATTCCCGTATGGTGCACCTTATGGGGTCAAGCGTGCTGGGAGATCTTTGCAGAGTTAAGGTTGGAACAGGAGTCTCAAATTCTCTGTAGTGGACCACAGGGGCAGGAGGCACTGTTCAAGAGAAGTTTAATTTTTTGGATAGATGCTTGTTTAGGAAAGTGTTGATTGCCAGCTTGTGACGCAGGATTCAACATTTGATAAATAAAGACCGTTTCAGCAACAGTCCTCTTCATTTTATAGTAGTTTATCAGTTTTCACCATTGACGATCATTACATGTTGCAGTGACCATTTCAACCATTCTGGTTGGGATTTTATAAACAAATATATTTTATAACAGATCAGTTAAGATCGCAGATCAGTTAAGCAGTTGTTACTGGGGTTGCAAATTGGAAACTTATTGGGAATTTATGGGAATCCGCACTTCTGAAGGTTACCGCTTCAGAAGGAGTAATGTACAGAAGCATAATAACCTTTCATTATGATTATTATGATTATGATGATTATTATGATTATGATGATTATTATAATATACAAATGCACCTAAATATTTGTGCTTTCATAATCATAGCTGAGAGAGTAACAGCGTCAAAACAGTTGTAATTGCCAGCTGCGACCACCAGGGCTTTATAAGGAAGGAGTTATAGGCATTGTTGCCAACATTTATGGCATTTAAGGGGACAGACCTTTTATACCCGATGTTTATGTCACCTAGAGCTATATCGGTGTCTCAGATGCCAAGCTTTCAAGACAACAAGACAAAACACTTGAGGAATACTGTTTTGCATAATTGTGCCTATAGTTTCACACGGTTGATATGACCTCAATGAAATTCATCATGTCTTCTTTTTTAATACCTTTGTTTATCTGTTTATAGAGACAAATTGCAAACGAGAGAATCATGTCATGGATTGAATTGAGAACTCAAAAATAATTGGAACAAAAGGACATACTGTAAGTAGAAACGCTGGAGGCCATAGGGGTCAAGAAACGAAGCACAACAACAATGAACAGAGACAATGGAGCTTTCATGCTCCCACATCTCATTCTCCAGAGACCGCCAGGCGGCAAGGGGCGTGTCCAGTCTGTCAGATCTGTCAGACTGGCCCCTTCTGGGTCTGACAGCTGATAAGTGACAGCAGTCAGATGACGCTTCTGAGGAAGGTGACAGAGGATCACTGAAACATCTCAAGGTAACAACCTTTTATCTTGATAATCGAACAAACAAAAGTAGGACCCCCTTGGTGGTAGGGGAGATTTATTTTAATAATTGTATATGAGTGCAATAAGGGGTTATAATATGTTTCAATGTTCCAAAAAATGGTTCCATAAAAGTCAGTGACTCACATTTAACAAGAGCTGATGTTTTATAAAATGTTTTTTGAGCATTTCCTCAGATTTTTTTTTACCCTTTTGCAACCCCAGTATTTATAAGTATACTTTGTGTCATCCTGTACCATTATCAACTATACTTTTTACTTTCAATTTTCAACTAATCTTTGCGTTAATTGTGTTGTTGCAGTTTATTGCAGAAACTTTGGGCATAAGGCCATTCAGACACAGTGATTTTTATTTATACCTGTTATACTTGTGTTGGTGAAGACCGTGGCAGTAAATTTGGCAGATGTTGCTGTAACTGAGATGCTATAGTTTGTAGCAGGGAGCAGGTTCAGACAGACATCCACATGATCCACTTTAAAACTTAAAACACTCTTCCTTTTGTCCAGAAAATGTGTCTGATAATCTCTTGATCCTGTAAATATGACCTAAAAGAAAATATATTAATTCTGCACTAAAAAGCTTGAAACGTGTTGTTATACCTTGTAAACCTCTGTAGCTTCCTCATACTTCTCTGCTTTCCAGTGAAGACATCTCTGATTTAGGACTTGTAAATAGTTGATCGGTGGCTTTATTTCTGAAAAAGGACAAAATAATTTAGAAAACGTAGTTGACAAGGTTGAAAATGTTGACGTTATTTCCTCAAAGGGCTTTGAATCTAAGGAGCTATGCATGAGTTTCAGAATGATGAACAATTATATTTTTACACAATATTCATATTTATGCTGAAGATACAGTACATGTGAGTTCAGTTTTTTTTCCTGAATGTTACAGAGTAATTTAAATAATGTATACTTGTACTCCTCACAAAAAAGTCTCTAAAACCAATTTTAAACCACATGTGAACGTCATATAACTCGAAATAAAGCCAATCAATCAATCAATCAATCAATCAATCAATCAATCAATCAATGATAAACATATCTACCACATAGAACCTTAAATCATAACAACTTGCCCTAAATAGACTCTGTTTTATTAGCTTAACTTGCTGTAGCCTATATAACACAAGTAAATCAAATGTCTATTTATACATTTCAGACAATGTCCTGAGTATCATTTCATTACAATTTTCTAATTCACCAATTGGGATTTAAAACAAAAAACAATATCTCTAGAATGGGCAAATTGAACATAACAGGAATCTGAAAATAGACCTCACCGATGCACTTCATTGTAGCCTTCTTCCACACCCCAGTAATGCTGTCACATGTGGAGATGTGAGTGCCGGTCCAGCTGTGATAGCCACTCTCACATCTGTGAATCATTACACTGCGGTTGTGCCAAACCACCTCCGCATGGGCTAGATGGGGCTTGGGGCCACACTTCGCTGCAAACACATGCATAACACGTTTCTGAGGGCTGAAAAGACACATTTCTTCACCATTTCTGTTTAATTTTTTTTTTTGGGATCAGAATAATTCATAGCATTTCTTACTTAAAGCTGGGGGGCCTAATTTTGAGAGTTTTTTTTAAATGAGTGAGTTTTCCCCCAAAGAGTACTTAAAAATCAGGTACCCCAGCTCTAATCTACATTGACGTCAATGAATTTACAATCATAAATTGACAGTGTTTTAAACAACATCAGAAACAGATTATTACACAACAATTTAACAGTTAACATCTAACTAGCCTCTTTTGTGAGGAATTTTGGCAAATTATTTGGTTCACATATTCAAATGGAAAACTAATATGAGGAACGCCACACTTTTAAATGCTTGAAATTTAATTGTTAAAAAAACAAACCAAAAAAAAACACCTTCTGTTGAGCTCAATATAGAATATTTTATTTCTTAGTTTGTTGGGTTGTTTTCATTGTACAGTGTTATTGCAGTATTTTGATGACTATACATTCACAGATTAGAGACAACGTTCCCCATCGTTCAGTTTTTGAACAAGCACACACTTCACACCTAAAGTCCTGGCACACTTTGGTATCACGCCACACTGCCCGGGTTAGTGGAGCTGTCCCATTGGAGGTTAGTGTTTGGGACAGTTAGAGGCGAGCCACAGTCTATCTATGCTCACAGCAGCGCAGTTAGTGCACATTAAGCAAAGGGCAATTACCACAGGTTAACACATACTCTGCAAAAGTGTACAAGAAACATCTTGATTTAACAGGAATAGAGGTTATTCCCCGACATTCAACATTCTGACGGAGTGGCAAAACCATTGCGTTTCTACCCTGACAAAATAATGTACCTAAGTAAAATGAATAACAAATGCATATTTAGTTCCATTTCATTCGATCTGGGTGTTGGTTGCCTTGATCACGGAGCCGCCTGTCTGTTCTGTGTTATGACATCACTACTCCTGCAGAGGGCGCAGCGTGTACCGTCTGCTTAGTTTAGCTTGGGCTAGAGACGCACGATGTCTGTTATTTAGCTGTTAGCAGCGTACTTTTCGTCATACACTTTAATAATGCTATGAGACAGGTTTACTACCAAACAAAAGGCCTCTATTTTTGACAAAATTACGCTGAAGTGGAAAAGAACGAACCCTGAAGTCTTGCAAAACTTGCAATGTTGGACAAACATAAACCATCCCTGGGTTTCGTCGGTTGTCGGATGGCGGCGCCAGACGGGCTTCTGGAAGAATGTGGATAGTAACCAACGTCCAGTTCTAGCAGCCATGTTGTGGGGTACAATTCTACTAAAGAACCATGGCTCTATCAAATTAACGTAAAGAACTCAAAGAAACTAGGCCCTTTTCACGAAACCGACCGGCGAGTTCCGGTTACCTTAAAAATGCGGTGCTCCACTTCCGGCTCCATTCATTCCTTACGGGGAATTAGCAGTCTCGGTAAAATAAATCAATAATTAACACAAGGCTCTGGTGAGTGCGTTACAGATGGATAATCACAGGAAGCATGGTAATACCTTTACGTACCACGTAAATACGTCAACTGGGGAATCAATATGTTTATAAAAGTAAATGGTTTGTCTCTGAGCTAATGCTAACATACAATAAATGTAATCAATAATAAAATAACACAAACTTGACTAACCTGTTTACAAAACTACTCGAACTTTTATAAAGTGTTTTATATTTAAGTTAATGTATGTTAGCCTTTAACTTTGAGACAAAAACACATAGGCTTCCTCCAGTGCCATATTTACATGGTATGTAAAAGTCTTAACATGCTGCCAGCAATTATCCATCTGTAACTAACTCTCCACCTTGAGATCTTTTTTATATTAATTCATTTGAACAAGACTCGGCGAATTCCCATAGAGCAGTGTAGCTCTCAACTGTTTCAGTCGTGACCCCCAAAATAACAACCTTTGCCATTCGCAACTACCGACATAAAAAGTTGGCAACCCCAAAGTGATAATGTAGACTCTTGTATAATGGTTGAGAGTATTATTTAGATTTAGAGCTAGATTAGTATTACTTTGGTTGGCCAACAAATAATATTCTACATTTACCACTGCATTTGAAGGTTGTCAAGCCTTGTTTAAGACTGTCATACACATTTTCAATTTTCCCTTATATCATCTGGGGACCCCCAGGTTGAGAACCACTGGCATAAAGAATTAATGGAACGTGGAAGACTTTTACAGCAACTGGAACCAGCCGGGCGTTGTGAAAAGGACGTCATGGGAGCTAGACTTTTTAATCATAATTTTGTAATAAATATTTTGATTATTTGACTTTTTTGTCTTGGCACTTTATCTTATGCTCATGTTCTACCAAACAAATGTGAAAATTCATTTTAGGTAGTAAATTCTTTTATATTAATGGTCATAAAATAAACAGAATAATGATAAATGGTTGTGTCCATAATGTTTAGTGAGTGACACATAAACACAATTGAATTCTGCATAAAATATAGACCCGTGCATATATGGTCTGAATATCTATATCAAGATACTCCACAAATATATTGAGATATTATTTTTTGTCAAGATTGCAACACACACCCATACATGTTAGTGTAAAAGTCTACGCTCACAAATAATTTGGTTTATCTCGTATACTGGTGCATATTTCGTTGTTATTAACAATTGGTAAAACACACTGAGACATTTGAACAGTACTTTATGTTAATACAACCTTCACATATTAGTTCAGTGTCCTCCCAAACTCCATTGTCTCCACACACAGAGGCAGTATTCAGACTGTGGGTGTAATACCCTTCTTTGCATTCATAGTGAATGACACTTCCAACACGCACTGAGCCGTCCCACTGCGTTTTAGCAAAGGGTTTGTCCATGGGCTTCCCACATTGTATTTCTATAAAAAAAAAATTGACAAGAAATGATTTAGGACTTTTCAACAATATTCCAGTATTTTGAGCCATAATCACCTTGGCAGACAACAGACAATTTCTCCCACTGGCCATTTTCCAAACACAAAGACACACTTTTATTCCCAAAGCTTCGATAGCCAGAGTTACATTGATAAATAACTGTAGATCCAAAAGTGGCATGTCCATCCCATAACATTTTTGAGTTAGGGACAAGATGAGGAAGGCCACAGTTAATTTCTGTAGCAATAAAAACAAATCACAACATCATGCATAAAACTGAATGTCAGGGTTTTAATGTAGGGATTTGAAAAGGCTTGTTACCTTTACACAAGATTGTTGCCTTGGTCCAATAACCATTAATTGTACATTTAGATATATTACTGCCCTTGAGGTAAAGAAATCCAGGTTTGCAAAAGTAAGCAACAGCACTCCCTGGCGTTGTGCTGCTGTTCCACATTCGGCCAGTGTGGGGCAGCAAAGGGGGATCGCCACACAAAATCTCTGAGACAAAATAGTGTAACACGCAAGGTGAAAATCTTTTTATATGGAGGTGTATTTGGTCCATACGGACGCTTAGAGCTGCCAAAGGTGCTTAAATAATATCAGCCAGTATCACTTTTTGTGTGTGAATCATATTTTCTTTCAACCTGAACCTTTACCTATCACAAAATGAAATGATAGTATCACGTTATTTTGTGAGAGTTAGACACATCTATATCTATATCTATATCTATCTATATCTATCTCTCTATCTCTCTCTCTCTCGTCTCTCTCTCTCTCTCTCTCTCTCTCTCTCTCTCTCTCTCTCTCTATATATATATATATATATGTATATGTGTGTGTGTATATTATACATATGTATATAATATATATAACATATATATATGGAGGCCGTGGACTAGTGAGTGAGAAATCCAAGATCCACAAGTACATCAAGGACAAGACCCCAACAAAGGACGTGTTCAGTGAATGTCTCAGGCAATGGGGAACAGAGGATGAGGTGCTGGAGGAGGGTCCCCCTCCATCATGGGAGGACAAGCCCCTACATAGGATGTACCAAAGTGACCGAAGTGGCTGATATCAAGAAATCCTGCCAATGGCTAGAGCGGGCCGGTCTGAAGGACAGCACAGAGGCACTCATCATGGCTGCACAGGAACAGGCCCTGAGCACCAGAGCAATAGAGGCCCAGATCTACCACACCAGACAAGACCCAAGGTGTAGGTTGTGCAAAGGGGCCCCCGAGACAATCCAGCTCATAACTGCAGGGTGTAAAGATGCTGGCAGGGAAAGCATACTGGAACACCATAACCAGGTGTCTGGCATAATGTACAGGAACATCTGTGCAGAGTATGGACTGGAAACCCCAAGGTCAAAAGTGGGAACACCCCCAAAGGTAAAAGAGAATGACTGAGCCAAGATCCTGTAGGACTTCCAGATACTGTCAGAATGGTAATGGCAAACCAACCAGACATTGTGGTGGTGGATAAACAGCAGAGGACAGCCGTTGTGGTTGACGTGGCGATACCAAGTGATGGCAACATCAGGGAAAAGGAACATGAGAAACTAGAGAAATACCAAGGGCTCAGAGAAAGAGCTGGAGAAGGCAGTGGAAGGTGAAGGTGAAAGTGGTACCCGTGGTCATTGAAGTCACTCGGGCAGTGACCCCAAAACTGGAGGAGGGACTACAACAGATCCTGGAAAAACTTCAGACATCTCAGTCCAGAAAAGTGCAGTACTAGGAACAGCAAAGATACTGCGGCAGAACCCTCAAGCTACCCTTCAAGTTAGAAGGGTATTTCTTATTATATATATATATATATATATATATATATATATATATATATATATATATATATATATATATATATATATATATATATATATACAGTATAATACAAAAAACAAATACAAAAAACCCTACTACAACTAGATCAGCATTTGTTCCACAAAAATGGATTGATCCTTCATTCATTTTATTCATTTATTTGTTGCAATTTCCTTTTTTTGTTGAAATTTCTGTTTTTTTTCTTCTTTTTTTAGTAATGTTTTTCTTTTTAAACTATCACGAAATAACGTGATAATAGAAGAAGAAAAAAAGTGATACTGGCTAATTTCATTCAAGCCCATTGGCAGCTCAAGTTTATACATGCAAAATTGCCTGAAAGAATCACACAAATTAGCTCCAAAATGCCACATTTTCTAGAATGCAGTACGATGTGGGTTTACTACAAGGATGTAGGATGCACTGGGCTGTGAGATCCGGAAAGATATAAAAACCGAAGCAAATATATGAGAAACAAAAGCAATTTAGAGTTTTTTTCTCCACCACAATTTCTGGCTAATCTGGCTCATTAACATATTTAAAATGTCATAAATTTGCGTGTTTGTTCTAACAAAATGGCTACTTACTTCTGGCAAATCTACGTGTTTAAATTCGAAAATATGCTATCCTATTTTTTTCTCTCTCTTTCATATATAAGTGGCCCTAATATGACTTTATATTTTTACTTTTGAGGTCAAGATGAAACATTTTGGTCATTTTGGTGTTTGTTTGTTAAAATTGAACTAGGTGCATTGCAACTTGGTAAAATTGAATGCAAAAGATATGTTTATTAGTGCTATTTATTGTATTTTCATTGTCGATTCTTTTTCTCAGTCATTTACAACAAAAGTCCATCTAATTGTAAAAAACTACAATAGTTTGACTGATGGCTACAATTCATTGCGTAATGATTATGTGCACGTGTGCTTTCAGGTACATGACAAGGTTAAGTGTACTAGATTAAGTTAAGTTAAATTAAGTTTAACGACTATTGCAATAATGACACAGATAATACCACACTTAAAGTCATGCAAAATCAAAGTATTGTTAAAATTACCTTTGCATGACATAGTTGGTTGTGTCCATTCACCGTTTTCATTACAAACCGATGAGTTACGACCGCCACTGTCATAAAAGCCGTATTTACAGAGATACTGGGCAGCGCTTCCAGGAGTCCATTTTCCATCCCACACTTGAACCGCGTTCTCAACTAAAGGAATATTTCCACACAGAATCTCTACAGAACAAAAACAGTATCAGTGTTCAAATCCAGAGTCACTCATTGTATGGGGTTTAACCTACAGCTCTGGAAAAATAAGTTAATAATAATAATAATTATAAATATAGCCGCAAGCGGCAATGATCGGCCCTCGCCACGCCGCCGCCACACTGCTGCCCGCAATGCAAGAGGGGGCACTAACGCGCCCCAATTTCCCTCCTTTTATTACACCTACTGCTGAATCTGTGGCGCTGTCGCTCTTTCTCCCCTTTGTTTTACAAATAGGGGCATTACTATGTACTGAAAATGTCAATATTTTGTGAAAAGTTTGCGGCTACGCCGCAAAAAGACCATAATTTTTTTAAGAAGAAGTTGAATAACTTTTGATGGCCCACTCCTTTTTGTGGTCTCCAGTCAAAAGGTAATCTTTTTGAAATTCTTGGCAAAATGTGCGGCACACAAACCATAACACTTAATACAACTCAATACAAAATTGAACATTTTAAGTTAGTCGGCCCGAGGAGGAGTTCATAAAAGTATAAAGTGTAAGTATGTTAAAATTTCGGAGATTAGGCAATGTTCCCATTGGAATAACATTGGTTATTCCAATGGGAACATTGGTCCCATTGGTTTCTGTCATCGCTACGGCTACACCATAACAATTATGACATGGGTCTAATTGGATTTTTTGATCAGGACGCCGAAATATCAGTTTGGGCCAAATTTCATAACATTTCCAAAAACTAAATATTTTGCTCCCCATATAAAATTCTATTTCACTCTGTAGGGAGTGAACTATATCAGTGTAACGCTTCATTTAGTGTCGCTTTAGTGCTGCGGCCCCTGTGGTTCAAACTGCGAAAGAAGGAAATAGTTATTCAAATCAGCCCAACGTTCATTTTTCACATCATCACTGAAACAGCTTCTTTCAGATGGGAAAGTGAAGCAGGCTGCAGCACCAATGCACTCAGCCCTTCAGCGCTCATGCAAAGTGTAATACCGTGACAGAGTGGTCTAATTTTGTGGAAAAGTAAAGCTTTTATGATACGCTTGTTTGCCGAAAAGTTGGTACTTCAAAAAATTATGATTTTAGGAGTCAACTAGTTTTTTTGTTGATTGACATTCAGAAATGTTCTTAAATACAACCAAATAAAGGTAGAAATATGGTGACTGAAGACTTGTAGATAGAGAATATTTACAAATAAAGTGTACTATTGATGAAAGTTTGAAATAGCTTATCCCCATTTGACATTTCGATTTAATAATGCCGCTGTCTTTGTTATAAAAGGTCTTTTTGCATGTGTTTTCGAATCTGTACAGTCCATATTATAAAAGTACAACTGCGATTAGTCAATCATTGCGGTCTGATAATGTCCCTTTAACACAATGGCTTTCCTAGCTTTCAAATATGATACTGATGACTTCTTTTCCACGTATTATTGGATTATTATCCGGGTATGTGGTGTGAAATGTTAAGAGCCACTTCTTTAGTTAACTAAATAAATATATATTTTCATGATCTTTGTTTTCCTCCAGAGCTGCAGGCGTCTGTAGATACCTTGGCAGAAGACAGGCGGGACGTCCCAGTGTCCAGTAGCGTTACAGTAAAACACATTCCTCATCTCCACATTTCGATATCCAGAGCTACAGCGATAAACCACGTGCGATCCTATTTTGGAGCCACTGGCCCAGACCGTTTGTGAGTAAAGCCGGACAGGAGGAGGGCCGCAGTCCACCTCTGAAGCCAAAACACAAAATCTGTCCAGTCAAGAGCTCAGGACAGGCTGCTCAGAGCAAACTGAAGTTGTTATTTGTTGTTTATGAGAAACCAAAACGGACAGCGTGTGTAACAAAAGATAGCAAGAAACGTTTTATTAATCAGAGCTGAGGAGGGAAAAAATCCAATCATGTAATTTAGAGGCGTCTATGTTTTGTTTTATATTTACATTTATGCTTTGCTAAATAATCTGCCACGGTACGGGAATTGTACAGTTTTGGTTTCTTAAAAAAACATTTGTCTTGTTAGTTAGAAGCATTGAACACACCAAAAGCCACCATAATAAACTATAAGGTTAAAACTGCGCTCTTGTTGTTACCTTCACAGACTGTAGAGGGCACTGTCCACTGTCCACTCGCTTCACAAACAGAAGAGTTGCCTCCTCTTCTCCAAACAAAGCCCTCATCACATTTCAAGTTGGCCACGCCTCCGAAAGTGTGTTTTGTGACAGAGACCAACACCGTGTCCTCAGGTAAAACCGGCGGCCCACAATCAACAACTAGAAAAAGATACACAAACTACATGTAAAGTATTTAACATAACCAAAGGAGGCAATGTGTGAGGTGCAATGAATAAAAACAAATTTAAAAAAGTGAAAAAGTGCATATGACAGGTTCTCTTTTTATTTGTAATTATTACTTTGTTTGGTGAGATGGAACCTGTGGCGAATATTTAACATAGTTTTGCATCAGTAAGTTGCTGTTTGCCAAGAAAATGTTTTAAATAAAAGTTTAAAATGACAGGAAGTAGAGCTGAGTTTTAAAACAGAATCCCTCTGTGACGTCATCAATAAGCAACATTTCATCCTAAATGGATACATTTGTCTGACAGTTTAAACAATCATTTAACAAAGCATTATCACTTATCGAGTATTATTATATTATTATCTGTCAAACTATTGTGTCATTTATATGGATTATGGCCCAGGTTTAGAATATGGTTGCTGGGCAACAGTTGTGGAATTACCTCTGCCTTGAGATATTGACCTGCGCAAATCTGATCGGTGGCAATCAACATGTGTTGCACCCGGATAGATTTGTGTCCGACTGTGATGTTACGAATGGGTCATGGATGCATGGATTTCATACAGATGTACAGATGTACCTTGACATGAAGCCGCGTCTCTGTGTGGGTGAAAGGGCTCTGCTCCCTTAGCAACTCTGTATCCAATTTGACAGCGACAGTCAAAACTGCCCTCCATGTTCTGGCACACAGCTCCCTCTCCACACACGCCATCGATCTGGCACTCATTGATATCTGGAAAAGAAAATGATTAGGTATTGACTCTTTCAAAGCTTTAAACCGTAACTTACATCCAAGTGTGAGGAGAGTGAGTTAAATTGACTTTGAGTGAACAATATTATGGGAAGTAACTAAATACATGTGTATTCAGACAAGTACATATGACAGATTAGACTATACTTTTCATTAAAACATGGGGAATATGATTATATTTAAGATTTTACTAAACATTTTACAGATTTGTCTCCAGTTCCATATGGTAACATTACTTCCTGGGCATGAGAGGCAAATATGACATAGGTAGAGGTCATTCCACAACTGTTACTTAGCAACCAGATTGTATACAAGAGCCAATACACTAGTTATTATTTGACAAATAATACCTGATAACGAACTTATTTTGTTAAACGATTGTATAAATTGTCAGAAAATAATGTAAGTTGTGTGTCTCGCCCCCTTTTTGATGACATCACAGGCTCAGCTTCTTGTATTTTTGCACTTTTATTGGTTAATTTTTCCTCACAAACTGCGACTTACTATGATCAATATTTACCACACCATATTCACACCAAACAAAGTCAAAATTAGAAAAACAAGAGAACCCCCATTTACTTTTTCAATTGGTGCTATTCAGAGTACAGTTACCTTCCTGAAATCCAGTACTTGGTGTGACTTGATCGCACAATTTAGGCTTTGAACGAGTGAGGAAAACAGAATTTTCACTTCTCTTATCAGTGAAGGTATGTATATAAAAGACTACAGCAACACAATATCTTTTAGTTAATTTTTCATTTGTTAAAGAAAACACATACACTTAGGGCAAATTTAGTCCTGGCATTAACTATAAGTACCCTACTTATAAGTCCAAAGTGGCTTTTGGCATGTTCGGTAGTCTTATTATCGCTGTCTTGGCTTTGACGGAACACCTACGGCACAGCATAGGATTCATGCTATTATATTGTGACTCATCCTATTGAGTGATTGTGTTTTGTCACTCACCCTGGCAGTTTGTCCCGTCGTTGGGGATGAAGGTAGCCATGTTGTTTGACGGCCTGTATCCGGACAGACAGGTGCAGTAGAAGCTCCCGTAACTGTTGTGGCAGGTCGTGTGCTGCCCGCAAATCTTCACGGAGCCTATCTGACACTCGTCTTTGTCTGAAATTAATAAAGAGGTTTTGATGCATAACCATGGTGATAAAGGATGCTTGAAGGAGATAATAGAAGTAGAAGAGGTATGAATATAGCAAAGAAAGAGGACAATGTAATTCACTTAACAACAGCGGCGGGAAGTAACAAAGTATAAAAGTAAAAGTGCTTTTCCTAAAGTGGCTATGACAGGCTGAACTACTAATTTTTCTAAAACACAGTTAAGCTAATTATATGGAAGATTTTCCGTAAAAATTACAGATTGTATCCCAGTTTGGCAATTATTATTATTATTTTTTTTTTTAAAATTTGAATTTGTTAATGAATACATCTCTTGGCAATAAAAAAGCAACAGACATACAAGAAGTACGAATAACAGCATAAGATATACAGGAATACTAAAGTGTAAAAAAAAAGCATAGTCAAAGAGGAGGAAAGGGTAGTAATGTCCTTTTCCAGTTGATTGTTGCTAGGGGATCATACAAAGTGTTATTGATTATAAATCCAAATGAAATATTTTCTAAATGTATATCTGGAACTGGCATATATTGGGAAAGCCAGTGTTGTAAATCATCCCAAAAGGCACTAATATACATACATCCATAAAAACTATAGAAATAGGCTGTAATTTGGTCTGTATTTAAATTTAGTTGAAGTCTGCTTGTGATTGTTTTCTTTTCCCATTATATTCTCCAAAAAAAAGGAAAAAAATAAAAATAATGATTTTATATATATATATATATATATATATATATATATATATATATATATATATGTATTATAAGCTTCTTTGCACTAAGTAGCTCACGAATGCATTCCCCAACTCAAGAATGTTCCGTACATATAAGCGTGTAGTGCAAAAATTAAACACTATTATTGTATAGACAATAACTCAAAATTAACAAAAGTGCCCGTCAATGACCAGGGACCAACACCATGACGTAGGAAAGCGCGAGCGAAAATGTATAGTTTATGATATTTGAAAAATGGGAAACATTGTTTTCACATCGGAATATTCTTCTTTCTTCTTTCTTCTTGGGACCAACCCCCCCCTATTTTTCGCTATCTCATTTTTCTAAAATTAAAAAATTTGGCGCCCCAAATGTAAAAAAAATGCAGTCAGAGATATGAAATGGCCCCAAAAAAATCTGATCGTAGAATGATGAAATTTGGCGCAGAGTTAGATGGTGACAAGAGGCAAGGCAAGGCAAGTTTATTTGTAGAGCACAATTCGTACACAAGGCAATTCAAAGTGCTTTACACAACAGGAAAAAATGCATTAAAATCACAAAGACATGGCAGAAATCACAAAATAATACTTCAAGACATAAAGAGAAGAGTGCAAAGAAAAGCATTTCAGTCATATGCACAGCTAAACAAAACAGTTTTTAGTTTAGATTTGCCAGAGTATTTGTCATTGCCAGAGTAGCGGCCTGTCTCACATCCTCTGGAAGACTGTTCCAGATTTTAGCTGCATAAAACTGAAATGCAGATTCCCCATGTTTAGTCCTGAGAAGTAAAAAATATTAATACAGCAATGCCGTCCGCCCAACAAAATGTCAGCCATATTGGATCAAAGTTTGCTAAGCATGACTTGGGAGTTTTTCCTAATGGTGTACTCTCCTCCTAGGGTGTTAGCCCGAAAAAGCTGAAATTTGGTGAAAATTATGTTGAGGAGTGGGACATCAAAAGTTATCCAAATTATTTTGATATCTTTCACGGTGTCTGTGCAGCGAAGCCAAACTGTTGCTAGAATTTCAGAAATGTCTAAAACTTTTAATTTGCTGCTATTTGCGCACACAAAGTCCGATTTGCATCAAATTTGAATCAGTTGTTAAACCCTTTGCCCTAAACCTACTTGAAGTGAAATAAATTCATTTGGTGCGATAGTGCCCTCTACAGAGCAAAATACAATTTTATATGAGGAGCAATATATTTAGTTTTTTGAAATTTTATGAAATTTGGCATGAAATTACATTCCGGCATCCTGATCAAAAAACCCAATCAGACCCATGTCATATTTGTGACGGCGTAGCCGTAGCGATGACAAAAACCTCCCATGTTATTTCAATGGGAAAATCGCTAAATCTCTGAAATTTTAACATACTTACACTTTATACTTTTACAAACTCCTCCTTGAGCGTTTGCCCGACTAACCTAAAATTTGGCGAGACTCGTCTTCAGGAGTGGACCATCAATAGTTATCCAATATTTTACTGTAAGTGTTATGGTTTGTGTGCAGCACATTTTGTCAGGAATTTCACAAAAAATTGCCTTTTGACTGGGGACCACAAAAAGGAGTGGGCCATCAAAAGTTATTCAACTTTTTCTTAAAAAAAATAATTACGGTCTTTGTGCGGCACAGCCGCGAACTTTTCACAAAATATTGACATTTTCAGTACACAATAATGCCCCTATTTGTAAAGCAAAAGGGAGAAAGCTCGATACCCTCTTACGTTGTGGGTGGGCGGTGGCGGCGTGGCGAGGGCCGATCATTGCCACTTGCGGCTATATTTTCTTTTTCTTTTTACATCTTGACAAAAAGCTTCATGGTTTAAAAGTTTGGAAATACATTTCCAATAGTCCTAGTTTGGCATTTTTTTAGGTTTCAAATTTTACTTCCTGGTTGTAAATAATTACATCACATTAAGGCGTAATCCTTCATTCGTCCGGGAGTTTTCCATTGTAGAAAAAGATTCAGTTGTAATCGTCTGGACTCTGTTTTAGAAAAACAAAACATTTCGACTCTCATTCCAAGAGTCATTCTCAATCTGTGAATCAAGTCTGTGAATCAAGTCTAGGAACTCAGGTTTTTATCCTACTCTGTGTAAGCCCTGCCCACAGGGCGGGAGCTCCTGACAAAGGAAGTTATTGGTTTCACTTGAAACTACTAACATCCTATTATACACAGACTTTCCCCCCCTCCTCACTGAGTACCTGCTTAGCATCAGGTTTGTTGAAACCCTGGAGATGCCCGGGACATTCTGATGCTAATCAGGTACTCAGTGAGGAGGGAGCAAAAGCCTATAGGAGTGTACAATAGGATGGAGATGGCCCATCTCAGGGCTGTTAGTAGTTCCTTTAGTAGTTTTAGTGGTTTCATACCACCAAATAAAGTAAAAACTAGGAAATCATTCAAACCATTCTTACGCACAACATTTTTAGGTATCTGTACTTTATTTAAAGTCCATGTGACACATCAGACTACACGTTTCAGTAAAACAAAGGGAATATGATTATATTTAAGATTTGTTAATCTTCTTTACATTTTTTTCCAATTTTGCAATTTTGTTGACATTTGTTAAGTAATTTCCTGGTTTGATGTGTCCAGCAAATATGACATAGTTAGAGGTAATTCCACAACTGTTACTTAGCATCCAGAGTGTAAATACATTTAAATCATATGATAGTTTTGATTTAACAAATAGTTACACCTTACAACACATTTATTTGGTTTTATGATTGTTTGAACTGTCATAAAAAGGTGTAAGTTGCGTGTAATTTTTCTCGTCATTTTTGGTAGACAAAATCTGTTTTTGATGACATCACAGAGGTGGAGGTGTTCTGTTGTAGAACTCAGCTCTACTTCCTGTAATTTACAACTTTTGCTTGTCAAATTTTCCTGACAAACTGCAACTTGTGTCTGTACTTTTTACTCCACTACCTTTTTTTAAACTGGACTGAAAATTTGAAAGTACTTTTCATTTGTTTTTTTCCCAAATGATTGAAGCCTCAGATTTCAAGCCTCAGCTTTGCTCAAACAAAAAATATACACATACAATTCACTAGAAAAATTGTATTGACCTTTTTTGACCAAAGATCTGCACAAATCACTACATTTAATCCTTTAACAGATCCCCAAATCTGTATGAAATACTTTTCCCTTTTACACTTCAAGAACATTTTTTAAAAGGTACTTTAAAACTTTGACTTAAGTAATACTTTGACTTGAGTAATTTTCTCCACAAATTGAGTACTCCTTCCACCACTGCTTAACAACCAAAAGTAAAAGACGAACAAGATTTTTGAACGTGCACCTGAGATTGAACATCAACTGGGGGTAACAAAGGTTGTAATGGTTTGCTGTTTGAATAAACAAGTAATTTGAAAATGGGCTGTTCTTGGCCATTTTTGAAGCTGTGTTGATGAAAACTGAGCATTGACCTGAAACAGTGCTGATACAGAGGGGAGCAGTGAGGCTGAACCAGGTCGCAATCGGCAAAAGCACAAGCTCAAAGACTCTAAAACGCTTAAACTGCACATCAAAATGCACGGTGGTCATTTTCTGCCACACTAGTATGACTTTTTTTTCGGACCAATTTATTGCTGATTTATTAAACAACAAGGTCATATCTAATACAGCTTAATAGTTCAATACTTAAATCCATCCACTGTTCTTTCTCTGTCCAAACTTAACCTAATTTTTGCCTCTTACTCTTAAAAAACAACATTATATGCAGATTTATACTATTGTTCTGAATCCCTGAACCACTCCAAAACCTTAACATCCCCTGCTGCTCCTGTCTTTACCTCAATGCCACTGCCCCTAAACTAAAACATCTCACCACCTTTATTTTAGTATTTATCAGTGTTCTTACCTTGACAGAATGTACGTCCGTTGCCCACAAAGCCATACTTGCAGTTGCAGACTTTGCCCGATCCGTCTGTTTTGTCATCACACGTGGCGTTGGCGTGGCACGAGGAGCACACGTCCAGAGAGTGACCCGCAGTCTGCATCACTGAAACATGTGGGAGTTTTATTCAGAAACGGCCATCAGATTTGGTGTTAGCACACACACTATCTACTGGCAGCAGAAGTAGGGGACCGTGGGAAAAAAAGCTTCAAGCTAAGCAACATGCTAATGTACATATGCAGTAATGAACGTGAGAAGGCTGCAGAAATGTTCAGAACGAGTCTGCCGATGATTTATGGACATAGAACAGCACAGGAGACATCCCAAATTCTACCTTCAACGTCACAAGTGTACATTCGAAAAGGAGGCTCATAAGGAGAGGACCTCGTAAATAAGATGAAACGCTAACCATAACCAGAGACCCGTATATTTTTGTAGGCTCAAAAAAGAACAAGTACTTTGTTGTACCCAGGGGAATATTTGTCCTCTGAGCTATCTTTGAATGCTGTTGGGGCCCCAAGTCAGGAGCAGTGAGTGACTACAATGCAGGACCCATCTCCAGATCCTCATCGTTTTGGCTTTTGGGTTTTGTTTAGGTTGATGGGACACAATAACCAGAAACACAGAGGAAATCCACTGAGAAATGAGGAGAACGCGCAAACTCCACACAGAAAGGCCCAGCTTATCCAGTGACTCCAACCACCATCTTGCTGTACGATGAGTGTGCAAGCTACAGTAAAAGTAACCAAATACGTTACTACTTTTAATGTTTAAAAAAAAAAATCTGATGACAAACAACAAAAACCAAGGGATACTTTTAGAATGGTATGCATTGTGAAAATGACACTTGTGCAAGATGTGGTAGTAAAATCTGCCCAAACTTTCCTATTCTAATTTAGAACGGCTCTTCTTGTGCGTGTTTTAACCTAATCACAATTACAATGTCACTACATGGTTAAAGTAAAAATCTCACCTGCAATGACAGACAGCACAAATACCACAGCTCCACTTTTCAGCTTCATATTTTTGTCTTTTCCTTCTCAGAGTCCACACTTCAGAGAACCTTCCTCTGCTCCTCCGGCTCTGCTCACTCTGCTCTTCTTCAGTCTCATGTTGAGTTTGATACACAATTCTGGACTGGGCATTTTTTCTCAATAGCAGCAGTAGTAGTGGTGGTAATATCCGGTGGTTTCTGTGGTTTTCTGCATTGACACATTCAGTTATACGTCACACCTCGAACTGGTGATAGTACGAGCTGGGCCTGCTGATAAAAGCTATATTTGGCCCACTGACCTCCTCTTCGTCATATGAGGAACATTGAGTCTAAACTTATATAATCGCACAATATAAAATGATAACCACTTTATTTAACTATTTATTGTAAATATCCAAGACATGAATGTTTTTCTGATGAAGCCATATTTGTTCAGCGAAACTGATGAAGCTACTTGGAGGAGTAGCAAAATGTATTCACTCATACCAAACATTGGTTTTGTTTAATTCAATTTTCTTTTGCCATTGAATTCAATGTGTAGAATATAAGCTTTCACTTTGGTATTCTCTGCTAATATTGGCAACGTGTACAGATAAACCTTTTGAAACCTAATTGGATGCATATTAGGTCTAAATAAAACACTTGACTCATGGTCAAAGTGAAAAGCTGATCCTTACTTTATAGCAGTGTGTTAAAGTCATAGCTGTGTGACCCATGTGGCCACTTGTGTTTTAGAGCAGGGTCTGGCAGTTGTTTGGGGGACAGAGATAAGAGTTTATCTCCATGTCCAGAGTGGGCTCACTGTCACTCATTACCAACAAGCATCACACAGCTAATATGCTGCATTCTTCAAAAAATAATTTATTTATGTCTTTAATAGAGATTACCTAAATGACATATAAGCTAATGCTGGTCTAATGCTGATTTAACACAGACTAAACCGGACCAAACCAAGTCAAAACTAGTGCTAACCCATGTAAACAAGAAAAAAAAAAATATATATATATATATATTTGGAAGATTGGTCATGGGCCGGATTAAATTGCTTAGAGGGCTGGATTTGGCCCCTACGGCTTATGTTGAGGCCTGGGAAATGCACTTACATGGAGAATTTTCATAGTGGATGTATCTGTCAAAATAGTTCCTTTCTCTTACAAACCCTTTGGCACATTGTTAATATGTGCACAGTTTTAGAGGAGCTTTTTTGACAGTGAAGTGAAACTGAGGTGGATCACACAAGCGCAGCCAATCAAAGTGCTGCTTTAAGCTCTTACTTCCGGGTTGACGTGAAATAAAATACTTTACTTTTATATGCAGACTGCATGCAGCAGCCTCATTTTTGTCACAAAGTCCGGCTTTTACAACATACTCTTTGGGGTAAACACAAATTTACCAATTCACAACAAAAACTTCAGCTGCCCCAGTTTTAAATGTAATTAGTCAATACAAAAACACTAGAGTTTGTGAAAATCATTGCTGAGTTTTATTAATTTTCTGATCTTTATCTAGCCATCCTGCACTTTTTACAATACAGTCTTTCATACAGATCAAACAGGTCCAATCACAGCAACATGCACTCAATACAAAAAGCTCATACAAAACACATCAGTGAGCTAGTTTTATTTTGATGATCTGTAATTGTGCACATCAAACTCCATTTCACATAAAGACGGTTGGGATAAAATGTCACAATATTGTGCAGTGACAGCAGTGCCTCCTTGCATGCAGTGTCTGTGTTAGGTCAGCGGGTGGCGCTTCAGGAGAGACAGGCGTTCCCTCTTTGGACTCTGTCAAGGACCCGCTGGAGGTGGACATCACTCGACCGCACACAAGTTCAGCTGCTCTGCTGTCCATCACCGAAATATCTGTGACCGTCTTCTCCCTCAGAGACATGTCCCCATCATCCTCATCGTCAATCAAAACAAACTCTTTCAAGTAAACTCCTCCAGCGCACGGGACACTCTCCTCTAAAATCTGAGCGTCCACAAAAGTCAGTGTAGAAGTCTCCGTCATAGTTTCTGGTGGGTCCGTGGAGTTGTCGTCTGCCGGACTGCTCATGTCCAAAACCCATGTCATGTTCTTGAGGTGGTCGTCGTGTGTATTTTGGTCTTTGATTTTCATGTCAGGACAGTCCGAGGGGTTCTGGTCCGCAGCATGACCGTTTGCGTGGAAAGATTTGAAGGACACTTTCTGGAAATCATGGTCCACCTGAACGCCGCTGCTGCCCGTGGGAGAGGACAAGGGAAGGGTCTCAGCGCAGTCCTTGGATCGCTTCTTCATCTGGGATTTTTCTGGAAGAGAGAGGCAACAACAACTATAATAATAATAATAATAATAATAATACATTTAATATTCATAATACTGAATTAAAAAGCAAAGCAACAAACAACTAGGCTGTCACAAATTATTTTAGTAGATGTCTAGTCAAACGATTATTTCTATTTTTATTTTTAACCAAATCAAGGTTGAAATATAGTGACTGAAGCCTTGAGAAAATATTTTTGCATATTATTGATCAAAATCTGAATAATGTTTTTGCCATTTATATTTAATAACGCCACTGTCTTTGTTAAATGGTCTTTTTGTGTTTGGTATGTGTTTTAGAGTCTGCATTCCAGATTACGAGTCAAAATATGACCATGAATATTTTTTTTATAGTCGACAAATCATGATTAGTCAATCGTTGCAGCCGTAACAACAGCGAATGGCATCAACATATAATGCAAGACTTACTTAAGCCATGTAGTTTGGTTCTCCCTCACCATTCGCATAGGCAGTAGTATTTCAATTGATTCATCCAGCATTCACGGCCCGAGTTTTTAGATCATTTCTGTTTTCACCTACCCCCCATCTCCACCCACTTCTCTGTAATTACTTGCAATTATTCAGGTCATACGCATAAGGTTAAAACATTTCACAAAACAGTTTTCAGAGGTAAAAACACCAATGAAAATCTGCTACTTGCGCTGGTGAAATCCTAGTGGTCTATATTAAGGTTTACAAAGAACATGAGGTAAAAAAAGAATAATCATAAGCATATTTGAGTTTATTATTAAATACCAAAAATACATAAACAGTTCAGGTACACAATGTAAAATCAAATCAAGGTATTTGTGTGTAAAAAACACGCCACTACTGTAGAGCAACATTTTGGATCACACAAATTATCCCCAACACTTTTTCAATGAATTGATTCAACAAAAGATTTTTGTGAGAAATAACATCCAAAATGCTTTACCAACATTGCTTTGCAAAATTGCCCATTCTGTACAGAACCAGAGTCTAGGACTAGACTAGGACTAACCAGGTCTGAACCAGGACTGACCCTGAATCAGAACAGGTCTGAAGCAGAATTAAACAGGGACTAAACAAGACCAAACCTTGTCTAAATTAATGCTAAGCCAGAATTAAACCAGTAAACAATATGTTTTGTTTTGTTTTAATAATTGTAAATTCGGTCACGGATTAAATCGCTCGGTGGGCCTGATTTTGGCCCATTTTTATTGTATTTATTTATGAAGATTTAGAAATGAACTCATGAGTCAGGATTAACCTCAGAATGATTGTGGGACAATATTTCTTGTAATAGGAGGAGTGAGTGAGCTGGCCACAAAAAAGGTATTTAAAACATAATTATACTAAAGAAGTGAATAACTGAAACGAATCTGATGAAATTGCTCGTAGCAGGTCCCTCCAGAAAACAAAAGCTCCAAATCTATAGTCGACAGAAATCCTTTTGCAGTGTCATGATCAAACTCAGTGCACTCGATTTTAAAGGAAGAGAGAGAATGTGTAACTTGTATTCTTTTGGATGGATATCTTGTTGAGAACGTACTCTGGCAAATTAATAAAGTTATACTCCTTCCTTCTATCTAACTCAATTGTAGTACACAGTGACACCCCTCCCTGCATTTAGACCGTTGAAATATTCAAAGCCTATCGTTTTAACTCGAGCAGATAATGTGGCACATGCTGTATAGCTAGGAACACGTCATTTTGTGGATAAATAAAAGAACGAGGGACTCTTCAAAGATGCAGAAAATAACTTAGTCCCAGGAGGAACTCATGTGCTCTCAGCAAAGAATGAGAGGAGATCTTAAAACATAGGCAGATGTTGATACTATTCAGGCACAGGTACGGAGGTATTCGTACTTGCTGTTTGTACAGGAGCAGCAGATGTGACAGATATGTAGATGGTAATTCCATAACTGTTACCTGTAGCAAACCAATAATGTAAGGCTGAATTATGCACAATGTGCCTGTAGTCTCTGTTTGTCCCTGGCTGTGGCTCCAGCGTACCACACGGTGATGGAGGAGGTGAGGATGGACTCAATGATGGCCTGTGTAGAACTGCAACCATCATCTGCACTGGCAGCTTGGCTTTCCTCAGCTGCCGCAGGAAGTAACATCCTCTGCTGGGCCTTCTTGATGAGGGAGCT